>ML663051.1:543230-565405 GCA_007570785.1 Antilocapra americana | reverse complement strand
CCGCGCCCCCCGGGCCCGCACTTCCGCTTCCGCAGGGGCCGGGCCCCGGCACTCACCCGCGGCCCGCTCCGCGCCGCCGCTCCCGGCACCGCCGTCCGGCCGCTGAGAGGCAGCGCGCGGCCCCCGCACGCTCCGCGCCGCCCCGCGCCGCGCGCGCGCCCGGCGACGCTCGCCTCCCCGGCGCGCGGCCGACGCCCTCAGGGCCGGGTCGCCCGCCCCCCCCCGCGCTCCCATTGGCTCCCGGCGCCGGGCGCGCGCGTGGCGTCTCTCGCGGGGCGCGCTTCTCTCATTCATGCGGCTCAAGCCGCCGCGCCCGCCCCCGCGCGCGCTCCCATTCACCGTGCGGCCCCCACCCCCACGCCGCCCTAGCGTGCGCGCGCACCCCGGCGACCGCGGCGACCTCGCGGCCTGATTGGCTGCGGGAGCACAGCGCCGCGCCACGCGAGAACACACGAGCGCGCGCGCGCAGGGCCGTCGGGCTCCGCCGGCGACCGGCCGGGGAGGGCGTAGACGCGGGGCGCGGCCGGGTGAGCAGCCCGCCTCCCTGCGTCGCGCTCCCCGCCCCTCCGCGTAGACGCAGAAGTCCCGGAGGCAAAATGCGGCCGTACGCGTCCGCCGAAAGTTGCCTGGAGCAGGCCGCCGCCCTCCCGAACGCGCCGACCCCTCGAGAGCCGTGGTGCCAGCCAGACAGGCTCCCGAGGGGCCCGACCGCCCTCGGCCCGGCGTCTTCCTGTTTAGCCCCTCCGTGCGTCGGCCAGCCCCCGGCCAGCCCGCCCCTGTCTGATGGCGGAAACGTCGTTTACGACAGGCTTGAGGGCGCCGGCCCCAGTCCGCGAGTTCCCCGGGGCCAGCAGGGGCCCAGGAGGACGGCACGGCGGATGGCTGCCGCGACTGGAAGGGTCCGCTTAGAGGACGGGCTAGCGAGTGTCAGTCACCCGGTCGTGTCCGTTCTTGGTGACCCCGTGGACCCGCCAGGGTCGCCTGTCCACGGGATTCTCCAGGCCAGAATACCCGAGCGGGCAGCCGTTCCCTTCGCCAGGGGATCTTCCCCTCCCAGGGATCGAAGCCAGGTCTCCCACGGATTCTTTACCAGCTGAGCCACCAGGGAAACCCGAGAATACTGGAGTGGGTAGCCTATCTCTCCAAGGGCTCTTCTGGCCCAGGAATCGAACCGGGGGTCTCCTGCATTGCAGGATTCTTCACCAGGTGAGCCACCAGGAAGGGCGAAGCTCCAGCCAAAGGCCTGGGAGGAAGAGAGCAGGCACCAGCCTTGAGGCCCCAAGGGCCACCCGTGGGAGGGGCGCCGCGGGTTCGCGCAGAGTCAGCAGCGGCCCCTGGAGTAAGAGTTTCAGTTCAGTTCACTCACTCAGTCGTGTCCGACTCTTTCCGACCCCACGGACTGTAGCCCACCAGGCTCCTCTGTCCATGTAGTTCTCCAGGCCAGAATACTGGAGTGAGTAAGCCCTTCCTTCCCCAGAGGATCTTCCTGACCCAGCGATCAAACCCAGGTCGCATTGCAGGCACATTCTTTACCATCTGAGCCACCGGAGGTATGTGTGTATGTATAACTCAATCACTTTGCTGTACACCTGAAACTCAGTTCAGTTCAATTCAGTTCAGTCACTCAGTCGTGTCCCACTCTTTCCGACCCCATGGACTGCAGCACGCCAGGCCTCCCTGTCCATCACCAACTCCCAGAGTCCACCCAAACCCATGTCCATTGAGTCGGTGATGCCATCCAGCCATCTCATCCTCTGTCGTCCCCTTCTCCTGCCTTCAATCTTTTCCAGCATCGGGGTCTTTTCCAATGAGTCAGCTCTTCGCATCAGGTGGCCAAAGTATTGGAGTTTCAGCTTCAGCATCAGTCCTTCCAATGAATATTCAGGACTGATTTCCTTCAGGATGGACTGGTTGGGCCCTGCTGAATTCCCTCAGTGTTTCGCTGTAGCACAGGGTCTGGACGCCCCCATGCCTAACCTTGGGCAGTCCGGAAATACAGGCAGGAAGGAAAAGGTTCTCCAGAAGGTTCTGTCTTTGGCGAGCTGCTGGCCAGTTCTACCTAGATCCCAGCACCGCATTTTGCCCTAATTAGTCCTACAAAGCTATGAAGCCAAGAGCAAGGCCTGGTGTTCTCTCCTGATTTAGCTCAAGGCCATTTTCTGCTCTGGCTCTTACATAATAGGCTTTCAAAAAAGTGTTCCACCAGCCAGTTCTCTGAAGCCAGCGTTCCTCACCTGTGAAGTGTGGTTCTAAATCCTGCTGCTTGTGTTCGGCTTTGGTGTCAAACGCTACTGGTTTAACTGCTCTGATGTTTAGCAGTTAAGTGGCAAGGGAGAGGAGGTCTGCCTTCTGTTTTCTGACGTCTAGTTCCTTTTCTGGCATGGCATGTGTTAACAGGCTGTAGTTCATTGTTGCTAAAGGCTTCATCTACCATTTCCTGCAGCGCACTGGAGAGTTCAATTAATGACTATGTATTTTTTTTTAAATGAAAAACTTTTTAACTTTCTACCTTATGGAGTAGGTACCTTACCTTATGGTAAAATTATGGTAAAGTAATACCTTAAGGTAAAGTTAAGGTATTTTTGGAGATAAAATATTTATTTGTAGAGGCTTTTTTATTTGTAAACCAGCTTAATTTGTTTCCTTAGGGAAAGGTAAATTTTCATTTTTCTATATTTTTCTTGGGTTTTTGGCTACATGGCGCACCTTGTAGAACTTTGTTCCCCAGTCAGGGATCGGACCTGCGCCCCCTTGCACTGGAAGTGTGGAGTCGACCACTGAACCACCAGGGAAATCCCTTCTCTTGGACTTTTAAGACTTCATTTCTCCAAGTTCACAAATTAGGCATTTTCCTTTTCCCACTTTCAACAGTCTAAGAACCTATAAATTGTTTTGTCTCTTGGCTAGACAGTGCTAAATGGGAATGAGCACTGGACATTCCGCTGACCAACCACATGTACTAAACTCCACTAGGACACTGAATTACTGAATGCCAAGCTCTCAGCTGGATGAGTACTGGCAGTGGCATGACCACTAGCCCAGGACTTAGGGAGCGATTCCATTTTCTTTTCCAATTTTCCTTAGGATTGTGCAAGGTATTTCCTGGAAAGGATGTTTAATAGAATACAGCATTTACATTGATAGCCACTTCTGAAAAGTATTGCAAAATAAAATCTAAACTAAAGCAATGAGATATCCAAACCGACAAACTTGAAATAAACCACTTTGCTGTGTATGTCAAGTAATACCTCATAGTTTTTTCTGATGTAGTTTATGAAAGTACTTTTTCAAAGTACCTGTACTTTTTTATCCTCTCTCCCAAAGTTTCCTCAACATCAAATCCAATGTAGATGCTCAAGTAAAAAATGTGGGTATCACCTTTGATTACAGGGCTTTTCCTTACCACACCCATCAGCAAGTCCTATCAATTTTACCTCTGAAATCTCCCAAGGCAATCTGCTCACCTTTCTGCTGCCCTCTTCTGAATCATTAATTCTCACTGACCCTACCTCAAAAGTCCAACTTGTGTTCTTGCTTCTTCTCTTGCCTCTATAATCGATTTTCTGTCAGACAGTAATCTTTTCAATGTAAATTAAAACGTGTCATTCCTGTGTTCACCCACCTGCAATGGAATGAATTTTTGTGCCCCCCACCCCAATTCTTATGCTGAAATGCCCAATATTAGATGAAACCTTTGAAAGATGCTTAGATCATGAATGTAGACCTTCATGAATGGGATTAGTGCTTTTATAAACAAGGCTCCAAAGAGTTCTCTACCCCTCACTCTGTGAGGACACAGTTGAAAGAGGTAATCTGCAAGTTGGAAGAGAGCCCTTGGCAGAACTTGACTATGCATGGTGCCTTGAATTTGGCCTTTCCAGCCTTCAGAAATATGAACATTTTCTGATGTTTGTAAGTTACCCAGTGTGTGTGTTGTTGTTTGTTCAGTCCCTAAGTCGCGTCTGGCTCTCATGATCCCGTAGACTGCAGCACACCAGGCTCCTCTGTCCTTGACTCTCCCAAGAGTATGCTCAAATTCATGTCCATAGAGTGAGTGGGCAGGTGACGGTGTATAACCATCTCATCCTCTGACACCCCCTTCTTCCTTTTCCTTCAGTCTTTCCCAGCATCAGGGTCTTTCCAATGAGCCAGCTCTTCGCGTCAGATGGCCAAAGTATTGGAGCGTCTTACCCCTCTCCCATCACGTCCCACTGCTCTTGGATTACAAAACCCCAACACTAACTGGTCTTTGCTGCCTCCCACTCCGGCCTGAGTTTTTACCTCTCCCCTTGGTTCACGATACTCACTCCCACCATGCTGGCCCTTCCCTTCATCCAACACACTAAACCTGCTCCTTTCTTAGGGTTTTGCACTGCTTCCTCCACCAGGAAGATTCTGTCCCAATCGCCATTCAGATCTTAATCGAAACATGTGCTCAGAAGAGGCCTTTCCTGACCACCTGATTTAAAGGACTCCCGGCCCCTCTGCCTCCCATCACCCAGTCTTAAGCCTCTCCGCACAGCGCCTCACCTTTTATGTTTACTGTAAGCTCTGTAAGACTCTGTCCATCTTGTTCCCCCATCTAGAAAGGTCCCTGTCACATAGTAGGTGCATGATAAAAAATCTGTGGAAAGAATCAATGGATAAGGTCATCATGATACTTATTCAATAATACAAGGCCAAACTAGGAAAACCAATTATTTGCAAGAGATCCAAGAGAATGGGCTGTCCCAGCTTATCACCTGAAGGCTCAAATTTATTTTTTGACTTGGGATCTGATTCTAATTAAACAGACACCAGGAAAGAGAGCAGAGAGCTGTAGCTGAGAGAAAACGAGCTCTCTCTGGATAATAATAAATCTGAAATCTCACCCCTAGTTTACCACCACCTCTTTAGTTCCTCATAGTAAACCCATCACTGACAGCAGGTTTAGGATCTAAGTGCAGAGGAAAAGGAAACCATCATAGAAACTCACCTGCTTGGCTCACAGGTGGGCTCTTAGCTTTCTTCCCCTCTAGGCATTCAGTAATGTCATCCCAGTAATGTTTCTGTAATGCTTAGGGGGGGAAACCAAGCTTTAAAAAACTATACCAACTCCTATGGTATGACAAAGATATTTATTAAAATAGTTTTTTTTTTTCTCAAGTGTAAACTTTATTGGGAGGAGTCCTTTGAATTCACTCTTTCATCGCAGACAAAGAAGATAGTAAGTAGTATATACAGAATATAAAATGGTAATAAATGAGTCCTCGTGGTAGCACAGTGAAAGAAAGGGGGCTTCTCTGGACTTGAGATCGTTCAAAGTGGCACCTTAGATGACCTAAGAAACCTTTGGGTCACCATGGGCAGAGTTAAGTGACCACCACCTGTTTTTAAGAGGTAGAACACAGGCTTTCTGGTAGTCCACCATTTACCGAGCAGCCTGGCCGCAGGAGGGTTCACACGTCAGCCCGTCTGCCCTTGGTGATGGCCAGAAGGCCTCTAGGCCCCAGGCAGCAAGGCCCCCTGCCGATCTCTACTTAAGATCCATGAACCGGATATCCATGATGAGAAGGAAGTTCCTGGGCAGCGGGCGCGGGGCTGGAGAGAGGACCGTGAACACCTGGTGCTCCAGGTCCACGCTGGTCACCACGATGAAGCCGGCCACGCTGGTCTCGGAGAGGTTCTCCTCCGTGCCCTCTGCGGTGCTGACGCTCAGCAGGTGGTGCACCATGTCCCGGCCGGGGGTGACAGGCACCAGCTTGAGCTGATTGTCCTCCTGGGACATGCCCAGAGGCAGGCAGGAGTCTGGGATGGTGGGTGCCCCGACTTTGTAGATTTTCACATCTGAAAATTTGACGTTGAAGGCATGGGGATAGAAACAGCCCCGGAATCCATAGAAATACTCCCGGATGCGCTCATCCCTGCATTCCCGCCGGAAGTCCTTGGAGCGCTCGACCACACCCCCTGACTTGGGGAGCAGCACCGTGCGCACGAAGTGAGGCAGGTCCCGTTTCAGTTCGTTGTACAATCGTTCTTGATCCAGAACCACGACTACATCCACCTCAAAGGCTGAGGCTGCGTGGACCAGGGCCTGGTAACCAGAGCCCTTGACCCAGCCACAGGTGTTAATGACACAGCCGCTCACCGAGGCCCTGCGGTTCACCTCACACCTCTGGTTGAACACGTCGGCTAAACGAGATGTAATCTGCAGAAGAAAGGGTCGTGAGGGAGAAAAGATACAAAATGAACCCTCGGCCACGTGATCCTTTGTTAGCCTAAGTGGTATTAGGTACAAAAAAGGATACTCCTAATGGCCGTGGTTCTGACCCCAGAACATGGATTTAGTTTCCATTTTATGTTGTTTATTCTGTTTCTGGCGTTTCCTGTCCCAAGTAGAAATGTAACAAATTACTTATGAATGAAGTGAAGTGAAGTTGCTCAGTCGTGTCCGATTCTTTGTGAACCCATGGACTGTAGCCTAGCAGGTTCTTCCATCCCTGGGATTTTCTAGGCAAGAGTACTGGAGTGGGTGGGCATTTCCTTCTCCAGGAGATCTTCCCAACCCAGGGATTGAACCAGGGTCTCGTGCATTGTAGGCCGACGCTTTACCTTGTGAGCCGCCAGGGTAGAATAGGACCTACTTAAAGAATAGGTCCATAGAAAGGTTCAACCATCTGAGGTGGAACTATTTTTAAAACTGTCTTTTCCAAAACCAATCTCCGTGGAAATAGTACCGATGAGAGGGAGCAGAGAGTTTTAACTAGCATATGCCTCCTGCACAGCTTTCAGCCCCAGCGCAGCCCTCTCCCTCTCCCCTCAACCCCGGCCCTGCCCCGGGCTCTGACCTTGTTATAGAGCTTGATGTTAGTGCCAGGAGTGGTGGAGCCGAAGTGGTACACCAGTGGGGCCTGGATGGAGAACCCCTCCTCAACATCTGCCGGCCGCTCAATGTAGAGGGCCCCCATGGTGCCAGGGATGGACACAGAGCCCTGGCCCACATCCAGCTCCACGTACGTGGGACGGCGGCCCAAGCGCACGGCGTAGTTGAGCAGCAGGCGGCACACGGTGGACTTGCCCACGTCGGTGGGGCCCACGACCATCACACGGGGGCCTCGCTCCTCCTCCTTCTCGGCCTGCCTCCGCATCTGCTCCAAGGCCGTATGCGTGTTGAGGTACAGCAACATCGGGGTGTCCTTGGAGACGTAGGCCACCTCGGTGCGGCCGCTGAGCTGCAGCGAGCAGCCGTGCCAAGTGAAGACGGCCACCTTGGCGCCGGCGTCGAAGACGAACTTCTTGTTCCGGGTCAGCTCCGTGCCGAAGATCTCCGCCATGCCGGCCAGCAGCTCCAGCTGGACTGACTGCGACGCCTCCACCTCGAAGCGAAGCTCTGTCTCCCGCTCCAGTTCAAATTTAGTTGTTGGCTTCTTGTCATCATTGGCCTCCTCTCCCATCTTTCCTGTGTGGCTGCTTTGTCTGGAACACCAGTATCAGATCTAAACAGAAGTTAGGACTCAGTTCAAAATCCTCCAGAGGATGTTTCTGCTTACTTTCTTTATTCTTCCCCCATTTCTCTCATCACCACCTGTCCCGTTATATATCTGATTATTGTCTATCCTCCCTCACTAGAAGGGCTGGGCATTTTGGTTTGCTGCTGTAACTCCAGTACCTAAAATAGAGCTTGACAACCAAAAGGCACCTCTGTAAATACACCGAGTGAATAACTGACTCAGACGTCGGGGGGGGGGGGGGGAGATACCTATATACTGACAGACTTGATTACAGCCATCACTATCCCTCTTTCGGGTACTCCAGACTTGAAAAAGCTACAGATGCCAACTCCCTAACCCTTGGGTCAACCAAAAAAGGGAGTCAGCAATCTGGAGGCAGAGCAGAGAATACCGAGTTGGGACTCAGAAGCAAACAGCATCAAGGAAACAGCTCAGCAACCACTAGCAGCGTCTTTAAACAAATCACTTAGCTCCTCTAAATCTTTTCCTCCGCTGTCGACTGGAGGCGCTCACAGCTCCCCACACAAAGTGCTGCTGTGGGGATTAACCGGAACGGTCGGAAGGAAAGAAAAACGACAGCAAACTAGGCCGCGCCGCGGAACAGCAAAGAATTATCTCCGATCCAGACTGCAGCTCCAGGCCTAGCTTCCGTCCCAGCCTCCCCAGGCACCGAATCCGCGCAGGCTCTGAGGAGGCGGCAGCTGCCATCCTGCACTTACGACCTCACCTGTACAGCCACGAGCTCAAACCTGTGAACCACGGAGACAGGAGCCAAGCCGAGCGGCGAGCCGCGCGCGCGCGGAGACCCACGCGGGAGACAAGCGTTTCCGCACTTGCGCGGTGGGGAGGGCGCGGCCGCGCGGGGCCCTCTGGGAGATGTAGTCGTGCCCGAGCGCTCGCGCCGCCGCTCGGCCCTCTGGGACTTGTAGTCAAGGAGGTGTTTTTCTTACCGTGACGTCAAGGCGGGCGGGGCCGCGCCGTCACAGTTCGTCCGGCGGCAGGGGCGGGAGCGGGAGGCGCGGTGGCTGCGCCCGCGAGCGTGGCGGGGCGCGGCCGCCCTCCCCGGCGCTCCCGCTCGCCCGGGCCGGGGGAGGCGGCTCGCCAGGCAGGCCCCGCAGTCGCTGGGAAGCGGGGCGCGGAGCCCCGTGTGGACGCGAGCGGGCCTAGGGTAGGGCGAGGGGCGCCCAGCAGCCCGTCGGAGGCTCACCTGGACTGCCATCGCCGTCCAGGCGCGGCGGTTGACCCCGGGAGAGCACTACAGAGCATTCCACTTAAATGAAGGAATGCAGAATAAATCTCTTCCAGTTACTCTGCAAGGCAGTCATTACCCAGCAACCTCTCCCCTGGTAAGCGGGGAGCTTTGCTGGGGACTCTTTCCTTCCCCAAATCTCTGACGGTTATACAGGGACAACCAGCGCCCCACAAGCAACAGGTTGGGCCACATCTATACGGTCAGACGGTAAAGCATCTCTGCAAGGCGGGAGACCCCCTGGAGAAGGGAAAGGCTACCCACTCCAGTATTCTGGCCTGGAGAATTCCGTGGACGCAGGAGCCTGGTGGGCTACAGACCACGGGGTCACAAGAGTCGGACTCGACTGAGCGACTTCTCTTTCACTTTATACACTCCTGATGCGTTTGGACTTGGGAATATTCTTTGCCACTTGCTTGCTGTGTGACTTTGGACAAATCACAGGCTTAGACCCAGTTTTGGGGGGTTTTTTTAAACTGTAAAATAGGGATAACAATTTATCTTCAAGTTGTTTTGAAGCATGAGTAGGATAATGCATATAAGCACTAAACCCAATGCCTGTCACATAGAAAGCATCTGATGGGAGCTCTTAAGGTTTTATTATAGATCTAGGATGGGCGCTATAATGAGGCCATCTATTTGTAGTTTACGTTTTTCAAAGCCCTCTCAGGTGTCCTCTTTCATGGCCACCTGTTAAAGTCAGCTTTATTAAATTTCAGGTGAGAGAGGAGACTAAGACAGGTGGAGGGATTTGCCCAAGCTAGTATTCAAACCGAAGATTTTGGAGTTTGAGTTCAGTTATTATAACAGTGAATGCATACTACTATATGCCACATAGTGTTCTATGGGCTTTAAGGGTATAAATCCATTTAATCCTCATGAGAATCCTGTGAAGAATACGCTGTAACTGTCATCCCTACTTTAGAGATGAATACTCTCCAGCCCAGCTCACACAGTTAATCCGGGTGGAAAAGCCTAGGAAGATTTCCTGGGTTTCCTTTCCCAGCCGGCCCCACCTGACACTCACTTTCCAAGACTGCTGTCCTCACTGCTCACGGTTCTTTCTTGGATGCATGTACGTGGCATGCTGACTCGCTTCAGTCCTATTTGACTTTTTGCAACTCTATGGACTGTAGCCCACCAGGCCCTTCTGTCCATGGACTTCTCCAGGCAAGAATACTGCAGTGGGTTGCAATGCCCTCCTCCAGGGGATCTTCCCCACCCAGGGACTGAACCCGCATCTTTTATGCCTCCTGCATTGGCAGGCGGGCTCTTTACCACGAGCACCACCTGGGAAGCCCATCTGTCTTGGATGGTTTGCTCTCATTCATTCATTTATTCACGGTGCGTGTATTAGTTCTCCAGTGAACTACCAGGTACCCTCTAATCGCTCACCATTCTTCAAAAATCCAGTTCTAGGGCTTCTCTTGTGGCTCAGCTGGTAAAGAATCCGCCTGCAATGTGGGAGACCTGGGTTCAATCCCTGAGTTGGGAAGATCCCCTGGAGAAGGGAACGGCTACTCACTCCAGCATTCTGGCCTAGAAAATTCCATGGACTGTATAGTCCATGGGGTTGCAATGAGTTGGGCACGACTGAGCAACCTTCACACACACACACACACACACACACACACACACACACACACACACAAGAATCCGGTTCTAGTCTTCCGTTTGCAGATTCTCTAGGAGCTCATCCTCCTAGATGCAGTCCACCTCCCAGATCTGTTCCTTTGTCTCCACATTCTCTCCCTTGAGGCAGTTTCTCCCAATTATCTAAAGTCATCTTTTTCTTTTTCTATTTCTTTCTTTGTTTTCCTTGGCCATGCCACGCACCATGCAGTTGGCAGGATCTTAATTCCCTAACCAGGGATAGAACCCATGGCCCCTGCCTTGGGAGTGTGGCGTTTTAACCACTGGACCGCCAGGTAAGTCCCAAGGTCATCTTAATTTGGATATTATATAGCCATCTCAAGCTGAATTTAGGGAGAAGAAACCCTTGCCCCTCCTTTAGAGACTGCTCTCCATTTTGCTTCTCAAACACAGAAAGGGTCAGGGCACACCACTGAGAGCATCCGTGCTCGCCCACACTCTTAGTCTCTCACCAAGCACTCCTCTAATTGCCACCCCACCCTCAAATAATGCTGCCCTCACATGTCTTTTTCAATCTCTCCAGCTGAATCGCTGATCATCTTCTTCCTCAGTTCGTTAATTTTTTGCTTCTACACTTTCAGACCTTGCCCTAAATAACTACTCACCTTCCTTTTCCCACTTCCTTCTATTTTCCTCAACAAATTCCTCCTTTACTTACGTTTCCTTCCTCATCTGCTGTCCAGATGAGAATATTTTGTCTTCTTTCTTTACTCAGTGCTACCTGTCAATCCCAAACCTCCAGTAACATCACTCAAGATACCCACTTTGTGTTTTCAGAATCTACCTTAAATCGAAGAATCTTCCCTGATGAAATATTCAGAATTCCTTTTACTTTTTCGTGCCCAGCTAGCACTGCCTCCCATTAACCTCTTTTCCCTACCTTAACTTTTCACTCCCCTTGTGAAAAAAGTACTTCATTTTCTGAATGTTCAGCTCGGTTAGAAATCTAGGTTTTTACCTTAGAGGATATGTTCTGTGTCTACATAGCAACTTGCTATGGGCAAAACTTTATGAGAAATATTTTGGCTCAAATGAAGTATAAATGGAAACGGGCAGAAAAATAGCGCGAAAGTTGTTAAGTTCTCCATAAGACGCAAATTCGGCATATGCCCCTTGAGGTATCAGAATTTAAGAGTAAATCTACTCTGGGTTTAGTAAATCACTCAAGGTGAGAACACTGTTTTGAAATGCCAGTAACTACTGTTTACTAGCTGCCTATCACATGCCAAGCTTTTTTTTTTTCGATGTTTACATATTATCTCACTTTACTTCACACGTCCATGCAGTAAACATTAGCCTCATTTAGCAGGAGAGGAAAAAACAGGGACACCCAGGTTGTCAGTAACTGGCCCAGTAGTTCCTGCTAAGTGTATTGGCAGAGCTGGGGTTCCAACTCAGGTCTCTTTGAGACCAAAGCCAGACACTGGGACAATGTCTGAAGATGCAACTCAACTGCTGTTTTTTAAGCACCTTCTGTAGGCAAAGCTCTGCGCTGGGCATTGCAGTCCTGGGATGCAGAGAGGAGATTCCCAGAGGACCTGCCTCAAAGTTTAGAGCCCAGCAGAAAATCTTATGTAACATGGGTGACTCCGTGCCTGAAGCACAGGTCATTTGGAGGTAGTCGATAAGAGGTTCCGGCCTGTCAGAGGTCATTTTTGGTCTGTGACTCCTTCGGGGGGTATTGAACCGGAGGCTTTGAGGCTTGGAAGTGCCTGGTACAAGCTTGGGGGCGTTCCATGCCATCTGTGACCATTAATATGGCTCTCTTTGCCCTGCGTCAGTATCAGAGCTGAAATGGGAAATGTAGCATCTTGACTGTGCGCGCACTGTGGGTCCTGACTCTGCACCCGGCTTCTCAGCCTCTCGGTCTTTGGTCCAGCCCTGCCACCCGTACCGCGGACTCCATCCTTGCCCAGCCCTGTCCTACCCGCCCCCACCCCCGCCGGCTTCTGGCGGTCTCCCTGGCCACGGAGCCCTCCTCCCCAGCACCCCGGCTCCCCTCCCTGCCCGCCCCTGGCTCGGGGCCCCTGGGCATCGCTGCCCCAGCCCCAGCCCTCGACGCCTGCCCGCTGCCTGCCTCCCAACCCGCCTCCTGTGTCTCCCAGCCCCGCTCTGACGTGGGAGGTGAGGGGGGTGGGGGCCCGGATGACTCACACTGTTATGATGCAGTCCCACAACACACAGCTACATTCACCCACAGACCGGGGTACCGGCGGGAGGCCGCCTCTGGCCGCCCCCCCGCCAGCAGCTGGGCCAGCTGGGCAGCCCCGGTCTGGAGCCCCTCACCACCACCCTCCCTGCCCCCCCGCCCCCAGCCCCTTCCCCACCGAAGGAGCAGAAGGAGCGGAGAAGAGAGCGCAGAGAGATTGAGAGAGGGGGAGATAGACGGAGATCTCTGGAGCCGGCCTCAGGTGAGGGGGCAGCCCTTCTCCCAGCGCACCTTTGCCCTCTGTGCTTCTCCCCGGCCCCAGGCAGCGCGTGGCCCCCCGCCGAAGCATTCTTCACCCACCCTTTGTCCTCCCTTCCCCCTCCCCGCGCCTCATCCCTCTGCGAGCTCTTCCCGGCAACTTCGGCGGCAGCCTCAGGCACCCCTGTTTGATCAAACAGCCCTGTTTATATGGTTTGGCCGCCGGGGTGCGGACCCCCCGCCCCAAGCCCGCCCCGGGAGCCTGCTGCGCGGCTCATCGTTTGGACCAGACTGTACCGAGAATGCCAGCGCCTCGGGGGGGCCCGCGGCCTCCGAGCAGATGCGAGCACCCATTGTGAGCAGGTGTCCCCTCCCTTTGCCTTTGCCTTTTTTCTCCCTAAGAGGCACGGAATTCGCACCTGGCTCCGCCAGCCTCCGCCTCTGCCGTCAGCGCCGCTTGCTCAGCAACCCCTCCCTCCCCCCGCCTCCCACGGTCCAACCGCGGCTCACTCGGGGGGCCGTCCGCACCCCGGCGCGCTTCTGCCCCCGTCATTGGCTCCCCTTGCTTCTCTCGGTCATCTGAGATGGGGGGAGAAGTGACCCAGACGCCCCCGCCCCCAGAGAGGGGCTCTCTGTGCAGCCTCCCCTGGGCGGGATGGGGAAGCAGGGGAGGCAGGCGTGGGGAGGCTGGGGGGGGTGCCTGGCCCCCTCCCAGGGCCGCGGGCAGGCGGGGGGGCGCCAGGTGGAGCTCGCCGCCGGGAATTCACTGGCGGGCAAAGTTGAAGGCAGACGTGTCCAGCGGAAGCTAGATGGTGTTCTGCTGGTGAGGACCCCAGTGTCACCCTGAACTCAGCCCAGGTTGCTCTTCCTGAGTCCCACCAGGGGCCGAGGGTCTGAAACGGCCGAAGCTCTCTGCCGGGAGGATTTGCAGAGAGCCCACCTGGTGGCCCCAGGCAATGCTGGCACAGCTGGGGTGCTGGTGGCCCCCGCGGAGGGCAGGACGGAGGCTGCGCGCCCCGGCTCTTCTGCCTAGTGTTGCCAGAGCACCCGGCTGGCATCCCTGAAGCAGACTGGGGCTAAGCCACCCAGAGCGGGCCTGCAGGCCCCACCAAGGAGCGGGCAGAGGCTCCCTGGCTTATCAGGGCCGGCAGAGGACACCTCCTGCCTTATCCCTGCCTCCAGCACCCGCGGCCACCCTGGGGCTGAAGCCTGCGAATCCTCCTCAAGATTCTTAATCAGAACCAGGCAATTCTTTTTATCTCGCGTCACCCACAGAGTCCCTGCCCCTGGGAGAAGGGGGAAAGAAACGCCCTGTGCCTTGTGCCCCGCAAAGCACGGGGTTTTGCCGCTGCCCATCTGAGACACCGCGCCCGCACCGCAACCACGGCCCGGGACCGCCGGCCTCCCTGACACCGGCCCTACTTGCCACTGGCCCCAGTGGTCAGACGCGCCCAAAGGGAAGATCGTTTCTCTCCTAGGCTGGGTGCTTCACTGAGAGCCAAGGCAACAATCCTAGAGGGCAGTAGAGAGAGACAGCGAGAGAGAGAGAGACGAGCTCAGAGGCTGAGACGACGAGCCCAGTGATGCTCCGGGGCCAGAATGAGCGGACCCAAGCGCAGGACCCGGCAGCAGCCCGGTCCGAGCCCTTCGGAACCAGAAGAGACATCCATCAGGCTGCGGACCGCCGCCCCCCACGAGAGAACTGGCGCGGAGTGTGCGAGTCTGCCTGCCCGCGCTCCTTCCCTTTCTCGTCACGCTCCTCCCACCGGCACCGACCGTGTGCCGGGGCCAATTACCTCGCAAACCGAGGTCATGGAAGGAAGGACCGGTGCGCACCCCCCGCTTTTTCAAGGCCTGGAGCCCCGGAGACACAGAGCCTACCAGTGCACGTGGGATGCATCCTCACAAAAGGACGGAAAAGCGAGGGAGGAAGGAGCATTTGCCAGTGACGCGGCTCCCATGGCAGCGGGCCGCTCCCGGAGGAAAGCGGTGGAGGCCGGCTCTGGCCCCAGGAGGGCGAGACACCGCCTCCCGGGCTGAGGCCCGCATCCGCCGCGGGGCCGGGCCGAGCAGACTGTCAGCCCGGGGGGCAGACGCAGTGTGAGCGCGCGCGCGGGTGAAGCAGGAGAGGAAGTGATCGCAGGCGACCCGGCCCCTCCCCGCCCCCAGCAGGGGCTCCCCCGGCCCTCCTGGTGACCCTCCCCTCCTTCCCAGGTGACCTCCATTTCTGCCTGGCTCACGTCTGGGGGGGCCCTGGCCCGGCAGCCCCCCCCCGCACCACTCCCGCCCTGAAACACGGCTCTAGCCAACCTGCTCCGCTGCTTCACCTGCGACCGTCTGTGCGGGGGCTGCACGGCGCCAGCGCCCCCCGCCCGCCAGGGCATCGTTCTCCAGCCCGTCATGCCCAGCTGCGACCCTGGCCCGGCCCCCGCCTGCCTCCCCACCAAGACCTTCCGCAGCTACCTGCCTCGCTGCCACCGCACCTACAGCTGCGTCCACTGCCGCGCACACCTGGCCAAACACGACGAGCTCATCTCCAAGGTAACGCCCCTCCATCCCTCTCACCCCCGCCCCAGGCTCCTCCAAACATCACCCAGGGGTGAGGCCACAAAGCCTGGCCTCCGTCCTCCATGCCCCCCCGAAGGGGGGCTTCAGGGAGCGCGTGACCCCGGGGTCAAGGGCTCCCCTCAGTCACCATCCGCCCCGTGTCTCCGCAGTCCTTCCAGGGGAGCCATGGCCGAGCCTACCTGTTTAACTCCGTGTGAGTCTGCCCCTCTCCTTGTGCGTGTGTGTCGGTGAGGGGGAATAGCTTTCCTCTCTGGAGAGAGGGGCTGAGCCGCCCGAAGGGGTGCCCTGGGCCTTCTGGGTTTGCCTCTCCTTTGGCGGAAGCCCGGTCTGCCGCTCTTTGGTGGGGAGTCCGGGAGAACTGGGGTGCCAGGCGCTAGACAACAAGGGGTGGGAACTGGAGGCAGGGCTCTCAGCTGGGTGGGTCGCGCTCTCTCCAGATGCTGGGCCCTCTGGGCTGTTTGGGGGTGCACTGACGGAGTGACCCCCACCCCGCGTGCTGGGTCCTTCCCGTCTCCCAGGGTCAACGTGGGGTGCGGGCCAGCTGAACAGCGCCTCCTGCTCACGGGGCTGCACTCGGTAGCTGATATTTTCTGCGAGAGCTGCAAAACCACCCTGGGCTGGAAATATGTAAGTACTGGGGGGAGGGCCACCCTCTGAAGGGGGGGGTCTCCGCCTGACCCAGAGGGAGGAGGGAGCTAGGTGGGGTGGGGGGCGGGCTTACACCCGCGGCGGTAGGCAGGCCCGCTGGCCCACATTGCCAGCCTCCCCTCCATCAGGAGCAGGCTTTTGAGACGAGCCAGAAGTACAAGGAGGGGAAGTACATCATCGAGATGTCGCACATGGTGAAGGACAACGGCTGGGACTGAGGGCTTCCGGCGGCCTCTGCCCTCCCGACGCATGCCCCACCCTCCCACACCTGCCCCCACCCGGCCGCGCGGTCCAAACCAGCATGAGTACTGCCCCACCCCTGGGAGGGACCCTGCTCCCGCCTACCCTTCCCCCGCCGCCACCCCATCACGCCTAGGCCCCCTTGGAATAGGGGTCTGGGGTACCCCAGGGGTGTTGAAGGCTCAGGTGTGGGCAGCAGTCAGGGAGAGACAGAAACGGGGGAAACAGATGGCCGTGGGGCCTTGTCGCCCTTAAGGTCCCCAAAACCGAGGGGCTGGTGGGGCAGAGACGCAGGCAGAGAAGACTCTCGGGAGGAGGCCATGTTTGCTCCACCTCTGCGAGCGAACAGAGGACTAGCCTCGAGTCTTGGCGCTGGGAGATCCTAGGCCACAGAATAGCAGGTGAGAAGAGGCTCAAGGTGAAGTGAAATGCTGACCTCAGATGCCGGAGGTACCAGAGTCTCTTAAGGGTGATGCTTCCCACCCCCCATTTGCAGGAGCCAGGATTCGTGGGGTGAGGGGGGGCGGGTCCCAGGCCCTGGGAGATCATCAAAGCATCCCAAAGGTTTGCATTTCACTCTGCTCGGTAGTTTACCTTGGCACTGAAGAGGCACTTTCGAGTATCTGACATTTGCCATGGGGTGGGGTGGGGGAGGTGCCCCCTGGAACAGCCCCCATCCCCGGCTGGCAGTCTCCAGAGTGAGCAGGGTTGGTGGGCAGCCTCGGAGGCCTGGCCACTGCTCCCTGGGACCCCGGCCTTTGGAGGGAAGGTGGGGGGGTCAGTGCCACGAGGCTAGGCGTCCTCGCGGCTGCCACCAGCGAATGAAACTTTTGTATGATATATAAAGTGTTTGGGTCTATTTTTAATAAAAAGGGGAAAGCAACATGTGAGGCACTCGGTCCTGACTTTTCTTGGCAGGTGCCACAAACCTTCCCATGCACATCCCTACCCCAGGCCTGCCCCATCTACCTGTTGTTTAGTAGCTAAGCTGACTCTTTTGCAATGCCTTGGACTGCAGTCCGCCAGGCTCCTCTGCCCATGGGATTCTGCAGGCAAGAATACTGGAGTGGGTTGCCATTTCCTTCTCCAGGGGCATCTTCTGGACCCAGGGATCAAACCCAGGTCTCCTGCATTGCAGGTAGATTCTTTACCATCTGAGCCACCAGGGAAGCCTGCCCTTTTACCCCTAGGGGGCAGCAATTGCTCTGTTAATGGCAAGACACCAGGGGATGGAGATTCAGGTGAGGTTTTGCTTCTGAGATGGTTGGGTTTTTTTGAGTTGAGATTCCAGCTGGAGCCTCCTTAACAGCTTCTGTCTTTTGGAGCCCTTGACAAGGAATCCGCTTTTGCCTGGTTTGAAGAGATTCATTCCAGAACAAGAGCTTTCTTGGGTCCCACTGCCTTTCAGCCTGGTTCTGGAATGTTTTGGTCAGCTCATGGCCGCTCTTAAAGCAAAAAGGAAAATCGATCAGCCAAGGTGCTGCCCTGGCAGCGGATGCAAACTGGAACAAACTAGCTCAACACTGCAGCATCAGTGACACCACGTGACCCGACTGCTGGCAGCACTGTGAGAGTCTTGTTGTGGGGTCACCAACAGCTGCAGGGGGGTGGGATGCATCATAAAAGTCTTTTTTTTTGGTAAGCTAGCTTGTTATTTCCACATTCAGTCACTGGTACTGTAAATATCTGTAGGAGCACATCTTCCTTGCCAGCCTTGTTTAGCACTGGCAAATCAGTGGAAAAGAAGTCAGTCATGGCCTGACTTCATGGAGCTTCCTGTCTAGCGGGAGGACAAACAAGAAGCAGGCAATTCCAGGAGGTGATGGGGGAGTAAGTGCAGGGCTTGCAGTAGATGCTTCACCTAGATTTGAGGAAAGAAGCCTTTGCAGAAGTGATGACTTTGAAAGCCCTTGATGAAAGCTGAGAGGTTGGGTAGGCAGAAAGGAAGAGTCAGGGGAGGGGGACATTTCAGGCTGAGAGAACTGCGTGAGAGGTGGCTCACGTTTAGTTAATTTGAAGAGGAAATAAAAGTCTTTCCTAAACTGGAGCACAGATACGAGTGGGTGAGAGGTGAGCCAGCCCGGGAAAGACAGGCTGGGGCCATGAAACACTCAAGGATTCCACCCCAAGGGCACTGAGTAGACGCTGAAATTGTCTTGTCCTTTAACAAGTGGACTTGCATCGCCAAATGGCTGCTTTGTGCCTGAAGAGAGGCTCAAGTAGAAATGCCAAGAATGAAAAGAGACTTGAAGCTAACGGGAGTCTCAGATACTACTGTCAACCTCAGAACGGAGAGGCTGTTTGGGCAGAAGAACTCTGCAAGACACAGGTGCTAGAAGGCAAATCAAGCGCTGAAGGGATGATGCCCAGCACCCCCAGCTGGGAGGCCTCGGGGTCCATCCCAGCGTGCCTGGTGATGCCGAGCCTTCTCTCGGGTTCCAGTAAGGGACCCAGAAACCCTGTCCTCAATCTTGCACCGGAAAGAAAATTCCTGACCTTGAACATCAGGCACAAACCAGCCGCCTTCTTAAAGCTCCCCAAATCTGCCTCTCTCTCAATTTACTTATTAAGCCAACTAGGAACTGTGGGGAACAGGAAAGTAAGCAGCACCCATGGCTCTCAGTTCTTTGTAATCTCTCCTGGAAGAATCATTCTGTGAGTTGGGTTCAAGGGATCCCATGTAACCTTTACAAGCAGGCCATGGGGCGGGACTGCCCAAACTTTGGATGCTCAGACAGGTGTCAGGCGACCCTGTGGCCAAGAGGGGCTGTGCTGGCAACTGTAGGTGGAGAGGAGGTCTCCTTTTTCTGCCCAAGAGCCAGGGAAGGAGCTGCAGGTGTGGAATGCCAGGGGCGCGCTGGCCCTGAGCCCAGGCTGCAGCCCTTTCCAGTTACCGCTTTTCCTTTCCTGTGCACCCCCTTTTCCTCATGGAGGTCTGCTCTGGACCCAACGGTGACTCTCTCACTCTGCTCCACTCACGCTCCAATCCCAAGCTGAGTCTGGGAACGCCTTCTTAGCCAACAAGGCCCTCCTTTCCTCCTTAAAGCCTTGAACCTTTGGAAGATACTGTTCTACAACCAGCAGGGGGCACCAAAAGCCCTCCACCCCTCAGCTCCACGACCTTCCTCAACCCTCTCCAAGACTGGTGAGCTGTGCTTTAGCACAGGATGACATCTAGGCTCTGAAACTCCAGCGGTGCTGCTTAAAGCTTCTCCTGACTCAGTTTTTCCATCTGTAAAATGGGGATGGTACCTTTCCGTCCTGAGGGCCTACCATGATGCATCTGGTGTCTGGCACATGGACTGCCCGCGCAAGTGTGAGCTGTTCGTCTGACTTACTCAAATTGCCGCCAGGGTGGCTGAGGGGCGCCCAGGCAGGTGAGGAAGGGCAACGCCCAGGAGGCAGCCGGCGCTGGGTAGCACTGCGCAGCCAACGCCCTTTTAACATTGCACTGCTAGTGACAGGCGCAGACAGTAGCACAATGTGAAAAGAGCGCCGGCCCGCAGCAGAGGGGCGCCGGCCTCCAGGGCCCTGGGGCTCTCCACCCCTTCCTCGCCTTCAGCACAGCGTCCCTCCTTTCTCCAAGGTCCCTTCTGGTTCCCTCCACTCCTCCTCTTACCTTCTTCCTCACCCCCTTCCTAACACGGAGACCGCCTTTCCCTGGAGGTTTCAGGGCTGGGGGAACACAGTCCGAGGAAGCCGCCTGGCATTCAGTCTTCAGGGAAGATGCGCCCAGATCTGGAGGTGACGTGAAGCCGGATTTACCTGGATTTGTAGCTCTTGTCAGCTTCCCTCCACAGAGGAGCTGGCTGGCCCAGACCACAGAGCTTTCTCCCTGCTCTAAAGCTCTCTCTCCTTTTTAGTTTAGATAAAGGGAAGGCCTAAGCCTTCACAGGACAGTCTCGGATGGGGGAAAACGGGCCGCACAGAGAGGCCCCCAGGCCTGCAGGTGGAAGCTGCGGGTGAAGTGCCGCCTCGGCAGCTCCTCTCAGAGGCCTTCAGAATCCAGTGAGTGGGTTCGGCGTTGGACAAAACGGTGCGGCTCATTTCCTCGCCATTAGAGACAGGCTTTCCTTGGCAGTGGGGTCAGAATCTGTTTCCTGTTTATCCAGGGACTCCGGTTAGGGGGTTTTTCAAGCTCATGGCATCTTCAAACTTCCCCATCCTACCAGGTCTACGGGCTTACACCCCCAACAAACAATCCTGAAACCGACCAAAGGTTCTGAGTCGGGCCGGGCAGTGCTCTGGGGCAGCAGAATCCTGCCTAGAGCTGCGGCCCGGGGGAGGCCGGGGGGTGGGGGGGGGCCTCCCACTAGCTCGGGAAGCAGGAGAGCCTGTCCCCCTGCCTTCCCAGGCAGTCTGTTTCTGTAATCCGGGCCCGGGCCCACAGTCCTAATCGACGGAGATCCAGGCCCCGCGAGGGTCGGACACCAGCCTCTGCTCTTGGGTTGAGCAGAGGATCCGGATCCGTGGGGAACCGGATCGTGTCCACAAGGGGCCGAGGGGCCACGAGGACGGGCCAGCCAGCTTCCTGGAGGCCAGGGGGAGATGCCCTCCCAGGGCCCAGATCGCTCCGCGGGGTCGGGTGGGGGCCGCGGGGGCCGGACCCTGCAGCTCTCACGGCCCCCTCCGCCCAGATCCGGGCCCCGCGGTCCGGCCGCCGGCGGGGCCCTCCCCCGCCCCGGGCCCAGGAGCCGCCCCCCGGCTCCTGGCAAAGGCGGGCGAGGAGGCCGAGGAGGAAACGGGGGAGGGGCGGCTCAAGTTCCCCGCGCCCCCCTCCTCACCGGCCACCATCTTCCGGCCCCGGCCCCCCGGAGCAGCGGGGGATGGGGCCCGGCCCGCGGCAGGGAGAGAGAGAAAGGGCAGGTGGAGGGTCGGCGGGAGCGGCGGGGCCGGCCGGGCCCGCGGCCATGGCGACCGGAGCCGGAGCCCGGAGGGTCCCGGGAACGGGGCGCAGGGGACGGGGGCGCGCACTCCCCCACACCCAGCTCTGCGCCCCCCACCGCCCCCAGGACACACACACCTGAGGCTGGACCACACACGGGCGCGCGCGCACACACACTCCGGCCACACTTGCTGCACGGCTCAGCTTACTACACACTTACCCAGACGGCGAGCAGGGGGGGGGGGCCCGCAGCTCGCGCTCCGAGCGCACCCCTCCAGGCCCCAACTCTTAAGGCAGGGGGGGGCCTCCCCCGCGCGCGCAGCCCCCCGGCCCGTCCCACAACTTCTTCCGAAGCACAACTCCGCGCTGGGCTCAGCCCCGCGGCCCCTGCGTTCCTCCCTCAACGCCCCCGCCAAGCCCCCTGTGCCCCACACCCCCTGTACACACACACACACACAGGCACACACACCCCCTGCGCGCGCGCACACACAAACCCCTGCGCGCGCGCGCACACACACACACACACACACACCCTGCGCGCGCGCGCGCGCGCACACACACCCTGCACAGTCACACACACACGCAAGCCCGGGCACACACAGATGGCCCAGCGGAGACCCCCGCCCCGGCCCCAGCAGACCCCCACTGGAAAGGCGCAGGGAGCCACCCCAGCCCGACACGCCTGCTGCTCCCCCGTCTCAGTTGCGGCCAAAGAAGAAACGAGAGAGATGCCCGCGCGCGAGAGGACGGCGAGAGGAGAGAAGACGCAGGAGGGGCCCGGCCGGCCCCCGGCCCTCGCCGAGAGCATGCGCCCCCGTCCGCGGCGCCGGCGCTCGGGGCGCCCCGGCACCTACACGCCGCGCCTGCTCCCGCTCCTCGGCCCGCCACCTCCCTCTTCCCGGGCCCTTTCTCTGCCCTCTCCGCCCGGCCTCGCCCCCCGCCCCCCGGCGCCCCGCGCCCCCGCCAGCCGCCCTCCAGGGCCGGGCTCGGGCCCCGCGGCGGCCGCGGCCGAGGCGGGGGCGGGGGGGGCCGGGC
>ML663051.1:455722-542830 GCA_007570785.1 Antilocapra americana | reverse complement strand
CCCAGGCGCCCCCTCCGCGGGCCTCCCCCCCTAGCCCGCGCGCACCCCCGCGCCCCGGGAGGTCGGCCTCCCGGCTCCTCCCATCACGCCCCCCACCCGGCTGCAGGTGAGGGCGGACCGGGTTCCCGCCAAACGGGGTTCCCGGAGCCCGGCTCGCGGATGGCCCTGGTGCCGGACTCGGAGACCCTAGGAGAAGCGAGAGGTGCGGTTTCCTGCCCGCCTCCCAACGCCCCTTGAGCTCAAGTCCGTCTCCCACCGGGAACCCTCCTGGCCTTTCAGCCTCAGCCCAGGCGATCGGAGCAGCTCTCCTGAACCAGCCAGCCCCCTGGGCTGGGCAGGAAGAGGGCAGCTCCGGAAAGCTCTGGGCCCTTCTGAGCGGCTTCAGTCCCTGGTTGCCGCGGGGCAGGTCTGACCCTCCCAGGAATGTGCAGCATCTGGAGCTCTGCTCCGTCACACACATCCCCTGGGACCAGCCCGCGGAGCCCCGCCCGGCCCAGAACTGGGCCCACTCGGAGCTGGGAGCCCAGATGGGCACAGAGGAAGGAGGGAGCCTGGCAGAGAGTCAGGCCTGGACGTGGGGGTCCTTTATTCTGGGCCCTGACTTGCCGTAACATGCTTTGCCAGGTCACGGTCTCCTCTCTGGGCCTGTTTCCTGATTTACAAAAGTTTGATCTAGAACTTCCTATAGAAGTTTCTATGTGGGGATGGAAATGATCTGTACGGTACCACCCAATGTGGCAGCCTCTAGCCACGTGCAGCTACTGACCCTTTGAAATTGGCTCCTATGACTATTGTTCAGGCGCTCTGTCCTGCCTGGCTCTTTGCGACCCCACAGACGGCAGCGCACCAGCCTTCCCTGTCCGTCACCAACTCCCGGAGCTTGCTCGGACTCATGTGCATCCAGTGGGTAATGGTTGTCCAACCGTCTCGTCCTCTGTCGCCCCCTCCTCCTCCTTCCGTCTGTCTTTCCCAGCATCAGGGTCTTTTCCAAGACTCTGCGGAAATGGGGTTCTGATGTGATCTAATTTCAACCACTTTTAATCGCCACACGTAAGCAGTGCCACCAGTGAGCACACTGCAGGTCCAGGGTGCCGGCGTTCCTGCTGGCGAAGAACATTCTGGGAATCCTGGCTTGAGAGAAAGTCTTTTCTCCTTGTCCTCAGGTGCAAAGTCCTCCAGATCCAACGTGTGTCCGTGTCCAGGAAGTGAGGTTCGAATCCCTGCCACCGTTGTCAGGAATGCTTTCCTTACCGCTGTTGGACTGTCAGTCTGCTCTGTGGGAGCTGAGGTTACACATACCCACAGCACACAGCAGGTTAAGGGTAGTAGAGGATTTGCAAGTTTGCCCAACCTTCATATTTTTCCAAGGATGAACACCGCGATGTTGACCGCAGTTAGGGTGGGGGATGTCCTTGGCACAAAGCTTCCCTGGTAGCTCAGTGGGTAAAGAATCTGCTTCCAATGTAGGATACCAGGGTTTGATCCTTGGGTTGGGAAGAGCCCCTGGAGAAGGAAATGGCAACCCACTCCAGTATTCTTACCTGGGAAAATCCCATGGACGGAGGAGCTTGGCAGGCTACAGTCCATGGGATCAAAAGAGCTGGACGCGACAGAGCGACCGAACCGCCAAGGGGGCACGGCACGTGGTGCATTTTTTCTGAGCTTTACAAGGCGTGTGGGATCATACTTCCCAGACCAGGGACTGAACCCACGTCCCCCGCAGTGGAAGCATGGAGTCTTAATTGCTGGACCCAGAGGGACGTCCTCTTCAGAGCTTTTATGAGCCTGCCCCCCTGCCCCCCTGCTGCCACACACACCATTCATTCAACAAATGCACTTCTCTGACCCAGGGCATAAAGTACCTGAGGTTGAAATCCGCCAAACTGGCTGATACCAAGGGACAGCCAGCTCCATGGGAGAGGCTGAGCTCCTGGGTCTGCCAGGATGATGAGAGCATGGGCAGCTCAGAGCACGTGTCCTAAATCAGTGTAGTTCAGAGACCCCCGTGTGCACCACCCCCAGCATAAGGAGCGGAAGCCGTGAGGCAGAAGACCAACACTGAGTTTGTCCTCGGGTTGACCAGGAAGCTGAATTAGCAAGCAGCTGTAGTTTCTGTGGGTGGGGTGGAGAAGTGTGGGTGTCCAGGGTTCTGATGGTTACAGGCAAGGACTGGTGCATACAGGGCCCTGACCCAGCGGAGAGAGAAGAGCCACAGGGGCTGGTAAAAGGGTCTGTAGCACCGGCCCGAGCTTGTGCAGTATTTGTCCAGTCCCCGCTCTTGGAGGGCTTCTGCCTGCGCAATGCGCTTTGGGTAAGGGGAAGACCCAGAGCTGCCTGGGGAACAGCTTCTGTGCTCAACACTGCGTTATTACAGGTGAACACTGCTAAAAGCCTTCTCCGGTGATAGATGGGTAAGGAGTTCGGTGGAGGCAAGGATGGCTCCAGTGGGGAAGGGAATCTAAGATGGCTTCCTGGAGGAAGTAGCATCTAAGACTTGAAGACGAGAAACGATTTAAAGAAAAAAAGATGAGGACTTCCCTCGTGGTACAGTGGCTAAGACTCCACGCTCCCAACGCAGGGGGCTCAGGCTCGATCCCTGATCAGGGAACTAGAGCCCCCGTGCCTAAGGGCTTTCAGGCCACGACTAAAGATCTCACGTGCTGCAACGAAGACAGAAGGTCCTGCCTGCCGCATCTAAGGCTGGCACAGCCTAATTAGTGAATTAGAGGACAAGAAGACGGGAGGAAGGAAGACCAGGAAATGGAAAGAAGAGGCAACAGCCCAAAGGCTGGATGGTGGGAAGTGCTGATCTGCGCTTAGAATGGGTTGTAAATTCCGTGGGAACCCAGGATGTAGGAAGGGGAACAGCCGGGACGGAAAGTCAGGCTAATGAAGATGCCCTAGCCCTTTTCCCTCCTGAACAGTGATGTTTCTCAGCTGTTCATCAGGCTCCCAGTGCCTCCATCCTCAGCCTTCTGCAGCTTCTACCTTCGTCTGCAGGCCCACATTTGCCCTCCACAAACATCCTTCCCAGGGCAGAACGGACTCTCCTCAGTCTGTCTCAGCTTCGTGTCCAGCCTCTGGGTTCCCTGTGCCCGGGAATGAGCCGCACAAAGCTCCTTTCTCACTTGTGTCTCTGCTCAGTGCATCAGTTGGGCCCTCCAGGCTCCTCTGTCCATGGAATTTTCCAGGCAAGAATACCAGTGTGGGTTGCCATTTCCTCCTCCGAAGATCTTCCCAACCGAGGGATCAAACCCGAGTCTCCTACACATCTCCTGCATTGCAGGTGGATTCTTTACCGCTGGGCCACGAGGGAATCTCATAGAGCTGGCTAACTGTGAGTCAGCAGGACCTTCCGCCCCAGTCCTCTGCCCCTGGGAAGGACTGAGTTCGAAACATTAGAGACACGCCCCCTCCCCGACTGGCCACAGCGGAGGGGACCAGGCCTCACAGCCCCTCACTCACCGAGCTGACACAGGTCTTTCCGTGAGTAGCTATCTCCTTCCCCTCCTTCCACAGTGAGGTGTTTTGTGTCTCCTCTCGACTGCTTCTGTGTCTGAGGGCTTCCTGTGCGGAAACCTCTGGAATCACTGCTGGGAGACATTGCTAGCCCCGAGGTGCTCCTAGTTGAGGGTTGCAAGGCAGACACATAAAGAGGGAGTCAGAGAGCCACGTGTCCGAATAGGTGCGAGAACCTTCTTCCTGAGGCAAACGCACCTCCCTGAGGTCTTGATGCTGGTCCTGCTTCCTCAGTTGCCCGTTTATTTGCATCTCCAGCCCACTTCCAGGAGCTCAGAGCAAGGGCCACTGAGTGAGGGCCCACAGACCGGATCCTGTCCACTGCCTGCCGCGGACTCCTGTTTGTTTGTTTGGGGTTTTGTCTGCTTTGGGATCTGTTCTTTGTTTTGTGATTAAGGTCCACCGGGACGCAGCCCTGGCTCCCCGGGTCACAGGCCGCCTGTGGCAGCCTTTGTGCTGCGGAGGCCGGGTTGAGTGGTCACCACCGCAGAGACCCAGCAGCCAGCACAAGTTAGTCTGTTTCTCGGCCGGCTCTCGACAGCAAAGGTTTGGGTGCTTGGGACCCTGATGTGTCAGAAGGCTGTCCCAGCGCTCAAAGAGGGCCCCTGAGGTTACCCCGAGATGGGAATGTAAAGACGGAGCCGAGGTGTTAGCCGCCAGCCTACACGTAGGCTCAAGTCGGGCCAAGCTGACCACTTCTCACAGAGCCGGTCGGCTTTCCACATCTCTCCTTCACGTCCCGCTCACTCTTAAACCCAAGCAGTCCAGCCTCTGCCCCTCCTTTCCGCTGAGACAGTTCCCACTAGGACCCCCTGACTCCCCCAAGCCTGCTCCGTCATCCTTTGCTCAGTCCCTGTCCCGCACGAGCTCTCTTTAGCATCTTTAGCATCCGCCTCTCTTGACTACATCAGTCTTGAAATTCTGGTGGCTTCCAGGAAACTAGACCAGCCTTGAATTGCCTCTTATTTCTCCCGCGATTCCTTCTAGGGTCCCTTCCCTTGGGTCTTCTTCCTTCCTCTCCTGCCTAAGCACACGTTCTACAAGGATTTGCCCGGGGCCTCTGTCTTCCCTTGAGGTTTCTCGCTGCACAAAATCATCCCTTTGTCTGCTTTTAATATTAATACTCACGTCGATGTGGATGTCTTTCCAATGTCTAACTTCTGACCTGACAGCCGAGATTTCCATCTTCCCGGAAAAAAAAATCCCCAGAAGTCCAGTGGTTAAGATGGTGCCATCCAATGCAGAGGATGTGGTTCGATCCCCGGTCAGGGAGCCAAGATCCCACAGCCTTGCAGCCAAAAAGCCCCAAAGAGAAAACAAGCAAAATTGTAAGGACTTCCAGAAAGGCTTTTAAAAATGGTCCACATTAAACATAAAAAAAAGGGGAGAAAAGCCCTGGTTTCTAAAAGAATGCTGCGACCCCTCAGATGCTTGCCTTCCTGAGCAGACAACGCAAATTCATTCAATATCAGTACCAGGCGTAGCACGTCGACCCCTGCCCTGCCCTGCTCTCCTGTGCCCCTCCTCCCCCTCCCCCATCGTGGCTGCTTGTCCTGAGAGGTCTGCCCTCGCCACGTCCCTTCCCGGGGGCAGCCTCGTCCATTCCTGCAGTCTCGGCAGCCACCTGCGCGTGCATCACTGCCCAGTCCATCTCTGGGTGTGTTTTCCGCTGCCTCCTTGCATTTCCAGCATATGAGGTAGATATGAGGTAGGTGTCAGGTGTTTCTGCCTGCCCAGACTCCATCCTGAACTGGGTGGCTACCCCTTACCTTTCCTTTGGGGGGAGACAGCTGTTCCCTGCTTTCCCTCCGCGTGGGTCACTCAAGGCTGACCTCGTCTGCCCCTTCAGGGGGCAGTCCCGGAACCCAGGTGGATAGTCGTCTCTGGCTGTGTAACAGATGTGCCCCAAGCTCAGTGGCTTAAGATTGCACATGGTATCTTCTCGCGGTTTCTGTAGCTCGGGAATCTGGGCAGGCTTCGGTCGGGTCCTCAGACCGTGGTCTCTCATGAGACTTCAATCAAGGTGTCACCTGGCGCTCTGGTCTCATCTGAAGGCTCAATAACGCTTGCAGAGTTGTGGGCAGGATTCACTTCCTCGAGGGCTGTCGGATTGAGGGTCTCGGGTCTTTGGTGGCGATTGCAAAGTGGGTGTCCGCACCGTGGTGGCTTGTGTCAGCGAAGCCAGAAAGTCTGCTAGCAAGATGGAAGTCGCAGTCTTCCGCCACCGAATCCCAAAAGTGACAGCACCATCATGTCGCCGTATTGGATTGGTCAGAACTCAGATACTCGAGAGGACAATGAAACACAAAGGTGCCATCTAGGAAGCAGGCTCACGGCGGGCGGGGGGCAACTTCGAGGCTGTCAGCCACAGATGTTTTAGCCAATTAAACCACAATAATTGAGTCAAGGCTGGGTATCTAATCAAAGTCAATCATAATTAGACCTGAGATGTTCGCCAGGACTTTGGAGAGAGTGGAGTTGCTGGCATTGTTTTGGAGGAGAGGGTAAGCTTGAAACTTCAGTACAGTTCAGTTCAGTTCCTCAGTCGTGTCCAACTCTTTGCGACCCCATGAACCTGCAGCACACTAGGCCTCCCTGTCCACCAACTCCCAGAGTTTACTTAAACCATGTTCATCGAGTCAGTGATGCCATCCAGCCATCTCACCCTCTGTTGTCCCCTTCTCCTCCTGCCCCCAATCCTTCCCAGCATCAGGGTCTTTTCCAGTGAGTCAGCTCTTCTCATCAGGTGGCCAAAGTATTGGAGTTTCAGCTTCAACATCAGTCCTTCCAATGAATATTCAGGACTGATCTCCCTTAGGATGTAGTTGTTGGATCTCCTTGCAGTCCAAGGGACTCTCAAGAGTCTTCCCCAACACCACAGTTCAAAAGCATCAATTCTTCGCGCTCAGCTTTCTTCACCGTCCAACTCTCACATCCATATATGACTACTGGAAAAACCATAGCCTTGACTAGATGGACCTTTTTTGGCAAAGTAACGTCTGTTTTTTAATATGCTGTCTAGGTTGGTCATAATATTCCTTCCAAGGAGTAAGTGTCTTTTAATTTCATGGCTGCAATCACCATATGCAGTGATTTTGGAGCCCAAGAAAATAAAATCTGTCATTGTTTCCCCATCTATTTGCCATGAAGTGATGGGACCAGATGCCATGATCTTAGTTTTCTGAATGTTAAGCCTTAAGCCAACCCTTTCATTCTCCTCTTTCACTTTCATCAAGAGGCTCTTTAGTTCTTCACTTTCTGCCATAAGCGTGGTGTCATCTGTGTATCTGAAGTTATTGATATTTCTCCCGGCAATGTTGATTCCAGCTTGTGCTTCCTCCAGCCCAGCGTGTCTCATAATGTACTCTGCATATCAGTTAAATAAGCAGGGTGACAATATACAGCCTTGACGGACTCCTTTTCCTATTTGGAACCAGTCTGTTGTTCCATGTCCAGTTTTAACTGTTGCTTCCTGACCTGCATCTAGGTTTCTCAAGAGGCAGGTCAGGTGGTCTGTATTCCCATCTCATTAAGAATTTTCTACAGTTTATTGTGATTCAGACAGTCAAAGGCTTTGGCATAGTCAATGAAGCAGAAGTAGATGTTTTTCTGGGACTCTCTTGCTTTTTCGATGATCCAGCAGATGTTGGCAATTTGATCTCTGGTTCCTCTGCCTTTTCTAAAACCAGCTTGAACATCTGGAAGTTCACGGTTCACGAATTGCTAAAGCCTGGCTTGGAGAATTTGAGCATTACTTTACTAGCGTGTGAGATGAGTACAATTGTGCGGTAGTTTGAGCATTCTTTGGCATTGCCTTTCTTTGGGATAGAAATGAAAACTGACTTTTTCAGTCCTGTGGCCACTGCTGAGTTTTCCAAATTTGCTGGCATATTGAGTGCAGAACTTTCACAGCATCATCTTTTAGGATTTGAAATAGCTCAACTGGAATTCCCTCACCTCCACTAGCTTTGTTTGTAGAGATGCTTCCTAAGCCCACTTGACGTCACATTCCAGGATGTCTGGCTCTAGGTGAGTGATCACACCATCGTGATTATCTGAGTTGTGAAGATCTTTTTGTACAGTTCTTCTGTGTATTCTTGCCACCTCTTCTTAATATCTTCAGCTTCTGTTAGGTCCATACCATTTCTGTCCTTTATCGAGCCCATCTTTGCATGAAATGTTCCCTTGGTATCTCTAATTTTCTTGAAGAGATCTCTAGTCTTTCCCATTCTATTGTGTTCCTCTATTTCTTTGCATTGGTTGCTGAGGAAGGCTTTCTTATCTCTCCTTGCTATTCTTTGGAACTCTGCATTCAAATGGGTATAGCTTTCCCTTTCTCCTTTGCTTTTTGCTTCCTGTCTTTTCACAGCTCTTGGTAAGGCCTCCTCAAAGACAGCCACTTTGCTTTTTTGCATTGAAACTGCTGGTGGTCATAACCACTGCCTTGTGGAGGAGAATCTGCCTAAACTGGAAATGGAATAAGAAATAAGCAGGCAAGAGATGGGGAGAGACATGCCTGATACAGCCACCCCTACAGCAGAACCTCCCGAGTTTTGGGTGACGTAAGCCCAGATGTTCCTTCTCCTTCCATTGGTTTCACACAACTCTCCCACCCACAGCCAGATGGTTCCTAGTGGGTAAAATGTCTCAGAAACACCTGGATTCAGTTTGCCCAAATCCAATTCAATGATCTTACCTTCATCTCCTCCACAGAGCTGCTGCTTTTCCTAGGTTCTATTTTGCAGTTGAAAGCATGGCACAGTTGCTTAGGGCGAAAACCTTGAAGTCATTTTTGCCCTTCCTCATGTGCTCTGGAGGTGAAACAGCCTGTGCAACATGGACTCTGTAGAACAGCAGAAAAGATGGAGGAGGCCCTAAGGTGACCCAAGGAACTGTAAACTAAACGAGTGAGCAGGTTTTCCTCCTTGTCGTTTGAATCTACAGAATTTCTGGAGGTGAATCACATGATTTAGAGGTGGAAAATGGTGTACCTGACTCTCATATCAAAACATACCCCAGATAAAATGAAATTCTGACAAACTGCCTGGTGACCTTGTCGTTTGGAAGGCACTTTGGACTGGTTTTGTGACAATATTCCCTCTGATTCTAAAGCAAATCATAACAAATTGTGTCATTGGAAAGTCTGTCATACTTTCTTTGTCATCTTTCTCCTTAGAGTCCCAAGGGTAATTCGGATCTTTCCCTTTCTTTCCCTGTGCCACTTTCATCCAGAACTGCCCTGAATCCTGTGTGTTTAGATGCTATTTGCCTGTCAGCTTAATATCCACCCTGGGGTTTTGGATCATCCTCTGAAAATCCTTCCTTCCAACCTCCCCTCCATCAGGGTGTGAGTCCACAACACGGACCTCAGACCATTCACCTGCCCCGAACTGTGATGGCTCTCTAATGCCCAGACCACATTTTCTAACCTTTACTGGGTTGTTGTTTTTCAGTCGCTAAGTCGTGTCTGACTCTTTGCGACCCCATGGACTGTAGCCCACCAGATTCCTCTGTCCATGGGACTCTCCAGGCAAGAACACTGGAGTGGGTTCCCATTTCCTTCTCCAGTGGATCTTCCCAACCCAGGGATCAAACTGGTGTCTCCTGCATTGGCAGGAAGATTCTTTATCTCTGAGCCACCAGGGAAGCCTTTATTGGGTTTAGGATCCTTTTTTAAAAGCTGAAGAAATCAATGGGTAAGGTAGATCTTTCTAGAAAAAGCTATGTTTTGTGTTTTGATGTATATTTCAAGATCATGAACCCTCTGGAGTCCATTTACAACATATTGCGCCCACCTTTCATCAATTCAGGTTAGAGAGAATACGTTCCAAAATTCATAGCGTGGCAGTCAGTACCTTCCAGACTGAACCCTATCTGCCTTTCTAATTGCAGCTACCGCTTCGTGCGGTCATGTTAGTTTATGTCTGATTCCCCGTCAAGCCCAGAGTCTCCCTGAGAGCAGAGAGTGTGCCTTTTAATTTTTCCTTGTTACGTCTCCCCAGACAGAATGACTGTTTCTCAGGGGCAACAGTCAGAACACTTAGTACAAGATCAGTTGTTAGTTCACGGCTAGATTTTTTTTTTTTAATTATCTTATTATGGTAAGAATGCTGAATATTTAACCTGAGATTTACCCTGTTAACAGATTTTAAAGTGTACAATGCAATATTATTGACAATAGACAGTGTTGTACAGCAGATCTCTAGAATTCATTCATCTCTCTTAACTTAAACTTTACGCTGGTTGACCAGTGACTTTCCATCTCTCTTTCCCTCCAGCCCTTGGCGATCACTGTTCCATTCTTTGATTCTGAGAGTTTGACTCTTTAGGAAGTGTCGTTTAACTGGACTCACACAGTCTTTGTCTTTCTGTGATAGGCTCATCTTATTTAGCGTGACATCCTCAGGGTTCACCCATGCTTTCCCTCCTTGCAGAAGCTCCTTTTGTTTCAACGCTCAATTCTATCCCATTGTGCGCCTTTACCACGTTTTCTGTATCCATTCGTCGTCAGTGGACAGTTACGGGGTTCCCACATCTTGACTACTGTGAATAGTGTCGCAATGAGCAGCTAGATTTATTCATTTCTAGCAGCAAAAGGATTTTAGGGCGACAGGCCAAGCCAGTGTGATCCAGCGTCATACGCCCGCGCCTGTACCTGCAGAAGCTCTGATTTCGAGACCCTCCAGTTGTCGCGAATCCCTCAGGGACGGGCACTGCCCAGGTATTGTGCCGTGATTCTGGTATAGAGAGTATAGGTCTCCGCTGGGGCACTTCTTACGGCCTTGGCCAGTACTAATGTTGGGAATCGTTCTCGGCAGCTGGAGCCCTTTGGGACGCTGGAGAAACTGAAAGAACCGGCTCCACTGGTGGGTTCTCAGGCGAGTTTATTGATTTCATATTGCAGCTCTGGGCCCCACCGCCACCCGCAGAGCAGGCCAGAACAAGACGTAGGAATGTCTCCTCGTTGCTCCAAACTGGGCTTTCTCAGGGGCTCTCCCGAGAGGCTCGGGGGAGGTGCAATTTCCTCTTGCCCCTCTTTGGCCCCGTTTAAAAATTCCACATTTCGGTCATTTCCCCTCCCCCACCCCCACCTCCCCCAGGCAAGGGACATTTCATATCACACCGTAGGAAGCAGAAAGAAGACAACATGAGTCCATAACATCCATGACCTCTGGGGACCTGGGCTCTTCTTGTCTGACACTATTTCCAGGGCTACCGCAGCGCCGAGCACTTAGTGAGCCCTCAAGTTATACTCGTTGAATGAATGAATGGTCTTGGCTTCTGACTTGTCTTCAGAACCTCTATGCTTTCTCTGTGGGCACTTGGTATCTTGTGATTTCACCCAACAGTCAGCCCTAAAGGATCTGGGTCCTACCAGGCCTGTGAGGCCCACTGGGATGACTTCAGATTGCTCTCATTTGCTACAGATGCACCGTTGGTAAGTCAGATGTGCTCCTTGTGTGCAAGGGCCTTGTCCGACGCTGTTGATGTACTATGGTTGGGGTTATCGGTTAATATTAACTTCTATCTCATGATCCATAATGGCCACTCAAGCTCCAGCCATCGTGCCTGTAGAGGGGAGAAAGAAGGACTGAAGAAGGATGTGCTCCCCTTTTAAAGAGACTTTCCAGAGGTTATCTATGATACTTCTCCTTACCTCCCATTGGCTGGAATGTAGTCACATGGTCCCAGCAGATTTCAAGGGAGGAGTTCTTTGTATTTCAGGTGGCCGGGTAACCAACCAGCTAAATATCAGGGGTTCTATTACAAAGGAAGAAGTGGGAAACATTCTGCGGGGGACTGTTGACGTGGTTGAGGAGGTGGTTTGACCTGGAAAGTCTGGCCTTGCAAAACCAGAGAGCCTTCTCTCCGCTCACGCTCCCGTTCACTGCTCTCGTCTGTGCAGTGGTGGTCGGCAGCCCAGCCCCGCGCGAGGATGCAGGCGCACAGTGGTCAGAGAGCACGGCTGCTGGGAGGCGGATGGCCGCAGGTTCAAATAGGGCTATGGGCCTCTCTCTTCCTCACTTTATGAAGCGAGGAAAGCGACACCCATTGTGTACGGTTATGGTGAGCACTTCACTCCTCAGAAATCCTTGCGACAGACTTGTTGCCCATGAATGGTGCTTTTTTTTTCCAACTGTGGTTAAAAAAAATATACAATTCACCTTTTGAATCATTTTTAGCGTATATCACAGTAGTGCTAACTACTGCACGTTGTCATGCAGCAGATTTCTAGAACCTTCTCACCTTGCAAAACTGAACCGCCTCACTATTGAAGATCAAGACCCCTGCCCCCTCTCCCTGCAGCCCCGGGCAACCACCATTCTACTCTCTAAGCATTCAGCTACTTTAGACCCGTAGACTTGCACGTTATTTGGCTTTTGTCACTGGCTCATTTCAGCAGTGACCTGAGACAAATAATGTCCAGGCCTACTGATGTGAGCCCAGCATCCTCAAGTTCCATCCATATTGTAGCATATGGCAAAATGTTCACTTTTTAAAAAAGCGGAGTCACGTTCCATTGTATGGATTTACTTTATTTTCTTTAGCCACATATTCTTTGTCCAAATGGATGTTCAGATTGCTTCTGCCTCTCAGCTGTTGTGACTGATGCTGCGAGACTGGTGCTTCTTGGAATTTCCCTGGCGGGCCAGCGGTTTGAGTTTCCACCCTTCCCATGCAGGAGGCGTGCGTTCCATCCCTGGTCTGGGAATAAGATCCCACACGCCACACAGTGCAGCCAAAAGCTAGACAAATAAGTAGCTCCAAAAGAGAATGGTGCTTCTTATCGGAGACTAGTTAGCATGAGAGACTAGTTCTCCCTTTTCTTTCAATACCGTTTGGTGGGGAGCTTCATGGTTTGTTGTTTTTTTCCTTTCCAGGATGTAAATAATTGTTAGGTGAAACATCTTAGGTGGAAACAGACAAGGTGGATGAACCTGGGAGTTCTATCGATATTGAATGTCATTTAGAGGGACAGGGGACAGGGAAAGGGGCGATTACAGAGGGCAGATTCTCTTTAGGTGGCCCGTTTGAGTAGAGAAGTCATCTGCAGTGGGGTCACACTGCTAAATCCCAGAGTCACGAAAATTCCAGGCTCCAGATGCTTCGTTACAGGAAGGGTACAGAACCTCACCCAGTTTCCACTGAAGCCAGCCCTTCACGAGTCCTAAATCCCAACCCCAAGGATCACAGGCCTGGAGCAGCAGAGAGGAGGAAAGACTACCCAATGCGAATGTGTGATTGCCTCGCTGAGAAATAACCCGTTAGGCAAAACCCTGGCTGATAATAATGACGAGAAGTGATGCCTCGGGTTTCCTACCTCCAGTGGTTTTCTCGGGAGACAGAAACGTAAGAATAACATCGATGTCATCATTTCAGAGAAAAAAATCTTTACCCAAATATGGACGTTGCACGCTTTGAATCAAAAGCATTTGTAGGCCTAGATGGTGTCTATGGTATTCCCAAGGAGCTTCCTAGCAGCTGGAGTGAAAAGGCAACCTCTCATGAACATGCTGCTATTGACTGGGAAGAGCAGAGAGCTCTCCTAGGGGGAGAGCAGCATGTGGCTCACGCTGGACTCAGAAGAATGGCAGCATTTGAATAAACGGACGGGGAGTCCCCTGGTGGCACAGTCGATATGAGCACACCTGCCAATGCTGGGGACACGGGTCTGATCCCTGGTCTAGGAGGGTCCCACGTGCTGGGCAGCAAGCAAGCCCACCCACCACAGCTGCAAGCCTGTGCTCCAGAACCTGCGAGCTGCAGCTCCTGAAGCCCGTAGCTGCCTGTGCTCTGCAACGAGAGAAGCCAGTGCCGTGAGGAGCCCGTGAGAACCCTGCAGCCAGGGCAGCTCCCGCTCGCCACAGCCAGAGACAGCCCGCACGGCGCAAGAAGGCCCAGCGCGACCCAAAGTGTGAAAAAATAAAGCGAATGACAGGATTCAGAAAGGCGTTTTTCTTTTGTTTCGTTTCAGCCAATAGGTACTAGGTGCCAACTTGGTAGGTGCCAGGCTCCCTGCTTGAAGCTGAGGCTAATGACAAAAAGACACGGTCCCTGCCTTCCAGGGTTTTTTCAAAATTATCTAGGCAAGGGAAGCAATGTTTTCTTTTTTTTTTCAATATTCACTTTGTTTTTTTTTTTTTTTTTTAAAAATTTATTTTATTTATTTTAATCGGAGGCTAATTACTTTACAATATTGTCGTGGCTTTTTGCCATACACTGACATGAATCCGCCATGGGTGTACATGTGATCCCCATCCTGAACCCCCCCACCTCCCTCCCCATCCCATCCCTCAGGGTCATCCCAGTGCACCAGCCCCTAGGTCCCTGTCTTACGCATCAGACCTGGAGCAGCTGTGTCTAATGAGGACCACACTGCCCTGGTCCTCAGGCTCTGAAGGGGCAGAGTCATCTCCGGAAGACCCAGTCCCCAGGAGGCAGGGCTGGATGAGCAGGGGTGGGGACGGGGGCTGACGGTCCGGCTGTGGCCACAGGGCAGGTGTTGGCCTTGATGGCGACCCTGGAGCCGCCAGCGGGCACCGTGTCTGGTGACCCCAGACCCCCACCTCTCATCTCACCCTGTCGCCAGCCATCTTCTGCTCAGACCCTGACCCTGGGCCCAGGGGGCTCCTGTTTGTTTCCACTGTGGATCTTCTTGAGACTCTGGCCCTCAAGCTGGTTTAGGAGAGAAGAGGAGGACAAAGTCCCCGTGGGTTTCCAGGAGGGACCCCTCAGCTGTAAGCAAGCCCTTCACACCTGAGACCTGAGCTGGGGAGTCCCCCGCCCTGGAGGTGGGGCCGGCTGGGAGCCGCAGTGGGATCCCAGGCAAACAGTGGAGTCTGGTTTGAATGCGATGGAGCCTTCCCAGCTAGGGTGACCTTGAGCAAACCATTTCGTCCAGGCTCCTGTTCTTCATCCGCTGGCAAAACAATACCAGATCACGGGATGATTGCAGAGTTTCAGGGAAATGCTGAAAAGGAAGCCCGATGTGGGGCAGGTGGGAAAATCCCCACGTCAAGGGGCTTTAAGCAAGGGAGGGGAGTGGGGGGTTCACATGAGCCCCCGGAGAGGAGAGAAGGGTGTTCAGCTGAGCCGGACTGTGCCCCTGACTCTGGAGCTGGTCACTCAGGAGAGAAACCCGGCGATGGGGGCGGGGGCAGGCGGCCAGGCTGTCACCGCAGGATGATGGATGAGCCTGTTGGGGGCTTGGAGTTAACACAGAGCAGCTTTGAGATCCTTCCCCCTGGGGGGTACTCCCTGGGTGAACACCCCGGGGAGTGCCTGGGAGGCCCTCCTCGAAGACTTGGAGCTGAGGCCGCGTGTTTGCGGGGAAACTCTGACACAGCCTTCCAGAGGTGGGTGCGCCTGTGCTTCTGTACATGTGTGTGAATGCGAGTGAATGTGTGTATCTGTGACGCAAACATCAGCGTTTTATAAACAATATTTACTTATTTATTTGGCTGCTTTGGGTCTTAGTTGTGGTGTGTGGGATCTATTTCCTTGATCTGGACTTGAACCTGGGGCCCCTGCTTTGGGAGTGTGGAGTCAGCCACTGGACCCCAGGGGCTTCCCTCCTAACAGTGAGTGCACGGACGTGTGTGCCCATATGCACGGTTGTATGCACTTGCACATACCTGGGCTTCCCTGGCAGCTCAGCCATAAAAAATCCGCCTGCAGTTCAGGAGACCCCCGTTCGATTCCTAGGTTGGGAAGATCCGCTGGAGAAGGGATAGGCTACCCACTCCAGTATTCTGGCCTGGAGAATTTCATGGACTGTATGGCCCATGGGGTCGCAAAGAGTCAGACTCGACTGAGGTACTGTCTTACCTATGGGCTCCCAGGTGGTGCTGGTGGTAAAGAACCCACCTGCCAATGCAGAAGACGTAAAAGATGAAGGTTCCATCCCTGGGTGGGGAAGATCCCCTGGAGGAGGGCATGGCAACTCACTCCAGTATTCTTGCCTGGAGAATCCCATGGACAAGGGAGTCTGGCAGCCTACAGTCCTTTTGGTTGCAAAAAGTGGGACATGACTGAGCAACTTACCACGCACACAGCAGGCACACTTACCTGTATGAGTGTACACATGTGCTAGGTCGCTAATCAAGACACAGTTAAACACACAACGAGAGTCCCCTGGACTGCAAGAGATCCAACCAATCAATCCTAAAGGAAGTCGTCCCTGAATATTCTTTGGAAAGATGATGCTGAAGCTGTAGCTCCAACACGTTGGCCACTTGATGCGAACAGCCCATCGTTTGAAAAGACCCTGATGCTGGGAAAGGTTGAAGGCAAATGGAGAGGGGATGGCAGAGGCTGAGATGGTTGGATAGCATCACTGACTCAGTGGACATGAATTGGGGCAAATTCCAGGACATGGTGAAGCACAGGGAAGCCCGGCGTGCTGCAGTTCATGGGGTCGCAAAGAGTCAGACACGACTCAGCGACTGAACGACAAGGGTGTGGTGCCCCCATATTTTATTCAAATTCAAAAAGCAGCAAATCTCCTTAAATTAAAAAAAAAATCAAGGTCGCATGATTTCAGACTTGGTATGCTGAGTGGTTGATGGGCTGTTTATGACTATTACCACCTGACAGCGTCCTTTGAGTTGGCAAAGTAATTAACCACCCTTAAGTTTCTATCATTAATCAGACTGTTGTTTATGTATCTCATAACTTCTGATAGGAACATTGCTGACAAATGTGCTGTTATTCTAATACCCAACATTATCATTTAAGACGTTTTCTGTATCCTAGAATGATGTTATCTTAGAGTCATTAAGTGGTGGCGTTCGTGCCAAAAAACCCTCTCTGAAATCGATAACTTTGTAATGGGAGTTAGATGTGACACAGAGCGGCACTGTGAGAGAGCCCGAGTGACTGCCGCCGCAGGCCCAGAGGAGAAGTTAGGGGGGCCTACTCAGTGAGACGTGAGGTTTTTAGTGTTTAGTGAATGGAAAGTAGCGCGAATATGGAACTGGTTGAAGGTCCCTCTGCCTGTTGTTGTTTCTGTTGCTCGGTCACTGAGTCGTGTCCGACTCTCTGCAGCTCCGTGGACTGCAGCACTCGAGGCTCCCGTCCTCCACCGTCTCCCCGAGTCTGCTCACATATGTCCAGTGAGTCGGTGACGCCATCCAGCCATCTCAGCCTCTGCCGTCCCCTTCTCCTCCTGCCCTCACTCTTTCCCAGCATCAGGGTCTTTTCCAACGAGTCAGCTCTTCCCATCAGGTGGCCAAAGTACTGGAGCTTCAGCTTCAACATCAGTCCTTCCAATGAATATTCAGGGCTGATTTCCTTTAGGGTTTTTTTTTTCTTCCACTTTATTTATTTATTTTAATTGAAAGATAATTGCTTTACAGAATTTTGTTGTTTTCTGTCAAACATCAACAAGAATCAGCCACAGGTACACCCATGTCCCCCCGCTCCCAGACCTCTCTCTCATCTCCCTCCCCACCCCACCCTTCTAGATTGTTACAGAGCCCCTGTTTGAGTTCCCTGATTCTTACAGCAAATTCCAATTGACCATCCATTTTACATATGGTATTGCAAACTCCCATGATACTCTCTGTATACAGCTCACCCTCCATTTCCTTTTGGATTGACTGGTTTGATCTTGCTGTGCAAGGGTCTCTCAAGAGTCTCCTCCAGGACCACAGCTTGAAAGCATCAGCTCTTTGGCACTCAGCCTCCTTTATAGTCCAACTCTCACATCTGTACACAACTACTGGAAAATCCATGGCTTGAAGTATGGACCTTTGTCAGCGAGGTGATTTCTCTGCTTTTTAATACGCTGTTTTTTATGATTATTCTTCTGGAAAATACAGTGTCAAACTATGTAAGTTGAATTATCCAGTGTCTTTGGGTAACCTATCTTTTTGATAAGGTGTGATCGCCTCTTAAAAGACATTACGCAACCCATGGAAATTTCTGTCTGGCAAATGCTCACTGCATCCGTAGGTGGTTTATGCGGTTACTGTGGTCTCGATCCTAGCCCTAAGGGCTTATGGGGACCAAGCAAATTCTGACACAGCATATGGCTCAGATCAGGAAGTCTTCTGGAATCCAGGCAGAACCTAAAGAGCTACTGTTTTGAAAGCAGTGGCTGAATGAGTATAAACTGTTAATTTTGGAATCAAAGTTTAAATCCCCACATCAGCTGTTTAGGGCTTCCCTGGTGGCTCAGCTGGTAAAGAATCTGCCTGCAATGTGGGAGACCTGGGTTCAGTCCCTGGGTTGGGAAGATCTCCTGGAGAAGGGAAAGGCTATCCACTCCAGTAACCTGGCCTGGAGAATCCCATGACTGTATATCCCACAGGGTGGAAAAAAGTCAGACCCGACGAGCGACCTCCACGTTCACTTTTGGCCGTTTAAGAACCTCGGAACAGGACTTCCTTGGTCCAGTGGCTAAGCCTCCTCACCTCCCAGTGCAGGAAGTTTGAGTTCAATCTCTGGTCAGGGAACTAGATCCCACATGCTGCAACTAAGACCTGGTGCAGCCAAATAAATAAATATATACAAATATTAAAAAAATAAAATCTGCAAGGCATGGTGTGTCCAAGAGGCTGCACAGGACCAAGTCTCAACAGTGACACCGTGCGGCAGTAAGGACTCACTGCAATGCAACTCGGGTCACTTCAGGATTCTTTCTGAGTCAGTTCAGTTCAGTTCGGGCGCTCAGTCGTGTACGGCTTTGCGACCCCATGGGCTGCAGCACGCCAGGCCTCCCTGTCCATCACCGACTCCCAGAGCTTGCTCAAACTCATGTGCATCACATCAGTACCACTCGCCAAACCCACCAGGGGAGGAGTGGGTCCCCGGGGATGGGGAGCAGATCCCTGGAACTCTGCCTCTGCCAGGGTGGGAAGCAGGGCGGGTCAGGGGGTAGAGCCTCAGATATGTGTGTCTATGAGTGTGTGGCCCTCTGTCTTTCTCAAAAGTGACACTAGCCAAGTGGAGGTGAAGTACGCCCGTCACAGAGCCGAGAAGGGAGAGTGAATTATACGCAAGCAACATGACACCTCATGTAAACCTAATAAGTTGTTTCTAATGTTATAAGGATACAGACAGAAGGTTCTTGATTCCTTCAGGAAAATCTCAGAGTAGCAAGTTGCTAGGGCGATTTGGCCACAATCATCCTTGCTTCCTTCAAGGCATGCCTTTGGTAAAAAGATTCTGCGGGTCTTTTCTTTAGAAGTGGACACGTTTGCGGAATTCCCTGGCAGCCCAGTGGTTGAGACTCTGAGTTCCCACTGCTCAGGGCCTGGGTTCAGTCCCTGGTTAGGGAACTAAGATCACGCAAGTTGTGAGGCATAGCTGAAAAAAAAATGTGGACAGGTTTCCCTGACTCTTTGAACCTAAGCTGGCCTGGTGACTTGCTTTGGCCAATAGAACAAGGCATCAGTGATGGGATGTTACCTCCTGGCTTCAGACTCCAGAGACTTTGCCTGCCTGTCACTTTCTTAGACCCCTGCAACCTCCATTTGAACAGGACCAGACTAGCCTCCTGGAAAACGCGAGACCCGTTGGAGCAGAGTCAGTGAGCCGATTCGTTTCAGGCAAGGTCCCAGACATACGGAAGAGACTGTACAAGCCCAGAGCCAAACCTCATCAGACCCTCCAGCGAACCCCCCAGCTGACTGCAGCAGGCAGATAACCAAGGCCACCCTAACCTGCCGGGCCCTCATAGACTCACTTACTCACCAGCTAAGTAAATGTTAATCATTTTAAACCAAACTGACATGTACCCTCTTACAAGAAAATCCTCAGGTCCAAAAATATTTAAATTCCCCTCACTCCCAGACTCTCCTCTTTCTCTATGTATACGTCTCTTCTTTACCCCATCTGGATGTGGTGATTCATTCATTCGATCATTCATTCACTCAGTAGTTTTCTTTTTTTTTTTTTTTTAAGGGTAAAGCACTTTGATAGGCATGGTGGGGCACATGGTATAGGACGTAAAAAAACAGATCTGATTTGTGGTCTAGTTTGGGCAAAAAGGAAATAAGCCTGGCCAAAGAAGGCACCTGTTTAGACAACCTGGAATCAATTTACAGACGTGTGATCTTAGAGCTTCCCAAACGGCTCAGTGCTAAAGGAAGCACTTGCCAACACAGGAGACGTGGGTCCCACCCCTGGACTGGGGAGATCCCCTGGAGAAGGAGATGGTTTTTCCACTCTGCTCCTAGGTCTGGCCATGTGACTTACTTTGGCCGACGGGATGATAGTAAATTTGATGCAAGCTGAGCTGCAGGGTGTGAAAAAGACTGCCTCTTCAGTTGGAAACTGTGCCACTGCAGGTGAGCGTTGCTGGAAGGGTCCAGGAGATGGATGAGCAGAGGAGAGCCAAGGTAGTCAGCTGAGGCCACTGTAGGTCAGTCACCCCCGATCAGCCCACCAGCTCTTACAGACGTATAAGCGAGCACAGGGAAGGTCTGCCAGGCCCAGCCCTGATCAGCAAGATCAGTCCTAACTCCCAGACTTTGGTGAAATAATATATGGTTGCTATTTTAAGCCATAAGTTCAGAGTGACTTGTTATACAGCAGTAGCTAGCTGATACAGGGGCCATGGAAGCCCTCCTCTTCTAAAGTTGAAAGGCGAATGAGAGAGAAAGTCATGGTCTGCCAGGTTTTATTTGTGAAGTCTGTGTATCTGTGCCAGAGAAAGCTGCAAAGAGTGCTTTGGAGGGGTCCCCGTAAGGGAGGAGAGAAGCCGGCCCCCTCACGTGACGCCCATGGGAGCCCTCCGGGTGGAGGGCAGCCCTGAGGTGGGAGGCGGGGAGAGGCAAGGGCAGGGAAGCCGCAGCTAGGCGCGCTGAGGCCCAGGGCGGGCTCAGCCCTTGGGGTCGTACACCCGGCCCATGAAGACCGGGAACCCGTGCTGCTGGTCCCAGAGCACGAAGATGAAGGGTTGCTGCACGTCGAAGACCAGCAGGTTGCGGGCCACGGAGACGACCGAGGCTGCCGTCGCCTCCACCCCGCTCTCCGTCAGCTCCAGGGTGGCCTGGTGCCGTATCCCGGACACCTGCACATCCGGGTCCTCCGTCAGCCCACACAGGTTGACGTCGTAGAGAAAGTCAAAGTGATCTAGGGCACGGGTGGAGGAAAACAGTGCGTCAGAGACCGGCACGACTGTCAACACGGGGGACGTGGCCAGCATTCTGTAGGAAATGTTGTGAGCGGAAAGCAACCTCTAAAAACTGTATAAAAAGTGAAATGGAAAAATAGTAATTTAAAATATTTTTACAATAAACAAGACCAGCACGGAAACCTCAGCAGTTGGAGACGCGGCCCTGAATTTCCTGGGTTGATCCCAAGTTCCAGCCCTCTCTTTCTCCTCCTCTTCCTTGTTTATCAAATTGTAATCACATTACAATGTGCCTTCCAGTCCCGTTCATGGGCTCCTTAATCCGTGGGCCCATCTTCACTCCAGTCACCACTTTCTCTCAAGTGGTCAGAGGCCTTGCCCCAACCCCCTGAAACCCTGAAAAGTGATGCCGTGGCTTCCTCATCAATAAGGACCTTGGAAATGAGGTAACGTATCAGACATCACGTACCAGGGTGTGATGTCACATATCAGGAAACGAGATCATCTATTAGGAGATCAAGTTTGATAAAAGAAAATGAAAGGATATGTATGGCATGTGTGTGTTAAGTCGCTCAGTCGTGTCCGACTCTGCGACACCATGGACGGTAGCCCACCAGGCTCCTCTGTCCATGGGATTCTCCAGGCAAGAATACTGGAGTGGGTTGCCATTTCCTCCTCCAGGGGATCTTCCCAACCCAGGGATTGAACCAGGTCTCCTGCATCTCTTGCACTGGCAGTCAGATTCTTTACCACTGAGCCACTTGGGAAGCCCAACCTGAGATGATGGATGTGAAAAATACTCAAGAGAGTGTTGACCGCTCCCGGCTGCCAGGACTCACCCAGCATGTCGTGGCTGCTCTGCACTCTGATGCGAGGCATCGTCAGGTGAGTGGGATGGAACCTGGTCAGCTCCAGCTTCTTCATGACGGCTTGGAAGACGGTGGTGCTGAGAGCCCGCTCCAGGTCTTGGAGATGGTGTTTCACGGTCTGGGGCACCAGGATCACAAAGCTCAGGTTGTGGGACAGCTGTAGGCGGCCCACCTGCAGAGGAAGAGATGCACCTTAGAGTCTTCCTACCCTCTGGGACCCGAGGCTAGTCTCCATCCGCTGCGGCAGTCTGTAGTGTTTCAACAAGGGGCCAGAACTAGGCTCCCGGGCTTTGCTAGGAGATGGGGTGGCCAGGCGGGCCAACAGCGCTGGTGGGACCCTGTGCTGGTGAGATGCAGATAATGAGCCAGAGTTTCTGATTTCACAGGCTGAGGATCACACCCGTACTCTGCCACGGGTGAGCTGTGCAATTCAGGCAAGCAGTGAGACCTCTCTGAGCCCAGCCCCTTTCAAGTACGTTGTGCGTAAAGTAGCGAATACACAGAAAGTACCATCAGAGTTATCAGGTCCATCCTCTCAGACTTCTGATGGCTTTTCCCTGCCTATGAGAGTAGCCGTAAACGTCCTGGTCTGGCATTCAACATGGTACACAAGCTGATCCTAGCCTACCTTTGCAGTTTGCCAGTAGAAGGACTTACAACTGGTGGCCAGACAAAAGTAGAAGAGAAAGGACCCAAAAGTCCAATACATGAGTGTTCTCAGCTTGGGATGATTTACCCCCAGTGGACGTTTGATAATGCTTGGAGCTGGCAGAAGCAGGAGCTCACAGTGCTGCTGGCATCTAGTGGGTAGAAGTCAGGGTTGCTGCTAAATCCTGCAATGCCAGGGACAGTACCTCACAATGAAGAACCATTGACCCCAAAGTGTCAATAGTGCAAGACCGAGGAACCCCAGACTGATAGGATGGAAGAGACTATAACTGAAATGGCGTTGTGATTGAGGCTGAGAGACGGACAAGAGTAATCTAGAAGGCAGAATTCAACTGGGCAATGAAGGCGACTGAAACCAACCCATTGTCAGAATTTGAAAAAATGGTCCGGAAGAAGCAGGTGGCACACAGATTTATCACTTGAAGAGAATGGACACTAGGGTGCTGTTGACAGAGGATCTACACAGGGTACGCTGACCTGACCCCGTGCACCCTTCACACCCTGTGTAGGAGCCCTGCCTCTCTGACCAAAAATTACCACGCTGTGGTCTTGAATTTTCCAGTTAATAATGTTAGCGTACTTGAGTTGGTAAACCTAATCCCCTTCGTTGGGTCAATACTCCTTAAATCCCAGGAAAATGTAGAACGAAGTATGGGAATGACAAAATAAACCAATTCTGTAGTATGGACACTGGGTGATAAGTTCAGAGTAATCTGTGTTTGTTATTTAAAACAGACATGCTGGTTTTATGCTTTTGGACAAAGAAGGGTAGGATGACTGCATCTGGTTTGAGAATAAAGTTAAGATGTTGATTGAAAGTTGATTCACTCTTCAAATTTAATTTTCACAAGTGGGCTTGAGGTGCCAGCAAGATATGGACAAACAGGGGTGTAATTCTGTCCTGTCGAGTATTTAACATGCTAAAAAAGAAAATCAAGTATGTGTACAAATGTATACAAATGTATGAAGTGTATTTATAAAGTATATATATATATATATAAGCTCAAAATTCTTAGGTGAATATTAATTAACCATATTTGTAAATGAAACAAATGGTTTAAAGGAGTTTAATCTGGTCAACATGGCTTAATTAAAGAAGAAATGAAAGTGTTTTATAACAAATTATGATTAATAATGTAGCAACTTCAGCAGTTTCAAATGTAAAACTTTGATTTTGAATTTATAATGTGACTACATCAAATAAGTGAAGTGAAGTGAAAGTCACTGAGTCATATCTGACTCTTTGTGATCCCTTGGACTGCAGCACACCAGGCCTCCCTGTCCGTCACTAACTCCTGGAGCTTATTCAAACTCATGTCCATCGAGTCCGTGATGCCAGCCAACCATCTCATCCTCTGTCATCCCCTTCTCCTCCTGCCCTCAATCTTTCCCAGCATCAGGGTCTTTTCCAATGAGTCAGCTCTTCGCATCAGGTGGCCAAAGTATTGGAGTTTCAGTTTCAACATCAGTCCTTCCAGTGAATATTCAGGACTGATTTCCTTTAGGATGGACTGGTTGGATCTCCTTGCAGTCCAAGGGACTCTCAAGAGTCTTCTCCAAGATTCTATACTCTTCTCCATGGACTCTATGCAGTCCATGGAATTCTCCAGGACAAAATACTGGAGTGCGTAGCCTTTCCCTTCTCCAGGGGATCTTCCCAACCCAGGGATCGAACCCAGGTCCCCTGCATTGCAGGTGGATTCTTTACCAGCTGAGCCACAAGGGATGCTCATGTCAAATAAAGTATTTGTTTAAAACCCATGGAACTGTAAAGAGTGGGGAAAGCAAAAGTGTTAGCTGCTCAGTCGTGCCCAACTGTTTTCAGCCCCATGGACTGTAGCCCTCCAGGCTCCTCTGTCCATGGGATTCTCCAGTCAAGAATAGGGGAGTGGACTGCCATTTCTTTCTCCAGGGGGTCTTCCCAATCTAGGGATCTAACCCAGGTCTCCTGTACTGCAGGCGGATTCTTTACCATCTGAGTCCACTTGGCCAGCACCAAAGAGTGGAAGGGCAGTTGCATAAAACCCCTCCTCCTTTGCCATCAAAAATCCCTCTCACTGATACGCTCCCTCCAGATACCCTGAGTCAGGGTGATGCCCCAAACCTACCCTGTATATTCACTCTTTCTGCCTTGTACATGTATTCGGGTTCTTTTAAATAGTTGGGAATACTGAAAGCCATTAGATGGGATGGATGGATGGAAAGGTGGAAAAGTGCATGGATGGTTAAGAGTGGTCAAAAGCAACCACTTCTGTGACATCTTCCTAGCCACTCATTCTGAGTGAGCGGCTCCCTTTAGCATCTTCCAGTGAATCCTTTCATTTAGATCAGCAAACATAATGAGCACTTATTATATGTGGCATTGTTCTAGGCCCTCAGATATTGTAGGGAGAAGAGAAAGTCTCTGATCACAATATCTCAGAGAGACAGACAATGCCGCAGTTAAATAGGCAAGTAGACAGTGTGATTCAGATAGTGGTAAGTGCCATGCTTCTGAACTGTGGTGCTGCGGAAGCCTCTTGAGAGTCCTCCTGACAGCAAGGAGATCAAACCCGTCCATCGTAAAGGAAATCAGTCCTGAATATTCGTTGGAAGGACTTGATGTTGAAGCTCCAATACTTTGGTCGACTGATGCAAAGGGCAGACGGCTGGGAAAGACTGAGGGCAGGAGGAGGAGGGGCGACAGACGATGGGGTGGTCGGATGGCATCGCCGACTCAACGGGCATGAGTCTGAGCAGGCTCTGGGAGACAGTGAAGGACAGGGAAGCTTGGCGTGCTGAAGTCAATGGGGTAACAAAGACTTGGACTTAGCAACTGAACAATACAGACAATACAGTACCATGGATATATTAGTATTAAAACAGGATGATGTTATAGGGTGAGGAGGAGGCGACTTTAAGCAGGGGAAAGTCTCCCCCACCTAGGTGACCTTTTAGCTGACACCTGATGAGCCAGAGGAACAAGTTATGTGACAATCTGCCTGCAGAGGGTCTAGCAGAGGGAAAGGTAAGAAAGCTTCCAAGGTGGAAACAATCCTGGCATGTTCTAGAACAGGTCCCCTGATGCCGCGTCCATCACTGGGCATTTCCTATTGTTCCCTGTCTCATACGTCCATGTCCTGCTATCCTAATAAGGCAGAAATACCTGGTCACTCATGCACACACTGCTGTCTAAAATGGTTCACCAACAATGACCCGCTGTACAGCGCATGGGACTCTACTCAGGGTTATGTGGCAGCCTGGATGGGAGGGGTTTGGGGGAGAGTGGATCCCCGAACCGGTATGACAGTCCCTGATGCTCACCTGAAACTACCACAGCATTGTTTGTTAACCGGCTGTGAGTGGGTGCTCAGTCGTGTCCAACTCTTTGTGACCTCATGGACTGTAGCCCACCAGGCTCCTCTGTCTATGGAATTTTCCAGGCAAGAATACCGGAGTGGGTTGCCATTTTCTTTCCCAGGGGATCTTCCCGACCCAAGGATCAAACCTGCATCTCCTCATCTCCAGGATTGGTAGGCAGATTCTTTACCAATGAGCCACCTGGGAAGTGACTAACTGGCTATACACCAATACAAAATAAAAAGTTTAAGAAAGAAATAAACAACAACCTAAGGAAGAAAACCAAGAAAACATCGGGTCTCCCTTCCTTCCCTCTTCATTCACTGAAATCATACTGTTCAATTTCTGCCAAGGAACTTAAGCCGTTTAACACATGCACACGCGTGCACTTACTACAAACATGAACATGGATATACCCAGACACGTGCACGTGTGTACACAGATGCGTGTGTGCACTGGGATGCACGCAGGCATGCCCAAGCCAGCAGGCTCTACTGGTGGGTTGACTGGGAAGAGAAACTGAGACACAGAACAGGAACACGACTCACTTTTTGCCATTTGACGCAGTAGAGACGGAGGAGGAAACTTTACAATCTTGCTTTCCAACCTCAAATGTATAAGGCCTCCCTTGGCCCAGGCTGGAGAGGGGGAGAAGGAGAAAAGACAGGGTGGAAACAGATAGAAGCAGTAGAAATGACGGGTTTTGAGTGTGAGGGTGCGCCCCACACCTATGGAGCCAGAGCAGAAAGGAAGTCAGGATGCACAAGAGGCTCTGATGCAGGAGTGGGGAGGGCCAAGAACTCACCCGGGCCTTCAGCGTCGGGTCTGTGAAAGAGGCCACAGGGTACTTCTTGCTGTTCATCATGGGCACTTTGATCGCAGAGGATTTGACGTAAAAGGCCTGCGTGCTTGTTCTGCTATTATCAAAGGCTATCTTCCACTTGGCTAGAGGGAAGAGTAGGGGGAGAGTTACTCTAACGCGGGTGGGGAGGGGAGGAAAGGGAGCTAGGGGCTCTGTGGGCACGGAGCCAGGGGTGGAGCTTGGGGTTGAGTGGGTTTTAAGCCAGGAGGCGAAGGGAGACCTCAGGACGGGGAGCCGCCCCCTTACCGCTCAGGGCGACAGCGTTGAGGAGGATGAGGCGGGTGTCCTCGGGCAGGCTGTCCAGCAGCCGCCTGATTCTGAGGTTGGTCTTCTTGGCCACCCAGTCGTTGATGAGCTCCAAGCTGGCTGTGCTGTCATTTCCCAGGGGCCTCGGGCTGCTGCCATAGAGCTTCTGAGAGGCGTCTGCAAAGCTCTCCCTGATCGCCAGGTCTGGAGGGGTGGAGAGGGGGGGCAGGTGAGAGAGGCAGCCCTGAGGTCCCGGGACACCCTCTCCCCTGCCAGGAGCAGCCCCGCAGAGGGAGCTGGCTTCTACCCCGGAACAAGGGGAGCTGAGCAGCAGGGCTCCACGAGCCCAGAGCAGGCGAAGCCTGAGCCAGGGGGCCCCTTCCCTGGCCTCTGGTGCTATGCGGCAGTGGCTCGGCTCGGAACTTCCCTCCGCCTCTATTTTCCTTCTTTTCTTCCCTTCATCCAGACCGCTTTCTAGTCTCCGCCGAAGGTTGCGACAAGAATTCCTGGGTTTTGCGTTCCCAAACCCAGGCCCACTAGAGAAAAAAGGCGTTTGAAACAAAAAATTTTCCTGAACTCAATAGGCAATGTTAACTGCAGCTGTATTTTCCGCCAACCTAGCAAGGCAGAGGATGGGTTCGATTTACAGCAAATGAGCAAAAGGCAATGATTCTTGAACCCCTCTGAGTCATAGTTCTCCCATCTCTAAAAAAGGTGTTTTGTTTTGTTTTTAAAGATAATGATGTGATAGGTGAGTTTCCTTGCTTTCCTTCTTTTTTCTTTCCTATATTTTCTCCGTTTTCTTTTTGGCCACGCAGGGCAGCACACAGGATCTTAGTTCCTGGACCAGGGATTGAACCTGTGCTGCCTGCAGTGGAAGTATGGAGTTCTAACAACTGGAAGGCCAGGGAATTCCAATATTTTCTCGGTGGTTTTTTTTTTTTTAAACAATGAATGGGTATTGCTTTTATAGTTAAAAAAAAAAGAATTTTTTCCCCCAATTTAAAAGTAGATCACACTAAACCTGTAATTTTTAAGCTCAGCAGAACTGAGGTTTCAAATGCAGTCATCTCTGAAGCCCACAACACTAAAGGGCTCTGGTTGAGGCTGGGTGGGAGATCAGAGCCCACCTGGCTCCATCCCCCCTCACAGAAGGTGCTACCCCTCCCCCAACCCAGCCCCCTGCCCACAGCCTCCCTGACTCCCACTCCCACCTCGACTCCTGCAGCAGTTCTGCAGAAACCTAGGGCTCCGGGGAACAAAATCTGAACCAACTGCATTAGATCCTTCTGGAAGCTTATTGCTCTGATCATTGTTGTTATTATTTAATCGCTAAGTCATGACCGCCTCTTTTGCAACCCGATGGACTGTAGCTCGCCAGGCTCCTCTGTCCGTGGAGTTTTCCAGACAAGAATCCTGGAGTGGGTTGCATTTCCACCTCCATGGGGATCTTCCTGACCCAGGGATCGAACCCATGTCTCCTGCAATGGCAGGCAGATTCTTTACCACTGTTTGCTCTGACTGCCTCATCTAATAATGCAGCACATGAAACGACAACAAATTCATGTGACATAAACGTGCGAAGAACAGGAGTCCCAGGACCCCCTGACCCAGGTCGACGAAGTCTCTCTTTTTTGTTTTTTGGCCTCACAGCTGGCGGGATCTTAGTTCCCCAACCAAGGCTCAAACCTGAACTCAACCAGTGAAAGGTCAGAGTCTTAACCACCGGACCACCCAGGAATCCCCAGACTGAGCTTTTTTTGTCTCTCTTGTGTCTAGAGCCCTCCAGCCCTCTCTGTTCCTGAATGCAGAGGACTGTGCTTGCTTGATGAATGCAGATGACTTGCCCACGTCTCGCCTGGGCACCTCTCTGGGACCCAGGAGCTGCCTGGTGTTTCTGAGGCCCTGGCCTGCTCTGCATTCCTCCCCGCTTCTAGTTCTGACGTTCCCTCCGTCCGCTCTTTCCCCAGTGCTACGGATGGTTTAGTCACTCAGTGTCTGCCTCTCTGCGACCCCACGGGCTATAGCCCATGGGCTTCTCCAGGCAAGGGTACTGGAGCGGGTTGCCGTTTCCTCCTCCAGCCCCAGGGCTAGGCACCCACCCAAATCCTGAGGGCCCAGCTCAGCCCCTGCCGTCCTTCCTGAGACACTCACCTGGGCTGTGGAAGATCTGAGAGAATGAGGTGAAGCCTTCGGACGTGAAGGCTCTCAGGGCCCGGTGGACACAGCTGAAGTTCTGGGGGTAAGAGAGGAGGTGCTCCAGGCTTCCCTTGGTTTCTCCTCCAGCCCCTGCAACAAGCAGCAGAGAGGGAGAGGGGGCCAGGGTTAGGAGACCAGGCTGCAATGGTGGGTCGGTGTTAACCCGGTATCGTCAGAGCCAGAAATGGTTTGAAAGACAATACGTGTCAGAAAGAGAAGGGTTGGGGAATTATGAACAAGCTAGAATTTTCTAGGACTAAATATTTCCTTCCTAATTTTAATACCACTCGTCACCCAAAGCCTGGTCCAGTCATCCCCTGTTCCACATGACCTCTTATTTAGTTGGTTCAGGTTTACAAAGGTCTAGACTATAAGCAGGGACACTAACTAGGTCGTCAGTAAGAAGAGAGAGCAGAGAATCATAAAAGATGTCCAGTACCCTTTCCCTTGTTCGTTATTAAATACTTATTGTCAACACCTTCTGTGTAGTAATGGATAGAATCTAGCAAGCACTCACTTTGTTCCAGGCATCGTAAGTGCTTCTCCCATGGTATCTCTTTGAATCTACACTATAACCCTTTTATGTAAGGGAAATTACTATCCCCATTACGCAGATGAGAAAACTGAGGTTTAAGAGAGGAAGTAATTTACTCATTTCAAGATCATGGAGTTCATAACTGGAGGGCGGAGAAGATATTCAAGCCATTTTTGAGGGGGGCAATAAAAAATAACTGAAACCACTCAAATGAAATGCACATCCCAGGGACATTTGGCCACATCTGGAGACAATTCTGGGTGTGTCACACCTGGGGTGTGGGGTGCCACTGGCATCTAGTGGATACAGGCTAGGGATGTCAGGGTTCCAGGCCTCGAGTAGACAGGGTGCCCTGTCCCTCACTGTACTGGCTCCAGTAGCCCTCCTGGGATTCCCCTTTGGAGTGACAGCTGTTTCCATTGCCTGGGGTACTTTTTTGTTCCATTCCTAAGGTAAATTAGCCCGGGGGACTTGGCGGGGTCTTTCAGGGAAGGGGAGGGATTAACATTTTCTTAACCTCCTACCATACTAGACACTGGGCTATCTGCTTAATTTTTCTTTTTTTTTAAGGGTGGCAGGCTGCAGTCCATGGGGTCGCTAAGAGTCGGACACAGCTGAGCGACTTCAGTTTCAAAACCATTTCCATTTTACACAGAGGACTCAGGCTCAGAGAGGTTAAGTGATCTGTCCAAGGTCACACAGCTAAAAAGCAGCATTATTATGATTCCACTCCATGTCTCTCTCTTATTGTTCATCTTCCTTATGGCCTTACTCTGAACATGACTGATGGGCTGGAACCTTATTTAAATGTTCTTGTACAGTTCACAGGATTTTATAAGCCATGATGCCGCCGCTGCTGCTGCTTAGTCACCAAGACGTGTCCGACTCTTTGTGACCCCATGGACTGTAGCCCGCCAGGCTCCTCTGTCCATGGGATTTCCCAGGTGTGAATCCTGGAGTGGGTTGACATTTCCTCCTCCAGGGGATCTTCCCGACCCAGGGATTGAACCCACGTCTCCTGCAATGGCAGGCAGATTCTTTACCACTGAGCCACCTGGGAAGCCCTTTATAATCAATAGTGCCTATTAAATAATTGTTAAATGAAAGAATAAATGTAAGTTCCAGAATAAAAAGATTCCCCTCCCCATCCCCAATGTAGCCCATTTTTACAGCTTCCTTCCTGAGGCATAGCTGTGTCTATATCCAGATACCTACCCTGCCTCAGTGAGTGAAAGTGAAAGTGTCCAACTCTTAGTGACCTCATGGACTACTGAGTCCATGGAATTCTCCAGGCCAGAATCCTGGAGTGGGTAGCCGTTCCCTTCTCCAGGGGATCTTCCTGACCCAGGAATCGAACCAGGGTCTCCTGCATTGTGGGCAAATTCTTTATCAACTGAGCTGTCAGGGACCTGGCCTCAAGGGGACCGTGAAACATAGGAACTGGAGAGAATTCAGGTTCTTACCAAGCAGGATTTGGGTGAGGAGGCTGGCGATGCTGAAGGGGGAAAATATGAAGTTGGTCTCCTTCTTCTTCAACACTGAGAAGTCATGGTAAAGCTTCAGGGAGAAGTCTGTCAGAGCCTCCCCCAGCACCGCCTCTGCTGAGCGCATCTCGGAGTCAGAGCAGGAGGTGCCGGGCACCGGGCAGAGGGGCTCAGCCCTGGGCTGGCCAGTGGGCGGGGCCGCTGTGGTGGTGGGCTGGCTGGAGGGCTCGGCGACAGTGGATTGTACTGTGGTCAAGCCAGTCTCCGGCAAGGTGGAGGAGGCCTCGTTGCCCTGAGAGGACTCGCTGTCGAGAAGACCTCCTTCCTGGCTGTCTCCTTCACGTTCCCCTTCTTGTAAGATCTCTGGGCCGACAATCATATCTGAGGCGACTCTGGCCTGTGGTTCAAGAGACTTTCTTTCTTTCTTTTATTATGAGGCACAGTCCCCTTTAAACACAAACACTCGCAGGAAGAGGAGGTGGGATTTTTTTAGTTGCTAAGTCTGTCTGACTCTTTGAGACCCCATGGACTGGAGCCCGCCAGGCTCCTCTGTCCATGGGATTTCCCAGGCAAGAACACTGGAGTGGGTTGCCATCTCCTTCTCCAGGGGATCTTCCTGACCCAGGGATCGAACCCAGGTCTCCTGCACTGGCAGGTGGACTTTTTATCACTGAGTCTCCAGGGCCTCGAAGGGGAATACTGGAGAATTGCTCCTGGCAAAGCTAGGTGGGACGGGGGCCGGCCCTGGAGCCCCCACTGTGGAGTGCTTCAGAGAAGGCCCGCCTCATCCAGTTTAACTGATACAAGAAACTGAGGCTGAGACAAATCAAGCAACTGGCGCGGGGTCTCAAGAGAAGCTGGAGGAAAACCAGGAGTCCGACTTGGCTCTCTGCTTTCAGATGCCTTGATGGCCCCCACATCACCGGATCCATCTCAAAGGGCAATGCTAAAGTCAGCTTCCGCACGCGCCCCTGAGTGCACACGCCAGGGTAAACATCCCTCTTTCTCTGGAGCTCACCCCTTACCCCTGACCTCCAGGACCACTGGAGGGAGCCTTCCCACCCTCACCCAGCAGCTCAGGTTTCCATGAAGCCTTCTTGCTTTTGAGCTTCAAAATGCTGTCCATTTCCTTTGCCCTTCCGCTTCATTCTCCACTTTGTACATGAGGGCCAGTGGGCTCCCCTAAGTGCCGGGCTCCAGGGGGCCAGGCAGGATTAGACCCCGCGTGGGGTCCTCGCTCTTCCCAAACTGTGTACTCAACTCTGTGTACACAGCAGCCCCCCCCCCCCCCCCACCATGCTGATCCCAATAGGAGCTCTCCTAATTCCCCGGAGCCTGAAGGGTTAACCTCAGCCCGGCTCCTGCCTGGCCACGCAAGGGTCACTCACCCCTGCCAGCAGCAGCAGCAGAAGGGTCAGCGGGGTCAGCCTGGAGGCCATCTGGGAGGCGACGTCAGCCCGGACCTGCAAGGCCAGCCAGCTTCGGTTGCCAGCTCCGAGCCTGGGGGCCTGGGGGAACCTCCCGCAAGCCCACCCCCACGGGGCCCGCCCCCAATCAACACCCCCCACAGCCTCCCGCCTTGCTGCCTCCCGCCCTGCCCCCTCCTCCCCGGCGCCTCCCCCTGGTGTTCCCAGACCGCGTCCCTTTCCCTGCTCGGCTGGCCCCTTGGCCCAGCCCCCTCCCAGCCCGGCCTGTCCATCTGCCCCATCTAGAGGGTCCCGCTGCAGCTCAACAATGAGGCCGGGGCGGGGAGGGGGCCAGGGGAGGGGAGGGGAGGGGAGGGAAGGGGCAGCAGCGACTCCCAGAGACCGCAGAGACAAGGGGGCCCTGCGGGAGGAGGAAAGTCAGGCCGGGAGACTGCCTTCTCCCCAAACCCCATCCGCCAGCACCAAACCTGCTTCTAAGTGCTGATCGCTGTGCTGCCTCAGGGCCAACTCAGCGGCTAGTCCCCCAGGGTTGGGGAGGCTGGGGTGGGTGGGGGTTCGGTCATAGCTATTGGTTGGCCCAGGACACTGCCCAGTTACAAATTAAGGCGGATAGAGCCCTGCTGTGATTTCCCGTAAATCAGGCTGGGCCGGACCACTTGGTCCAGCCCCCGCCAGGAGTTTCAGCTCAAAGCCCCTGGAGATCCCGGCTGGGGAATCTGGGGTGCAGACCTTGAGTGGGCACAGCCAGGCGTCCTGCCCCCTCTGCACCGCCGGTGATGGAGACGTCCCAGACCCCAAATGTGCTCCGCAGCTTACCAGCAAGCTGCCTTCCCGGAACTGCTCGTTGGGCTGGATCCCTAAAGGAACGCTCTGGAAAGAGGCCCGTTGGTGCCCATCGGGTGTAATAGCTAAGAGCCTCGCAGCACTTGAAGGTCTGGCTCTCTTGGTGAGCCTTCTCTTGAAGATGAAGCCTGGACTCGACCTCCTGAGCTCCTGGCTTCACCCCTGCTCTCCTCCAAAGCTGTTCCCCTTCTTTTCTTGGCGACCTGGAGTTCGTGGTCCTACCCCTCTATAACACGCGATGAATCTGGGACCCCCCCAGTCCAGCAAGCATTCGCCTTAAGTGAAAAACAGAAAGTTGGGAAAAGCAAAACCAAAACCAGGGGGAAAAAAACCAACCCAGAAAGCTGGGTAAATGTGTTGAGGGGTGGGAGCCTGGAGACGGGGGGCCGACAGACCCCGCTGTGAGACCTGGCTTGTGTGTGACCCCAGCAAGATGCTTTCCCTCTCTGTACCTAGCTTCCCTCTCAGGGTCCCCAGGTAAAATACAGGAAGAAGCTCGATTAAATTCGAATTTCAGAGAAACAAAAATATGTCCCTTACAATATCAGTACCTATTTACATCAATATATATATATATATAATATATTATATAATTATTATAATATATTATAATATATATAATTTCAGAGAAACAAAAATATGTCCCTTACAATATCAGTACCTATTTACATCTATCTATCTATCTATATATATATATATATATATATTTTGTGGACGTTCATCTGAAATTCAGATTTAAGTAGACACTCTGCATCTTACTTGCTAAACCTGGCAACCTTCCCTCTGTAAAACACGGTGGTCTCTGATGGCCTGACACAGCTCTTACGCTCGGTGGTCGGGTCACTGCCAGACTTGTCCTGTTTGACACATTCTGGAAAGTTGGCTGCTGGCACCGGAGCGGCTGTTGCAACGGGCTGACCGGGAACGGGAACAGGAGAACGTTTATGGGCTCCTGGGGGCATTCGTGGGAAAGACTCACAAAGACGGGACCGGCTTTGCAGTCCTCGTTCCTTGGGGGGACCTCCCAAGTCGTGGGGGGGCCCCTTTACGTCGTGCCGTGACTGCCTACAGCTGCGCACACAGTGCCGCTCCTCCGGCCCACGGCGCGAGCTGGGGCCAGCCTGAACGCAGGAGACAGCTAAACCAAGAGAAGCTGGTGGAGAGCACCCCTTCATCCTTTCATTAACGCTCATGACATCGTGGAGAAGGCAATGGCACCCCACTCCAGTCCTCTTGCCTGGAGAATCCCATGGACTGAGGAGTCTGGTGGGCTGCAGTCCATGGGGTCGCTAAGAGTGGACACGACTGAGTGACTTGACTCTCACTTTTCCCTTTCACGCATTGGAGAAGGAAATGGCAACCCACTCCAGTGTTCTTGCCTGGAGAATCCCAGGGACGGGGGAGCCTGGGGGGCTGCCGTCTGTGGGGTCGCACAGAGTCGGACACTGAAGGGACTTAGCAGCAGCATGACATATACCAAATGGGTGCTAACATTAATTCCATCTGAAACGAATTTAAAAAAAATGAGACCCTGACTTCCTGGGTGGTCCAGTGGATAAGAATCTGCCTGCCAACGCAGGGGAAATGGTCCAATCTCTGGTCTGGGAAGATCCCCGAGCCGCGGAGCAGCTAGGCCTGTGTGCCACAACCGCGGAGGCCCCGCCCGCCCCCACCGCCACGCGGCAGGTTCTGAAGTCCGTGCGCCCGGAGCCTGTGCCCCGCAACCAGAGAAGCCACCGCAATGAGAAACCTGTGCACCGCGGTGAAGGGTAGCCCCCACTCGCCGCAACTCGAGAAAGCCAAGCACAGCAAGACCCAGAGTTACCAAAAATCAATCAATTAATTTTAAAAAACAAGACTCAACAGAAAATTATTTGATTCACCCGACATCACACAGCTAGTGACAGAGCCAGGTCATGGACTACGTCTGTCTGAGATCCAGACGTGGCATTAACCCCTGTGAATCCCTGGCACAGGCCCTGAGCCAGTCTGAAGCTGGCAGCAGAGTAAACAGCCTGTGTCCAGCAGCAGGACCGCGGGGCTCTGTGCCCCAGGGTCTCAGGGCGGACAAGGACCAGCGGAGAGGTCTTCCCAAGCTCCGTCGGACTTCTCAGCTCTTTGGCCAAAGCCATCTCTTCTGGACATTTAAAAGGTGTCTCTGCTTTGTGGCGACTGTCTCGCCCAATGAAACTGGCCTGAGGTTGACTTAATCAGGGTGTGGGCAATCGGATGGTATCCCTCATAGCTCAGTTGGTAAAGAATCTGCCTGCAATGGAGGAGATCCTAGCTCGATTCCTGGGTCAGGAAGATCTGCTGGAGAAGGAAGAGGCTACCACCCCGGGATTCTTGGGCTTCCCTTGTGGCTCAGCTGGTAAAGAATCTGTTCTCAATGCAGGAGACCTGGGTTTGATCCCTGGATTGGGAAGATCCCCTGGAGAAAGGAAAGGCTGCTCACTTCAGGATCCTCCGGCTTCTGGGGCTCAGCAAGTCCAGGGTTTCCCTGTCCTGTGAACCTTCCCTTTCAACAGGCGAGGAGGGGTAAGCTCACAGGAGGCCCTCTCCCGCGTGTGTGGGCATGGCTTCACCTCCCTGGGGTTGCTGGGGTGCAATAAATTCAAGTTCGCACTGAAGCTCTTTCTGTTAGGCATTTTATCTTTTTTTTTCCATCTCCAGTCCACCCTCAGAGACAGAGGGTACCAACTGCTGTGGGTGAAGGCTCTCTCACAAACTTTATGCCTATAGCTTCTCCTCGGAGGAAAGAGTCACCCGAAAGTTGGGATTAGGGCAGAAGACTCAGGGTCACCAGATTATCAGAGCACAGAAAATTGTTTGGATGATTAGCTCCTCATTTCACTTACAGACACAGAGAGGTCCAGTGATTACGTACAAAGAATGTCTTGGGCATTAAGGCTCAGTCCTGTCTTTGGAATCCTGGCTGAGGAACACCATTCAAGGAGAATAATTTTTTTTTTTTTTACTTTTATTTATCTGGTTGCACCAGGTCTTAGTTGCAGCCGGTGGGATCTAGTTCCCTGACCAGGGACTGAACCCGGGTCCCCAGCACTGGGAGGCCAGAGTCTTGACCCCTGGACCACCAGGGAAGTCCCTCATTTCTTATTTACTACGGATCTAGGCCCACGGTCTGTAAGTCAGATGTTGACCTGCCGAAAAAGGATGAGCTGCAAATCTTTTCTGTCTGCTAGAGAGGCAAGTGAAGTGGAAGCATCTCTTCTGTATTAGCCCTGCCAGGTAGACCAGATGCACAGCTTTACCTAGGATGTGTGTGACTTGAGCCAACTATTTCTCTTATGTACAAGCAGCAACACACCGCCTAATCGACCACACACACACACACGCACACCGGTTTCTTGCATCTTGCAGTTTCTTTGAACCTGCTCTGCCAATCTGATGTTTGTCTCATTAATGGTCTTGCTGTATATTTGTGTGGGACTCATGTTTCTGCCATTCTGAGGGCTGTGTCTTAACTTTCCTTTTGTAATTTCTGTCTTTTTCTGGAGGGAAGGGCCAGGAGAAACATCCACAGTGGCACCGGGGCAGCCCGGCCCCTACCCTTCAGTTCAGTTCAGTCACTCAGTCGTGTCCGACTCTTTCGACCCCGTGGACTACAGCACGCCAGGCCTGTCTGTCACCAATTCCCAGAGTTTACTCAGACCCATGTCCTTCAAGTCGGTGATGCCATCCAACCATCTCATCCTCTGCTGTCCCCTTCTCCTGCCCTCAATCTTTCCCAGCATCAGGGTCTTTTCCAATGAGTCAGCTCTTCGCATCACATGGCCAAAGTATTAAAGTTTCAGCTTCAACATCAGTCCTTCCAATGAACACCTAGGACTGATCTCCTTTAGGATGGACTGGTTGGATCTCCTTGCAGTCCAAGGGACTCTGAAGAGTCTTCTCCAACACCACAGCTCAAAAGCATTGATGCTTTGGCACTCAGCTTTCTTCACCGTCCAATTCTCACATCCATACATGACCACTGGAAAAACTATAGCCTTGACTAGAGGGACCTTTGTCGGCAAAGTAATGTCTCTGCTTTTTAATATGCTGTTTAGGTTGGTCATATTATTCCTTCCAAGGAGTAAGCGTCTTTTTTTTATTTCATGGCTGCAATTACCATCTGCAGTGATTTTGGAGCCCCCAAAAATAAAGTCAGCCACTGTTTCCCCATCTGTTTGCCATGAAGTGATGGGACTGGATGCTGTGGTCTTTGTTTTCTGAATGTTGAGCTTTAAGCCAATTTTTTCACTCTCCTCTTTCACTTTCATCAAGAGGCTCTTTTGTTTTTCACTTTCTGCCATAAGGGTGTTGTCATCTGCATATCTGAGGTTATTGATATTTCTCCCGGCAATCTTGATTCCAGCTTGTGCTTCCTCCAGCCCAGCGTTTCGCATGATGTACTCTGCATATAAGTTAAATAAGCAGGGTGACAATATACAGCCTTGACGTACTCCTTTTCCTATTTGGAACCAGTCTGTTGTTCCATGTCCAGTTCTAACTGTTGCTTCCTGACCTGCATACAGGTTTCTCAAGAGGCAGCCCATCTCTTTCAGGGTTTTCCACAGTCCCTATCTGTATCTCTCACTTGTGTGGGGGACGGATGCTTTGTGAGGATGGGCGGAGCGCTGACTGGCCTCTTCTCTGATTTCCTGCAGTCTTCTCAGTGGAAGTCCAGGGCCGCCAGCCATGGTGATGGCTGGGTGAGGGTCCTGCAGCCAGTACTCCTTGACATCTTCTCACCAAGCTGTCCCCTGCGGGCTATTTCCTGCTCAGCTTTCCAGGGACCAAGTCTTCCTGGGAACCCACTAGAGAGTCTGAATTCACGGGACTTTTCTGCTGAAGACCCGCTTGTCAAGTGTTAGCACCCCCACGTTCATTGCAGCTCTAGTCACAAGGGCAAAAATGTGAAAACAGTCAAGAAAAGGTGATTTGTACAGACAACGGAGAAACAGTCAGCTGTAGAAAAGAAGGGTATTCTATAACACGAGCCAACAAGAGTGGGCCTTGAGGACATCATGCTGAGTGAAAGAAGCCAGAGGCGGACAAACGTTACCTGGTCCCACTTAGCGCAATCCCTCAAGTAGTCAGACTCATAACGTCAGATTGGGATGGCGGTTACCAGAGCTGGCTGGGACGATGGGGTGTTCTTGACCCACAGACGTACAGCTTCAGTCAGGTGAGAAGAGCAAGCCCTTGGGGAACTCCCTGGCGGGGAGAACCCCATGCTTTCACTGCTGAGGGTGCAGGTTCAGTCCTTTGTCAGGGAACGAAAATCCCACAAGCCACAGCCAAAAAAACATGAATCAATTCTAGAGATCTACTGCACAGCGCTGTACTTATAGTCCACACCAGTGTACACTTAAAAACATTGAAGAAACTAGACCTCGTGTTACGCATTATCACAATAAAATAAAACAAACCCCTCTCTTTTCATTTTCCATCAGTCTGCTGGTAGGACATAGCTGGGAATGAGAGACAAAGACTTGGATGAGGTCTGAATGATTATTGAGAAGCAAACACCAAACCTTGACTCACAACCTATTTGAAGACTCTGGAAGGTCAAGGAAAACAAAGCTTTTCTGAGTAGAACAAAAACATATTATGACTCCTGATGGGTATTCTAAATGGGCTCATTTATTTCTTTCTAAGGAAATTTTATGGGCTTCCCTAGTGGCTCAGACGGTAAAGAATCCACCTACAGTGCAGGAGACCCAGATTCAAGTCCAGGGTTGGAAAGACCCCCTGGAGAAGGCAGTGGCTACCCACTCCAGTATTCTTGCCTGGAAAATTCCACAGACAGAGGAATTCTCTGTCCTGGCAGGCTACAGTCCGTGGGTTGCAAAGAGTCTGAAATAACTGAGCAATTATCACTTTCACTTTCAAGGAAGTTTTATACTCTGCTTTCAAAATTATCCCTACGGCGTCACATGTGTACTTTGTAAAAGTGTTCAAGCAATCCAGACGTTTGTAAAATGAAGTTATCCCAGACACAGCTTCGGGTAACAGTTCGAAGTGTGTTCCTAGAGACTCTCTGATTGTGAAGTATATCTGACTTCACACACATAATCCTTCCTCTTCCATGACTTCTCTCCTCGTCTGAGTGTCACAGACAAGGTTCCATATCCTTGCAGCAGTTGTATTTCGTTCTTCCTTACAGCTGCCTAGTCTTCCTTTGTGTGCGTGTATCACAAACGTTCTGTGATCTCACATGGTTGATTCCCAGCTGAGCGCAGAAGAATTGATAGTTTCAAACTGTGGTGTTGGAGGAGACTCTTGAGCATCCCTTGGACTGCAAGGAGATCCAACCAGTCCATCCTAAAGGAGATCAACTCTTTAATATTCAAAGGAATATTCATTGGAAGGACTGATGCTGAAGCTGAAGCTCCAGTATTTTGGCCTCCAGATGCTAAGAGCTGATTCATCAGAAGAGACCCTTATGCTGGGAAGGATTAAAGGCAAAAGGTGCTGGGAGCAGCAGAGGCTGAGATGGTTGGAGGGCATCACCGACTCAATGGACACGAGTCTGAGCAAACTCTGGGAGATGGTGACGGGCAGAGGAGCCTGGCGTACTGCAGTCCATGGGGTTGAAAGGGGTCAGACACGACTTGGGGACTGGAGAACAGCCAGGCGCCTCGCCGAGCGATTGTTCCAAGAGACTCCCTCTGGCCTGACCCTGCCCACTGTCACGATCCTTACTCAGCAGCTCGCCCGGCTTCTCTGCTGCATTTATGCCTCTAACCTTTGGTTCCAGCTCTCTGCTGTCACCTTTTTGGGTAGAAAACCCAAAAAAGTTTACTCAGTTGTGAATCTGCTTCCTCCCGGACTGGGATTTCTTCTTTTGACCAGCTGCTCCTGCCTGCCGCCCCACCCCGCCCGGGGATGATAGTGCCTGCCCCAGGCCCAGGGGGCCAGCTCGCCTGCCCACCCCTCATCCATCCTGCCCGACAAGGGGGCAGGGAGCCGACATCCCGGTGCTGCCCAAAGTGGACGTGAAGCCCACGTAACCGCTAACCCCGCTGAGGACTTTTCTCCGCTCCACCCTCTAATATGTAATTACCTTTGCCCTACAAACCTTGCAAGCATCTCATCGTACAAATATTTACCTGCCACAAATGAGAGTTTTTCAGCTAGAAGAGGGGCTACACATCTCTCCCCGGCCCGGGGCCCTGTAATCAGACGCAGGGCAGAAAGGGGAAAGCACAGGTGTCTTTGAGTCACCCTGACTTGGATTCAAATCCTGTTTTTCTACTTTAAAAAATTACTTATTAAAAATAGTTATTTATTTGACCATGCTGGGTCAATTCGAATGTGGGGTCTAGTTTCCTGACCAGGGATTGAACCCCTGACCCCTGCATTGGAAGTCTGAAGTCTTAGCTGCTGGTCCACCAGGGGCGTCCTTACTTTTCTACTTATTAACTGTATTGGCAGGCAGGGGGCGGGGGTGGAACTTAACCTCTCCGAGGAGTCACAGTTTCAGAATCTGATATGGAGGTTGTACTGTCTCCCCCACAGGGTCCTTCTGAGGACTGAGTAAGACAGGTGACAAATACTTAGAAGGTATTTGAAAAGATAGCTTTTGAGTGCTGATGACTACCTTCCCATAAGTTCCAGAAAAAGCCATCTTTTTTGTTTCCCGTTAGTGTGGTCATAAATTGGGTGCTCATGAATGGGGTTTTACATCAAAAGAGGTTTGTTCTTGAGTCAAGCATCCTTGCAAGGCCATCTAGACTTCTAATTTTATTTACTTTTATATTTTGGCCTCACCTTCCTGCCAGTGGGACCTTCGTTCCCCAGCCAGGGATCGAACCCACATCCCTTGCACTGGAGGCCTGGAGTCTTTACCACTGGGCCACCAAGGAAGTCCCTAATTTCATTTTATGATGAGACATATAATGCAGTGGCCTCCCAGTGTCTTTGTGTTTGTAACATTAAAAAACTACAGTGATTCATAAAGAAAACTACATAAAATAAATGTACAGTGTAACGAATATTATAAAGTTCACATCCATGTAACCACCACCCTGTCCACAAACTAGATCATTATCGTCAAGCTGTGAGCATCCTCTGCCCGCCTATTGATCACAAGTCCATTTTCCTGCAGGAGGCACGGTCGGAATGTTGCAACGATCACTTCCTTACTTTTCTTTGTGTGTTTGCCTCCTGTGTCACCACTCTTAAACAATATCGGTAGTTTTGCCCATTTTGGAAACTCAAGTACACGGAATCACGCAATGTGTGCTCTTGAGCATCTGGGCTTCCTCACTAGCGGCGCTTTTGTGATCTGTCCACCTCTGCGTGCAGCTGTGGCTTGTTCATTCCGTTGTTCTGTGGACACACCAGTGCCATCTGCTCTAGCGCGGATGGGCACTTGCTCCCAGTCCCGTACGACGCAGCGATGGATGTACCTGAGCACGTGGCCGGTTTCTCTAGGCTCTGTACCTAGGACGGTCACTGCTGAGTTAAAAGCTGCGAGCACCTTCAGTTTCTCTACCACTTCTGAAGTGAGTTTGCGATTTAAACTCTCATAGCAATTCATCAAACTGTGGTGGTAGACCTTGGGATGGCGAACTTTACGTATCAAAGGGACTGGGGCATCACGCCCAGGTAATTGGTCAGAAATTATTCTGGATGTTTGGATATTTCTGTGGAGGATTTTTTTCATAAGATACTAATATTTAAATCAGTGGGCTGTGAGTAAAGCAGATCACCCCTTATAATGTGGGTGGGCCTCACCCAATCAGTTGCTGGTCTTAACTGAACAAAGACTGACCACCTCCAAACGAGAAGGAATCCTACCAGCGGACGGCCTGCGGGCTCGAGCAGCGGCTCATCCCCGACTCCACCTGCCAGCCTGTCCCATCCGGTTTCGGACTCACCAAGCCTCCGTAATCATGTGAATCAATTCCTCAAAATAAACTTCTCTCTCTTTCTCTCTCTACCCATATCTATCAAAACACCCAGAACACACACATACACCCACACCATATACATGTATATATGTGAAATTCTGCACACCCAGCGCAGGTGTTTCCAAGTCTGACCTGACATGCCACAAATAAGGACCACGCGAGCCTCAGCCAAGGTCTGGGACAGCCAAATAAGTACATACATATATATTTTTTTTAATTTATGTCCTAATTTGAAGCCTTTACCCCCACCTCGGGCTCTCTGTATGAGGCTGGAAGGTGGCAGGAGACTGACTAACCCGTCCCCCAGAGGGTCCAGGGGTCCGTCAGCAAGCCTTTCGGTAACATCTCCAGAGCGTATCCTGAATCCACGCACCCTCACTTCTACACCCAGGCCTTCATCATCTGGACCACTGATAGCTTCCTAACTGGTTTCCATGCATTCTGCATTTGGCAGCCAGAAGTGTAAAAAAAATATCAGTTGCTCTTCCACAGAAGACCATTTGATGGGAGTCACATGAACGACTTTCTCTCCGCACTCATAGTAAAATCCCAGCTCTCCGCCTGTCTAGCCTGTGAGGCAGGCCCAGCTGACTTCTGCCCTCCTGCCCGGGCTCCTCTGGTACTGCTCAGCGCCCCTTACCCGTCGAGTCCCCTGCCTTCTAGAACACGCACACTCCTGCTGTCGCTGTCCTTTCTGTGACAGGACTTTTCCTTCACCGACTTCCTGCGTGGCTGGTTTATCCTCTGGATCTGAGTCTTTAGAATTATTCTTTTAAATATTTGATTTATTTGGCTTCACTGGGTCTTAGTTGGGGCAGGCTGGATCTTAGTTGCAGCCTGTGGGATCTAGTTCCTTGGCCGGGGCTCGAACCCAGGCACCGTGCCTCGGGAGTGCAGAGACTTCGCCCCTGGACCACTAGGGCAGTCCTACGTTTGAGCCTTTGAATGCTCCTCCTCAGAGCGGCCTTTCTAACCACCTTCACGGTTATTCTCTACCACAGCATCCTTTGGTTTTGCTCATTCTGTTTATCAGGAGGGGCAGTTATTTTTTTTTAATTCATTTTTTGATCGGAGGGAAACTGTTTTACAATGTTGCGTTGGTTTCTACGGTACTGGATACATCTTGCCTGAATGAAAAGGCAGATGTCCTGAGCATGCGGACTGCTTGCAGGAACTTGATGAATTGCTGAGAATCTGAAGGGATCATGGTCAACCATCAGGGACAGCCTTGTGTGTGTGTCTGGGAGAGGAGCTGGGCCAGCGAGTCTGGTGGAAATGCTCCCCACCCAGTGAGATGACGCCAGCTGCAAACCCACCAGGCACCCGCCTCCGCCGGGATGCTGTCTCGAGCCCCTGGACCACTGGCCTTCCATAGCCCTGAAAGCAGGTCAGGGGGAGGTCAGAAATGAGGGACTCTGTGCTCTGGGAAAAAGTGGCAGAACAGGCCTTCACATAATTTTATGTTTTCAGGAGAAGATTTTATGAGCCCAATTATTCCTGCAGCTCCTCATATTCAGAAAAGCACTGAAATCGTTAAAAGTGGCATCTGGTGGTACATATATGGCATCTGGTGGAATATTACTCAGCCATAAAAAGAAGTGAAATGGGGTCATCTGTAGTGATGGAGCTGAACCTAGAGTCTGGCAGACACAGTGAAGTAAGTCAGAAAGAGAGAAATACATAGCGTGTGTTAACACGTCTATAGGAAATCTAGAAAAATGGGGCTGATGAACCTACGTGCAAGGCAGGGACAGAGACACCAATGCAGAGGGTGGGCATGTGGACGCAGCGGGAAGGAGAGGGCCGGGCGGATTGAGAGAGCGGCACTGACGTATACACACGGCGAGTGCAGACCGGGGAGCGGCGGGAGCTGCTGCGTGACCCCGGGGCTGGCTGGGCACTCCTCCGATGAGATGAGCTGGAGGGTGGGCGAGGGTGGGCGAGGGTGGGCGAGGGTGGGAGGGCCCAAGAGGGCCTGGGTGCGTGTATGCAGAAGGCTGAGTCACTGCTTTGTGCAGCAGAAACGAATGCCGCACGGGAAAGCAGTCACCCTCAATTAACAAAAGGAAAAAAAAGGTGTCCTCTGCTCTTCGTGGCCGGCAGCAAGCCTTTGCCAAAGTGTGTGCCTGACGGCAGTAGCCCCTTCACCAATCACGGAGAACGCTGGCCTTCCCTCTGTGAGTTAAAAATATTGCTTGCCGTATCAGTAAGCAAAGGACGCGGCAGCGGGAAACCATCGTATTAGAGCCGCACGGATGGTGAGCCCGAGGGAACTCAGGTGGGAACAGTAGGCCTGCTGTTGCAAGCACCCCCACACCCCAACAGTGCCCCCTGAGGAGGCTCCTCCGGGGGAGAAAACACAGGGTCCTGGCCCCAGGCAGCCGAGATGCGTTTCAAAGGAACGGTTTCTATGAGCGCAGATTTTGCATCTTCCCAAACATAGAAATCCTAAAGGAAATCAGTCGTGAACATTCTTTGGAAGGACTGATGCTGAAGCTGAAACTCCAATACTTTGGCCACCTCATGTGAAGAGCTGACTCATTTGAAAAGACTCTGATGCTGGGAAAGATTGAAGGCCCGAGAAGGAGGGGACAACAGAGGATGAGATGGCTGGAAGGCATCACGGACTCTATGGACATGGGTTTGGGTGGACTCTGGGAGTTGGTGATGGACAGGGAGGCCTGGCATGCTGCGGTTCATGGGGTCGCCAAGGGTCAGACACGACTGAGCAACTGAACTGAACTGACAGAGAAAAGCACTAAAGTAATCTGACATATCTCATTTTCTTTAATTAACAATAACCTTTTGATGTCCCAACTATGATCTTTGCTGTAAAGCTGTATACCCTTCCTGTCTCCCCCTTGCCTCTTCGAAGTGGTCCCTCAGACTGATCCGAGAGTCTTGTCTCTGGGCTTGACGGCCTCGGACTGTCTGACAAATAAAACATAACTCTCAACTTTTAGGTTGTTTTTTTTTTTTTTTTTCCCCTCCAGTCAACAACTACCTCTTCAGAGCAGTTTCTCTATGAAATTCTGTCTTGCAGGCTAGAGTCCTCATTTTGCCCCCAATAAGATTCAACTCATGGGATTTCCCCAGTAGTCCAGTGGTTTAAGAATTCTCCTTGCGATGCCAAGGACCCAGGTTTGATCCCTGATGGGGAACTAAGACCCCACATGCCCTGGGCAACTAAGCCAGGACTAGAGAGCCCCCATACCGTCTGACACAGTGAAATAAATAAATAAAAATAAGTTAAAACACTTAACTCCCAACTCTCCATTTGTGCCTTTTTTTCCCGTTGACAAGTGGATTCCACCTGCTGGTCCCTAACAATTCCATCTCTGTGATCCCCCTCCATCCTTCCTGTGAGTTAAATGAAGACAGCCGCCCGTGAACAGGAAGCGTGGGCGTTAAAGAAGCACAGCAACGGTGCCCTGGTGCCAACGGCTAACTCCGGCTGCGCCGGGGGGTAGGGTGGTAGGTTCTCATGGTGTACCGCCTCATGAGAAGCTCTGGTTCCATTTCTTGTCCACGTGACTTCCTTTCACCCACTGGTACACAGAAGAAACTCACCAGATATTTGTTGAGTGGCCTTTCACCCGCTGGTACACAGAAGAAACTCACCAGATATTTGTTGAGTGGTTGAGCAAGGTGGCTGGACACCAGCCATCAAGGACAGAGAGGGAGCTAGCGCAGGACAGCTTCTAGCGGTTCTTTTCTCCTACACACACCCCCCCAAGAGGCACTTTCAGCAGCTGCTACTAGGAGGCTGGTGACCCCCATTGCCTCCTCTAAAGAACCGATAAGGCTAAGAGAGGAGAGACGCGAAGACGGGACATGGAGGTAGGGGTGGAGCGGGAAGAGCACGGCCTCCCCCAGTTCCAGAGAAACAGCCGCACCAGGAGGTGCAACAACTCAAGGCCAAGGCGTACTCTTTATCCTACCCCAGCCCCAGGACTACTGCCTGGAGAGGGAAATGGCAGCCCACTCCAGGATCCGTGCCTGGGAAACTCCACGGACAGAGGAGCCCGGCGGGCTACAAGTCCAGGGCAGTAGCAAAGACTCAGACACGACTGAGCACGCGCGCACAACCCCAGTCCACATCCCTCAGGCTCATCTTGTGACCGCAAGCCCTGAATTACTCCCATTTTCCTCCCTTTTAACCAAATACGTAGAAATTTTAACATGAATCGCATCCATTTACATGTGGGCTACAATAAAATGACCTTTTGGTAAAAAAAAAAATTAATGTTACAGATAGGGCTAGATTGATGCTTCCTATCCAACCCAAAGGTGTTCTGTCATCGCTTCACCTCGGCCCAGGTTTTGCTTGCATTCGTTGAGGATCCAAATCTGGCTGAGTATTTTCATTCGTCAGAAGCCCCACAGTGCAGAAGCTCCCAGCTCCAAGACCTCTGGTCCTGTCCGCATCTCAAAGAGGGCCGTTTCATCTCCCACGTCAGTTCTAATTGCCATCCAGAGAGCTGACCCAGAAAGCTGGCTCCATGGCTGGGTTCTGCCTTTCCTGTTAGATCTCTGGACTCTGCCTTCGCCTCTTCTCCTGTGGGCTGAGATGGAGAAAGAAGAGGGAACAAAACCCTGGGGGATGGGAGGGCCAGGGCCTCGCTTCCCAGCTCAGGAAGTGTCCTCCTATCGGGATGTGGTTACCTGGTGACCGAGTCAGGTCTCAGGGCTTTGAGGCAGCCCAGGTCAGAATGCTAACTTACTCTTCCTCCAAGCTCCTTCACTGCGTTATTACTAATAAGGTGCTGCCACCTGGGTTTCAAGAGGGTTTGTCTTTTGTTGGCCTTTCAGAATAGTTTTCAAAGCAGTGTTCTGATGGAAACAAAACCCATTTTGGATGTAATTTCCTTGTAGAGTCCTCTGCACAGCAGACTCCCTGGGCCCAAGGGCTTGGCAGGAACAGGCTGTGGGGTAAGTCCCCAACTCCTGTGCGGGATGGGACAGGGGTCATCCTACTGCAGGAAGATGAAAAGTGAAAGTCCCTCAGTCGTGTCCGACTCTTTGTGACCCTGACTATACAGTCCACGGAATTCTCCAGGCCAGAATACTGGAGTGGGTAGCCTTTCCCTTCTCCAAGGGATCTTCCCGACCCAGAGGTTGCACCCAAGTTTCCCGAGTTGCAGGGGGTTCTTTCCCAGCTGAGCCACAAGGTGGCTTGTTACAGACTGTCCTGAAGGATTGAGAAAGCTTAGGAACTCCAGTCCTGGCCCCACAAGGTTTTATATCCCCAAACCTCAGCCTCCTCATCTGTAAAACAGTGGGCATTTTTTTTTCTTGGCCACATTTTCTCACCGAGTACTTCCATATTTGCTGTGGACTGAATTGTTTCTCCCTTGTGCCCTCCAAATTCGTATGCTGAAGCCTTAATCCCCGTGTGAATCTGGAGATAATCTTTAGGAGGTAACTAAAGTTCCATGACCTACTCCAGTATTCTTGCCTAGAAAATCCCACAGACAAAGGAGTCTGGTGGGCTACAGTCCATGGTGTTGCAAAAGAGTTGGACACAGCTTAGTGACTAAACAGCAACAACAGTGGAGTTCAGTGAGGAGTTTCCTTGGCTATCCAGTGGTTAAGACTCTTTGCTTCTAATACAGGGGGCTCAGGTTTGATTCCTGCTCAGGGAACTAAGATCCCACATGTCTCGAGGCCAAAAAGAAGCTCAGTGAGGCCCTAAGGGTGAGGTCTTAGTTCAATAGGACAAAGGCCTTCTAAGAAGAGGAAGACTTGCACACACACCCCACCTCCCCCTGAGGACACAGAGAGGGACCGCCCTGACCGCCTCCTGCGCCCTGATCTCGGAACTTCCAGCCTCCAGAACTGTGGGGAAATTAATTTATATTGTTTAAGCCACCTAGAAGAGTGCATTTCGTTGTGGCAGCCTGACCTGACTGAGTGACTTATTTTGCTTTCTTGAATAGACATACATAAAAAGGAAACTTGACACCGCCTCTGTACATGGAAGCTCAGTAGCCCTCACCAAAGACAGAAGGAGTCAGGGTCAACCAGACACAGGGCCTTGAGCCCAGAGTACTTTTAGGGGCCTATGAAAAGGCTTTAATTTTAATTAATTTTAAAACTGGAAGGAAAAAACAGAAATAGAGTCATGGATATAGGAAACAGACTTATGGTTCCCAAGGGGGAAGCGGGGTTGGGGGGTGGATAAACTGGGAGCTCGAGATCGACCTACACACACTACTATACATAAAGTACATAATTAATGAAGACCGACAATATAGCACGGGGATCTCTTCTCAATACTCTGTAATAACCTATATCAGAAAAGAATCTAAAAAAGAGTGGTATCTGTATACGGATAACTGATACACTTTGCTGTACAGCAGAGACTAATGAAACTTTGTAAATCAGCTACACTCCGATAACTTTTTTTTAATCAGGAGGAAAAATAAATACAATAACAAATCCAGTCTTGATTATTCTTTTTTTTTCAGCAGGCAGGGTCTTCATTGCATCACATGGAATGCTTTATTGCCCAACACAGACTCTCTAGTTGTGACAAACAGGCCCTGGAGCACTCCAGCTCAGCAGCTGTGGTGCGTGCTCTTGGTTGGTTGCAGCTTGTGGGGTCTTAGCTCCCCGATCAGAGATCAAACCCAAGTCCCCAACACTGCAAGCGGGATTCTTAACCACTGGACCACCAGGGAAGTCCCTTGAGTATATTCTTATTTATATCAAAGAAGACCAAAGAAATAGAGGAAAACAATGCAACAGGAAAGCCCTCTCTTCAAGAAAGAAAGAGATTTCTTCAAGAAAATTAGAGATACCAAGGGAACATTTCATGCACAATAAAGGACAGAAACAGTAAGGACCTAACAGAAGCAGAAGAGATTAAGAAGAGGTGGCAGAAATACACAGAAGAACTGCACAAAAAAGGTCTTAAAAACCCGGATAACCATGATGGTGTGGTCACTCACCTAGAGTCAGGGCCTTAGAAAGAACTACTGTGAACAAAGCTAGTGGAGGTGATGGAGTTCCAGCTGAGTTATTTAAAATCCTAAACGGAGATGCTGTTAAAGTGCTGCACGAATATGCCAGCGAATCTGGAAAACTCAGCAATGGCCACAGAACTGGAAAAGGTAGTTAGACTAGGAAACAGAAGTCCAAAATGGCGGTGGCTAGAAGACAAGGAAGGGAAAAGCCAGTGAAAATAGGACAAGGAAGGTCAAGGGAAGGTCCGAGGACCTAAGTGAGGACTTCAGGTAGCCTGCCAAGCCCAATTTGCACAGGACGGGCCCAGGGGGAGGAAAAAACATATAAAAGAGGAGCTGAAGCACGCGCTCTCTCTCTCTCCCGCACTTCGAGGATGGACTGTCTCTATCTCCAGCGCAGCAGGGTGTTCTTCTCTTCGCCTCTTTGGATCGGCATGCCCTCACGCTTCGAGGATGGATTCTCCGGCTGTCACCTTCTAAATAAAATAGAGCTGTAACACTGAGCTGTGACACTGACTTGTCTAAGAGCTATAACCCGGTCTGTCCAGACCCGAGAGCTGTGGCCCGCCGAGGGCTTCAGTGTCCATCACTCCAAATCTTTGTTGAGACGAGACAAGAACCGAGGAGCATACACTCGCCTGACATCTACATTCACGTGACAATTCTAAGCCCAAAGAAGAGCAATGCCAAAGAATGTTCAGACTACTGTGCAGCTGTGCTCATTTCGAATGCTAGCAAGGTAATGCTCCAAATCCTCCAAATTGGGCTTCAGCAGTACATGAACTGAGAAATTCCAGATGTACAAGCTGGATTTGGAAAAGGCAGAACCAGAGATCAAAATGCCAACATCTGATAAAGCAAGGGAATTCCAGAAAAACATCTATTCTGCTTCATTAACTACACTAAAGCCTTTGACTGAGTGTCACAACAAACCGTGGAAAATTCTTAAATAAATGGGAATACAAGACCACCTTACCTGTCTCCTGAGAAACCTCTGCAGGTCAAGAAGCCACAGTTAGAACCAGACATGGAACAACTGACTGGTTCAAAATTGTAAAAGAAGTAGGTCAAGGCTGTATATTGTCACCCTACTTATTTAACTTACATGCAAAGTACATAATGTGAAAAGCCAGGCTGCATGAATCACAAGCTGGAATTAAGATCGCCAGGAGAAATATTAGTAACCTCAGATATGTAGATGATAACACCCTAATGGCAGAAAGCAAAATGGTACTAAAGAGCTGCTTTACGAAGTCATCCGGTCCCATCTCTTCATGGCAAATAAATAGGGGAAAAGTGGAAATTGTGACAGATTTTACTTTCTTGGGCTTCCAAATCACTGAGGACGGTGACTGTAGCCATGAAATTAAAAGACGCTTGCTCCTTAGAAGAAAAGCTATGGCATTCCTAAACAGCATATTGAAAAGCAGAGACATTACTTTGCTGACAAAAGCCTGTCTAGTCAAAGCTGTGTTTTTTCCAGTAGTCATGTATGGATGTGAAACCTGAACCACAAAGAAGGCTGAGCACCGAAGAAATGAACTGTGGTGTTGGAAAAGACTCTTGGGAGTCCCTTGGACTGCAAGGAGATCCAACCAGTCCATCCTAAAGGAGATCAACCCTGACTATTTACAAGAAGGACTGATGCTGAAGGTGAAGCTCCAATACTTTGGCTACCTGATGCGAAGAGCTGGCTCATTGGAAAAGACCCTGATGCTGGGAAAGACTGAGGGCAGGAGGAGAAGGGGACAACAGAGGATGAGATGGCTGGATGACATCACTGACTCAATGGACATGGGTTTGGGTGGACTCTGGGAGTTGGTGATGGACAGGGAGGCCTGGTGTGCTGCGGTCCATGAGGTCACAGAGTCGGACACGACTGAGTAACAACAATAGCATCTATTCTCTAAGCAACTTTCAAATACAAAATACAGTCTCATTAACTATTAGTCACTAGGCAGTACTTACTTCTCCAAGACTCACTTAATACTGGAAGTTGGCACCTACTTCCCCATCTTCCACCCCTCACCTCTACCAATGTATCTGTTCTTTATATCTATGCGTTTGGTGTTCGGTCTGTCTGTTAGAGGCCTTTCTCCTGCAACCTTTTGCTCTCTGTGCAGATACATGTCTCTGATTCAATGGTAAAGACAAAGGTTGACCTCAGCCCTCACGGGTTCCTGCAGAGAGCTCAGCACAGGCCGCACAGAAGCAGGCGCAGAATATATTTTGTGGAACAAATGAATACAAGCCAAGTACATTAGAGAGAAGTAAAAACAGTTCTGAAACCTTGTAACTTAGACTTGGACTTGAGCCCACGGTCTTTTAGCTGAGATCACACACCTTGATTTCAAGACTTAAGCTCTTGATGTCTCATCGCAGAAAGAATTCAGGGAGAGACAAGGTGATAGGTAAGAAGCGGATTTATTGAGAGAGCAACGCACTCCACAGACAGTGGGAGCTGTCTCAGGAGAGAGTGGCCTTTAAACTGGTGTGCTTAGCTTCTGTGGGCTGAGTAATTCCATAGGCTAATGTCTGCGGTCACTTGGATCTTTGTCTCTTCCAGGAAACCACTGCCCCTCTCTGAGGCTGGATCCAGTGACCCTCCTGCAGGTTCGCACAGATCAGATGATTGCCTGTAGCCTAATGCTTATCACTTTGCATTAAAAACACAGGGACTGTATCCTTTCTCCATCTCAGTAGTCGAGAACTTCTCAAATACAAGGACCCCACGTTCTCACCGCGGTCACTGCCTGGCGCTCCACAGTAAGTGCTTATTAACTGAGAAGAACGACCAGAGATGGGCTCAAAGGCCTCAGTTCCTTCGTCTCTACCTATGCTAAGGGCTTGTGGACAGTATCCTGTTCATTTCTGGCACAGAGAAGATGCCCTGTTTGGGAATTCCCTGGCAGTCGAGTAGGTAACACTCTGTGCTTTCACTGTTGTGGGCTCGGGTTTGATCCCTGCTCAGGGAACTACATAAAAAATAGAGAGAGAAAAAACAAGAAGATTCCCAGTTAAAGCTTATTGAATTCAATGAAACAGAGAATAAATCATTCTACAAACACATCCTACACACCAGCAGAGAAGTTGTTTGGTATCAAGAAACCTAGATAAACAGTAAGTGAGGCAGTAGATTCAGAACTCAGAATATGTGCCCAAAATATTTTCTGGTTTTCTTCCTCCTCTGAGCTGAAAGAGATGAGGGCAAGGGAGACGGGCTCACCCAGTCTCATCGTCACTAGGCGATGATTCCCCAGACGCTGCTCTGTGCTCTGGGGCATCAAGCTCACGGGGGCTTTACCTTCATGCTGTGGGAAAGAGCTTCTGCCCTTGCACAAGGGTGGAGAGCCCTGGCTGTGTTCTAGAACACACAGTAGGCCCGCAGTGCATACCGGACCGATGGTAAAACAAGGGAGGCCCCTGAAGTCTGTGCCGGGGTGACACCACCCAACTGTCTCCCAGATCTGACCGTAATAGGTGCTTGTGAGCATCCTTAGTCGCTCAGTCGTGTCCGACTCTGTGTGACCCCGTGGACTGTAGCCCACCAGGCTCCTCTGTCCATGGGCCTCTCCAGACAGGAACACTGGAGTGGGTGCTGTGCCCTCCTGCACGGTAGGAGCTACTTCACTCAGTCAGCTCAGTCGCTCAGTCATGTCTGACTCTTTGTGACCCCATGAACCGCAGCACACCAGGCCTCCCTGTCCTTACCAATGTCTGGAGTTCACTCAAACTCATGTCTTTGAGTCTGTGATGCCAGCCAACCATCTCATCCTCTGTCGTCCCCTTCTCCTCCTGCCTTCAATCTTTCCCAGCATCAGGGTCTTTTCCAATGAGTCAACTCTTCGCATGAAGTGGCCAAAGTATTGGAGTTTCAGCTTCAACATCAGACCTTCCAATGAATACCCAGGACTGATCTCCTTTAGGATGGACTGGTTGGATCTCCTTGCAGTCCAAGGACTCTCAAGAGTCTTCTCCAACACCACAGTTCAAAAGCATCCATTCTTCGGCGCTCAGCTTTCCTTATGGTCCAGCTCTCACATGGATACCTGGGCCCAAATACTAAACCTAGAGAAGGACTGAAAGGCCTAGCGGACCCCGAAGCTAGAGAATGGGTCGGGGGGCGCCCTCGCGGGGCTCTGCACCCAGCGGTCTCCGCCTCCCCTATCCAGTGCCGTCGGCGCCGAGGACCCCAAGCTCCCAGGGGAGGGCCCTGGGCGGAGACGTCGTCTCCAGTGTCTCCCAGCCATCTTAGAGTTGGGACTCGGGGCCAGAGAGGGTTCATGGTTCGCCCGGGGTGGGGGTTCAGGGCGCTGGTCTGACGGTGGGGACCCCAGGCGGCCGGTCCGGGAGCTGCGCGTGCAAGGCGAGCATCGCGTATTGACTCGGGGCGAGCGCGCGTCTGCAGCAGAGGGGGCTGGAGACGCGGGTGGGGCCCCGGGCGGCGGGGCTGCCGGAGACCCCGCGCCCCCGAGGGCTCGCTGCCCGGTGCCGCGCGCTCCCAGGCTCGCCGGGCTCCGGCCAAGAACGCGCCCGAGCTCCGAGCTCCGAGCTCCGGAGCCCAGCGCGGCCCGGGCGCGCCCCCCTCCTCGGCGGGCCCGCGGCCCCGCGGCCCCGGCGGGCAGAGCGGGGCGCGGGCGGGGCCCTTGGGGGCGCGGCCCGGGGCGGGGCGCGCGAGCCGGCGGGCCGCTCCCCCTTCCGGCTCGTCCCCGGAGCCCCGCTCTCGGTCCCGAGATGACGGCGAGCAAGCAGGTGGCGAAGGTAACCCCTCCCGCGCGGCTCCGCGCCCCTTCCCGGGCCGCGCCCCCCGCGTCCCGCCGAACCCCTGCGTCCCTGCCCGCTCCCCGGGGACTAGCGGGCTGCGAGAGGGCCTGCAGTAGCCGGGGTGAGAGGACACGAATGGGGTGTCGCCGGCTCCCCGAGCTGTGCGGGGGATGAGCCGCCTCCCCCGACCTGGTTTCAGTTTCATTTCTCCTGCCGGAAACTTGTGCCAGTTACCTGCGCCCCGGGTGCGGGGCTTCCCTGCGGGCTCAGCTGGGGAAGAATCCGCCAGCAATGCGGGAGGCCTGGCTTCGACCCCTGGGTTGGGAAGATCCCCTGGAGGAGGGAGAGGCGCCCCAGCCAGTATTCTGGCCTGGGGAATCCCGTGGTCTGCACAGTCCCTGGGGTCGCAGAGAGTCGGATAGGCTGAGCAACTTTCACTTCCAGGGGCGGGAAGGGTTGGCTCCTGGGCGTCCTCCTGGAGCCAGGCGCCCCGCGGGCCGTGGGGGCAGGTGCCTTTTAAGCCGAGATAACCAGGACCCCACCCCACCCCGTGCCCACGTTAGAGCCCCGAGAAGGGGGACTTCCACCAGGTGGACCCTGGTGGTCCACTTGTAGGACTTCCACTGGAGGGGGCACGGTTGGATCCCGAGTCGGGTAACTAAGATCCCTCAGGCCGTGCAGCGACCCCCACCGCCGCCCGCCCCCAGCAAAAAAAAAAAAGAAGTTCCAAGAAGTATGGGACACTGAGCGCTGAGTAGGAGTTGAGAGCAAAGTTCTCAGGGTTTTCTCCCGAAGAAAAGCCGCCAGGGCGAACCCAGGTTACCTGGAGTAGACGGTGTGCATTCATTGGATCTACAGATGTTGTTGAATGCCTCCCATATGCTGGTTCCTGCATATGGGAACCGGGCAGACAAAAACAAAAAAGCCCATCTTCATTCTGATCAGGGGCACAGTTTGAAGTGAGATCGGGAAGGATGGAAAGGGAGGGATTTTCCCCAGGAGGTGGGAAAACCCAAGGTATTTGGAGGGCTGGGGTATGGCTGGGGTTGGACAAAAATGGGGAAGGTGGGGGAGTATTCCCTGGTGACTCAGATGGTAAAGAATCTCCCTGACGGTGGAGCAGTTCTGGGGAGGTGGGTCTGATACCCCTGAGGCTTTGAGTCTCTCAGAAGTGCCCCTCCTGTGTGCAGGCGTGAGGAGGGTGAACAGAGGGTGCTACCCTCAGCCTCTGGGAAGAAAATGATCTCAGATTGGGGCACCCAGAGAAGACTCAGCCCAGAAGGATTGAACTCTGGAGGCTGGCAGCAAAATGAGGCAGAGAGTTTTTCCAACCAAACAGGAAAGCTGGGAGCCAGTATTAGTTTCCCCGGCACCATTAAATGTCAGGTAGTTTACATTAGTCATTTCAGCAACCCTGTGAGATAAGTCCTCTACTCCCATTTTACAGATGGGGAAGTTGAGGCTCAGATTGAATTGATTGTCCTGGGTCACCCGGTAGGGAGTGGTGGGGCTGGGATTTGAGCCCGAGTTGGTGAGGCTCCAACCCAGAGGTTCTTTCAGTGGGTTCTATACTTTCATTTTCTGTTCCTCTGAGTCAGATGATTTCTGAGCAGGCCCCAGGGAACAGCGGTGTGTCCTAGTGTGAGTTTCGACATCTCCAGGCTTTGTGAAAGTCTTGACAGAACTCATGCCTGACAGTGAAGTCCGAGTTCCTCAAGCTTTGGTAAAGTTGGCAAAATGTCTCTTCCAGGGCTTTTTCACGCAGCATGGGGCTTCATTCCTGCTCAGGAGCCACAGGCGACCCTGGAACTAGCAGATGCTTCTAGTTTGGGGTAACAGATCAGTGAGGGGTCATGGGTTCTGGGCAGTCCATTGGCATGAGCAGAGGTGGAGTGTAGGAGGATAAGAAATGGGCTGACGGTGTGTTTGTACTTTGGGGCTCAGAGAAGGTTTAGGTGGGGCGGTGGGGAGGGCTCCCCCAGCCTGAACCATCCTCGGGGACCTTTATCTCTGCCTTAGTTTGTACCATTGTTTCGCAGCTTCGTTGCCGCTGATATCTGAGGCTGGGTCATTTTGTAGGATGTCTGTCACGCCCGGTCTCTCCCCACTGGGCAGAGCAGCGCTCCTCCGCTTGTGACGGCCAGAAATGGGCCCAGACATCGCCCAAAGCGCTGGGGCGGGAAGATAAAGGAACCCCTCAGCTGACAGCCTCTGGTTTACAGCCGTTCGGTGTTCCAGAAAAGTGTGACCTGCCCTCGAATGCCTCTTCCTATATACATTTATTTATTTTTTGGCTGTGTCGTGTGGCTTACAGGATCTTAGTTCCCCTGCCAGGGATCAGACTCGGTCAAAGCATGGAATCCTAACCACTGGATAGCCAGAGAATTCCCTAAATGTCTTATCTTTTTTTTTTTTTTTAAGGTCTATTGCTGAGGGGAGAGGGAGAAGAGAGGGGCAGCACTGAGTACGGGATAAGAGGCACAAACTATTAGGTATAAGATAAGTCACAAGGATATATATGCTGTACAACATGGGGAATATAGCCAATATTTTATAATAGCTATAGACAGAATATAACCTTTAGAAATTGTGAATCACAACATTGTAACATATAGTATTGCGCAGCAGCTATACTTCAATTAAAAATTTTTTTTAAAGAAAAGAAAACACATTTTTACAAAGGTCTATTGTCCCACACAAAGGACCCCAAAATGGAGAGCGGGACTCTTTGGTCTAATACTAAATTTGAGATGTGCTGCATACTTGGGCGCACACCTCGGAGATTGGCCACGCACGGCAGAGTGTCACAGGCTTTGGAAAGTCCTGCAGGAAGGAACTCGGTTTAGCCTAGTGCTTCCCAATGTGCTTGGCTGTGGAGCCCTCTTCCCGTAACAGCTGTGAACTTCGCACGGGACACGTGGTGCACCTGCCCCAGCCGGGCTCTGCGCCCTGGTGCTCCGCCAGCTCCGTGCACGACCGACTCCTAGCCATGCCGCAGGGCCCGACTCGGCGTCACCGGGTGACGCTTTCCCGCTCCCCTCCCCTCTCCTCTTCTCCTTTTGAGAGGGTAACAGGCAGGAAGGCCGGGGTCTCCAAGTGGAGGAAACAGGCTGTAAGTGTCGGACAGTTTCCCTCTCTCTCTTGAGCAGCAGGAGGAAACAAACTAGCTTGAGACTTGTTCCCTCTCTGTATGAAAGGGCGGACGCTGAAGCTGAAACTCCAGGACTTTGGCCACCTGATGCCCCTGATGCTGGGAAAGACTGAGGGCAGGAGGAGAAGGGGACGACAGAGGATGAGATGGCTGGATGGATTCACCAACTCGATGGCCGTGGGTTTGGGTGGACTCAGGGAGTTGGTGATGGACAGGGAGGCCTGGCGTGCTGCGGTTCATGGGGTCGCAGAGAGTGACAGGACTGAGCTACTGAACTGGAACTGGATACAAATTTAAAAGGAGGTTTGTCTTAAAATTCTGTGTTACCATGAGAACACCTGGCTCCACCTGAAGTTAACCTTTCTCAATGTGTTTTCTTTTTTTTTTTTTTTTTAATGTGTTTTCTTATAGAAATGTTGTTTTTAGCCATGTTAATAATCTATGTATTTTATCCTGTTGTCGCCCTTTTTTCACTATTCATTTCCTTTTTTTTTTTTTTTTTTTTTTTTTTTTTTTTTTTTTTTTTTTACTCATATCTTGTTCTCCTCATCGATGTTAATGAAACTATATATTTACTTGGGAACCTGTCTTTCTTCAAGATTCATGCCAATCGCTTTATGGCCCGGGATGACTCACCTGGTGCCAGTGTCATCTCAAAATGCACGCTGCAGGTGAGGGGCCTGGAGCCGCTCTGAGTTTTGAGACATCTCCTTTCTCTAATAACAGCTCGCTGATAGCATATAACAGGCTGCTAACGACTAACAGGGGGGCACTCTTTCTGCTCCCTCATGATGTCTATGTCAGACGCTTTCTCTATCTCTTTATGCTTTAATAAAACGTTATGACGCGAAGGCTCTGAGCAGTCAAGCCTAGTCACAGGCCCGGGAGTGAATTCATCTCCTCCGGAGGCCAAGAATCCTGGCATCTTTCACTACTCAGCAACGACCTTTCCCTTTCCCCTCCTATTATGTGTCCACACTTTATTCATATAATCACACTGTGTCTCTTCCACCACTCCAGTGAGGTTCTCGAGGGCTGGCCCCCTGCCTTGGCGGAGTGTCCGTGGAAGATGCTGTTGAGGAGAACTCAGTGATGCTCAGGTGACGGGCCGCCTTCCTGGGAAGGCGAGTCGCCGCTTGACCTCTGGTTTCTCTGCTTGCCATCTGGCGCTCTCCTCTGCTGCAGCCTGCCTGAGCCGTGTCCCTTCCCCAGGCCTGCTCTGGAGCAGTCTAGCAGTGCCAGGCTGACACCCTGCCCTGAGCATAGGAAGGGTGCATCACCTTGCTGCTCGCCGGTGGGTGGGAGGGGGCAGGGTGTTGTGGCCCCCAGGAAGAGGACCAGAGGCAGACGTGAAGCACCTTGGTTTCTGGAGAAAAAGCTCCTCAGAGGACTGTGTTGTTGTTTCGTTGTTCAGTCGTGTCTGACTTTTTGCAACCCTGTGGACGGTAGCCCGCCAGGCTTCTCTGTCCATGGGATTCTCCAGGCAGAAATACTGGAATGGGTTTCCTTCTCCGTGGGGTCTTCCTGACCCAGATATCAAACTCGTGTCCCTTGCATTACAAGGTGGATTCTTTACCACTGAGCCACCAGGGGAGCACCAAGAGGTTTACTCCCAGGTTACAATAGCTAGGCCCCGTGATTTGTACCATCTCCACCTGGCACCTACAGAGCTGGCTGCTGCTGCTGCTGAGTCGCTTCAGTCGTATCCGACTCTGTGTGACCCCACAGACGGCAGCCCACCAGGCGCCCCCGTCCCTGGGATTCTCCAGGCGAGAGCACTGGAGTGGGTTGCCATTTCCTTCTCCAATGCGTGAAAGTGAAAAGTGAAAGTGAAGTTGCTCAGTCGTGTCCGACTCTCAGCGACCCCACGGACGGCAGCCCACCAGGCACCCCCGTCCCTGGATTCTCCAGGCGAGAGCACTGGAGTGGGGTGCCATTTCCTTCTCCAATGTGTGAAAGTGAAGCCGCTCAGTCCTGTCCTACTCCTAGCGACCCCATGGACTGCAGCCCACCAGGCTCCTTCGGCCATGGGGTTTTCCAGGCAAGAGTACTGGAGTGGGGGGCCACTACCTTCTCTGTGCAGAGCTGGAGTGAAGCTAAAAATCCGGTGATTCACTTCAGGCCGTGAGCACCAGGCAGGACACACTCAGTGCTCAGTGAATGCTGGCTCCTGCTTGGAACTTGGGCTGGTTTGCTGTGGGGAGGGGGCGGGCGCCGGAGGAGGAGAGACTCAGCCAACTGCCTGCTCTGTGCCCCCTGCAGGAGCTGGAAGAACTCCAGAAGGAGCTTCCCAAGTACCTGCGGAACCTGTCCAGCGAGGAGGGCAACGTGCTGGTGTGGCATGCGCTCCTGCTGCCTGTGAGTGTCTGGGGGCGCTGCTGGGACTGGACCTCTCAGGGCAGGGGCCATGGGGAGGGCTGGACTGGGTGACGATTCTCCCTGCCTGAGAATCCTTTCTTATTATTTTTGGCTGCACTGGGTCTTCTTGCTGCACGCGGGCTCTCTAGTTGCGGCAATCGGGGGCTAATCTCTAGTTGGTTGCCGAGGCTTCTCATTGGGGTGGCTTCTCTCGTGTTTCGGGGTGCAGGCTCATTAACCGGCCCACCACCTTAGCTGCCCCACAGCATATGGGATCTTCCAGTGATCAAACCTCCCCTGCATTGGCAACTGGAGGCCGAGCTACTGGCCCATCAGGGAAGTCATAGAATTCTTTTTTTCATTGGAGGCGATCATTGGCGGGGGTGGGGTGGGGTGTCTCTCTCTAGACTGATTGCTTCTGCGGCCCAGGCCGACTGATGAAAGGCTTTTGGACTTAGTGGGAGATCCTGTCTTCAAGTCAGTAGCTACTGAGCCCATCATGGAAGCTTTGGCAGACAAAGAGCATCAAAAAAAAAAAAAGGCTTCCTTGTTGACTTAGTGGTAGAGAACCCGCCTGCCAGTGCAGGAGGTACGGGTTTGTCCCTGGTCCTGGAAGACCCCTCATGCCCGGGTCAACCAAGCCCACGCAGCACTCCACGGAGCCTGTGTCCCAGAGCCCAGGCCCACAGTGCCCACCCGCCATGACTGCTGAAGCCCCGGGCGCCCTAGGCCCCCCTTTGCTGAGGCCTCACCCTCGGTCTTGTGTCTGTGTCCCAGCCCCGGCCTCTGCATGTTATCAAGAACACGAAAGCCAAGACGTTTTCTTTATCCGCCCAGCATTTGCTCAGACACACCCACGACCACCACAGCTTCCTTTCTGCCTTCTGCTCAGGAAGAGGAAATTTCTTAAAACCTTGACTCTGAACTCGCGTATGTCCTTCTTTTTTAAAAGTTTTTTTTCATTTGGCTGTGCCGGGTCTTAGCTGTGGCCTGTGGGATCTGGCTCCCTGACCAGGGATCGAACGCGGGCCCCCTGCATAGCGAGCAGAGTCTTAGCCACTGGGCCACTGGGAACGTCCCACGCCTGGCATCCCAACGGTCATTCTCCGGCCTTCTCTGTCACGAAGGTTCTGAAAGGGTTTGGGGCTTTAGCAGCGGCCTGGAGGCCCCTGTGTGCTGTGCTGGGGTCATCTGAGTCCCGGGGTCCCCCCACTAGGGGTGTGGATTACTGCTCCCCTGTGGAGCAGTCCGGGCACTGTTGCTGTGACCCCGGGGAGGTTTCTTACAGGCACTGTGCTTGTTTCTTCTGGAAAGCGGTGCTAATCCTGAGTCCTCATACTGCTCCCCCTGGTAGCTGACACAAGGGGTGCTTGCCAGCTGCCTGGTCATATTCTAGGCCCCTAACGTGAATTAGCTCAGGGCTTCCCTGGTGGTCTGGTGGCTTAGATTCTGTGCTCCCAGCACAGGGCGCCTGGTCAGGGAACTAGACCCACATGTTGCAGCTCAGACTCACTGCAGCCAAATAAGCAAATAAATAGTAAAAAAGAAAGAAAAAACTGGTGTGCTCTCCACTACCTTAAAAAAAGTGAATTAACTCAGTTAATCGTCACGCAAGCCCTCTGAAGAAGGCTGTTATTCTTTCTGTATGGAAAAGCACAGAGAGGTTCAGCCGCTTGTCCAAGGTCACACAGGGATGGAGTGACAGAGCCAAGGTTCACACTCACGCCGAGTGGCCCGAGGCCCACATGACCCCTCTGCCGTGCTGCGTGAGCTAACGCCTGTCAAGCCCCCAGCACCAGGCAGCACGAGCGGGCCCCGGGAAAGCCCGGCACTTGCTACAGTCTGGGGGGGTCTCCTGCTGGCTCCTGGCAACCCTTCGGCACTCCAGTTCCGAACTGTTGTTGTTTTAAGATGGTAAAATGCCCGTAACAGTATGTGCCGTCTTTACTATTTTTTTTTTTTTGCCCTGCTGGGTCTCTGTTGCTGCAAGGGCTTTTCCCTAGCTGCGGCGAGCGGAGGCTGCTCTCCTTCCGCTGTCATGGAGCGCAGCTCTAGGGTGAGAGGGCGTCGGTGTCTGCGGCCCCGGGCTCGAGCGCAGACTCAGTAGTTGTGGTGTGCAGGCTTAGCTGACCCCCTGGCGGCTCAGACGGTAAAGCGTCGCCTCGATTCGGGAGACCTGGCTTTGATCCCTGGGTCAGGAAGATCCGCAGCAGAAGGGAATGGCAACCACTCCAGTCCTCTTGCCTGGAGAATCCCATGGACGGGGGAGCCCAGTGGGCTACAGCCCGCAGGGTCACAGGGTCAGACACGACTAGGGGACTTCACTTTCACCTTCATGGGCTTAGTTGCTCTGGGGCTTATGGGATCTTCCTGGACCAGGGATTGAACCTACGTCCCCTGCACTGGCAGGTGGATTCTTAACCACTGGGCCACCAGGCCAGTCCTAGAGAAATGGTCAAGAAAGTAAATCCTAAAAGCTCTCATCACAAGGAGACGTTTCCCCCCCCTTATTCTTTCTCTTCGTTTCTTTGTATGAGAAGATGGGTATCAGCTGAACCTATCGTGGTAATTCTTTCCCAGTCTATGTGACTCTAACCATCAGGCTCGACGCCTTAAGCTTAGTGATGTGTATCAGTTATTTTTCAATGAAACTGGAAAGATGTTAATTACCGACATGATAAAAAGAAGCTAAGAGCATCCTGAGGATGCCTCCAGTCAAACTGTACCCATTTTTCAAGGGAGGAAACTGAGGCTTGGGGTGGGAGGCAGCTGGCCCTCAGTTGCACAGCAGAAGGCAGGATCCGACCCTTGCGAGCCCCAGGCCGGCCCACTGACCCACAGCCCACTGACCCACAGCCCACTGACCCTTGCGAGCCCCAGGCTGGCCCACTGACCCACAGCCCACTGACCCTTGCGAGCCCCAGGCTGGCCCACTGACCCACAGCTCACCAATCCTTGCGAGCCCCAGGCCGGCCCCACTGACCCTCAGCCCAGTTGCTGGGTGAGTGCAGGTACCATCTGTGTCCGCACTCACGGCTCTCCCTCGGAGCGGGGCAGAGGGAGCCTGGGACCCTGGGGCAGCCGATCGGGGCGGAACCAGCCCCGGGTCCTGGAGGGAGGCAGGCAGCTGTGCCTCGGCCCAGAGCTTGACCCCTTCTCTCGTACAGGAGAGACCACCCTACAACCTCAAGGCCTTCAGCCTATGCATCAGCTTCCCTAGGGAGTACCCATTCAGGCCCCCGACGGTGAAGTTCACCACCAGGATCTACCACCCCAACGTGGACCGGGATGGGAGCGTGTGCCTGCCCATCACCAGCAAGAAGAACTGGAGACCCAGCACCAAGACCTGCCAAGGTAGGGCTGGGTCCTGCCTGGACGGGCGGCCCGGACTGAACGGCGGGGGCGGGGGGGGGGGGCGGTCCACGGGACCAGTCTTGAGTTGTCGGGTCCTGTTCATTGTTGTTCAGCCGCTAAGTTACGTCAGACCGCTTTGTGACCCCAGGGACTGTAGCCCCCAGGCTCCTCTGTCCTTGGGATTTCCCAGGCGAGAAGCTACTAGGGCTTCCCTGGGGTCTCAGATGGTAAAGAATCTGCCTACAATGCAGGAGACCCGAATTTGATCCCTGGGCGGGGCAGATCCCCTGAAGAAGGAAATGGCAACCCACTCCAGTATCCTTGCTTGGGAAATTCCATGGACAGAGGAGCCTGGTGGGCTACAGTCCATGGGATCACAGAGTCGAACACGACTGAGCGACTGAATTTGCTGAATTCCCTCGTCTAACTCAGTGAAACTAAGCCTTGCCGTGTGGGGCCACCCAAGACAGAAGGGTCACTGTGGAGAGTTCTGACAAAGTCTGGTCCACGGGAGAAGGGAATGGCAAACCAGTTCAGTATTCTTGCCTTGAGAGCCCCATGAACAGTATGAAAAGGCAGAAAGATAGGACCCTGAAAGATGAACGCCCCAAGTGGGTAGGTGCCCAACATGCTATCGGAGATCAGTGCAGAAATAACTCCAGAAAGAATGAAGGGACAGAGCCAAAGCAGAAACAACACCCGGTTGTGGATGGGACTGGTGATGGAAGCAAGGTCCAACGCTGCAAAGACAGCCGAAGGGGCGGGCCTGATGATGATAGGTACATCACTGCGGCAGGCACTCTGACACCGCGCTGAAAGCGTCACATGCTGTCTTTTTTAGTTCACTGTTTGCTTTTTACTGGAGTGTGGTTAATCTGGGGAGGAGGAAATGGCCACCCACTCCTGTATTCTTGCCTGGAAAACGCCATGGACAGAGGAGCCTGGCGGGCAGAGCTGGCCACGATGGAGCGACCTCACCTCGCTCTCACGGCCCACCTCCAGCGCTGTGTTGGTCTATGGCATACAGCAAAGTGATGCAGGCACACGTCTGCACACGCACGCTTCCCCTTCCTTCCCACTTTCGCTTATCATCAGGTGTCGAGCACGGTTCCCTCGTGAGACGGCAGGGCCTTGCTGCTTGTGTGGTTTACACATAGTTCGTGTCTGCTCACCTCAGACTCCGAGTGTAGCCCCCCCTCTCCTGCTTTCCCCGGGTCGGAAGTCTGTTTCTGTTTTGTAAACGAGTTCATCTGTATCTTTCTACGAGTCCACGTGTAAGTGATGTCATGTGGTATTTGTCCGTCTCTGCCTGACGTACTTCACTCAGCACGACAATCTCCAGGCCCATCTGTATGTTGCTGCAGATGGCAGCCTTCACTCCTTGATGGCCGAGCAGTATTTCACTGTAATGTTTCACGTCTACCACATCTTTATCCGCTTGTCTGTCGATGGACGTTTAGGTTGCCCTCATGTCTTGCCTGTTGTAAAGAGTGCCGCTGTGAACGCTGGGGTACACGTAGCTTTTTGAATTAGCGTTTTCTCTGGGTATATGCTCAGGAGTGCAATTGCTGGATCATACAGCAACTCTGCTTTTAGTTTTTTAAGGAGCCTCATACTATTTTCCATAGTAATTTCACCAATTTACATACCCCACCAAGAGTGTAGGAGGGTTTTCTTTTCTACCCACCCTCTCCAGCATAAAAATTCACTTTTTTATTCCATATGGTATTTTTTGTATACATCCATGGATGACAAATTGAAATTGTAATGGATTCATCATAATTCAGGAATACAAAAATGGAGCTGGATGGCCCTGAGGACTTGTTCTCAGATATATCCCTGCGCCACTGAGAACCTGAACTTTCTAACCCAAGGAAACCAGCCATTTTTAGCACACCAACCTCACTCAGTGCCCCCTAGAAGCCCCTTGAAATAGTGCTCTCACTGGCCCCATTTAATAGATCAGGACACTGAGGTGTGGGAGAGGTCTGCTGTTACCTGAGCTGGCAGGTGGCAGAGCTGGATCCTCTTCTGGCTGAAGAGGGAACAGAACCGACCCCCGAGATAGGGGTCGTGACACCATGTGAACAGCTTCTGTGACACCGTGGAATACTAGTTGAAAACCACTGAGGTAAAGCTCATGAGAGCTTTGGACACCGTCATCGGGGACAGTGAGTGGCATCTGCTTTGGCCATAGAGCCATCCTGAGACGGGGGCTGGCGTGTGGCGTGTCACGGGGATCTGGGAGTGGGCAGCGTCGCTCCCTTCCCAGGAGTTTTTTCTCTCCCTCCTGATGTCCTGGTCCGACTTCTCTCCCCAGTCTTGGAGGCCCTCAACATGCTGGTGAACCAGCCGGAGCCGGGAGAGCCCGTTCGGCTGGAGCTCGCTGAGCAGCTGACACAGGACCCAGAGCTGTTTGACCGGATGGCCCAAGAGTTCACTCTCAAGTTTGGAGCTGACCGGCCCTCCTAACCTGCCTTCCGACCCTGCTGTTTTCTATGTGACGGATGGAGGCCCCTCGCGGACTGGGGGCCAGAGCCCCTTAGTGATTTGCTCCCGCTCATGTCTTCCAAGGTTTCCTTCTCAGGTTCTGTGTGTGTTGTGTGTAGGGGGAGGGACTGCCGTCATGAGTGTGGCCCCGCTGGCCACGGGTGTGCTTTTCCCAGCCCCTTTCTCTGCCCCGGAGCCAGAGGCATTTATGTTTGCAGACTCGAAATCCAGCTCTCCCGTGCTCTGGGATGAGGGTTCCTGGTCCCACCAGCTGGCCCATCTTAGAGACTCAGGCCACCTTCCCAGCCAGATGAGCAGCCAGCCAGAATCCCTGCCCCCCACAGGGCCCTGCTTGGGGGCAGCAGGTCAGGTGGGATGTATACAGGGAGGGGCCAGGGGAGGAGGTACTCTCACAGAGTGCTCTGGGGCGGGAGCGTTTGAATCAGAGACAGGTATAGATTTAGGTGCAAAACCTTTCCGCTTCCACTGATGAATGATTAAAGCGGAGAATCTCCTCTCCACCCCCAGAAGTCTGACTGTACGGTCTTTCGTTTTGCCTTTAGAAATTTACTTATTTATTTCGTTTTTGGCCGAGCTGTGTCTTCACTGCTGGCTTCCCTGGAGTCTCGGCCGGGGGAGCCAGTCGCGAGGTGCAGCCCCGGCCTTCTTGTCGCACATCCTCTCTGCCGAGCGCGGACGCCGGCTCGCGGACTCAGTCGCTGCAGCTCATGTGACATGCGGCTTAGTTGCCCCGGGCCTGTGGAACCTTCCCGGAGGAGGGATCGAACTGGCGTCCCTTGGGCTACAAGGTGGAGTCTTAACCACTCAACCACTGGGAGCCCTGATTTCATGGCTCTTAACCCTCTGCTGTCCCATTCGGGGGCGGCCGGTTCCCAGCGTCAGGCTTCACGCCGGGAGGGGTTTCCCTTCCAGCTTGAGTCCAGGGGGAGCCATGGAGACGTGTGTTTGCTCAGCTGTTAAACACAAGGGTCCTACTGGATGTTCCCTGAGGGTGCAGTGGCTCCTCGGGAGGAGGCTGGGGGTCTGGCGGCAGTCGAGTAAAAGATGCTTGCTTCCCATCAACGGAGGGGTCGTGGGGCACGGAGCCTTGTGTGACCCCAAGTGCTGTGGGGAAAGCTGGCTGTGAGGGACCTGGCCACCCTCAGCCAGGGGGGACGTCGACCCATCCACAGGAATAATGCCCCCGTTTTATCCAGGAGGCGCCCAAGGCTACCTGAGCCCTGCAGTGAGTAGCCACGTCCACTCTGCTGGTCTGAGCAGTCTGCACCTCTGGCCGCAGGGCCAAGCTGGTGGGGTTTCATTTCTATCATGAGCTGTTCTTGTCACCGCACATGCTCCCGACGGCTGATAAAGCCAGAAAGGACTGTTGGTACGAAATCAGAGTCAGCTCTGGGCTTCCCTGGTGGCTCAGCGGTAAAGAATCTGCCTGCAAGGCAGGAGATCCAGGCTCCATCCTTGAAGCAAGAATATCCCCCTGGAGGAGGGCAAGGCAACCCACTCCAGTATCCTTGCCTGGAGAATCCCATGGACAGAGGAGCCTGGTGGGCTGCAGTCCGTGTGGTCACACAGAGTTGGACACGATAGAAACAACTAAGCAGCTGCAGCAGCGTGCTCAGCTCTGGGGTTCATGTCTGGTGAGCAGTGGGAAACAAACAAACCTCCACCAGCGTTAGACGGACTGCTGCTGCTGCTGCTGCTGCTGAGTCGCTCAGTCGTGTCCGATTCTGTGCGACCCCGTCCCTGGGATCCTCCAGGCAAGAACACTGGAGTGGGTTACCGTTGCCTTCTCCAATGCATGAAAGTGACAGTCACTCAGTTGTGTCCGACTCTCAGCGACCCCAGGGACTGTAGCCCACCAGGCTCCCCCATCCCTGGGATTCTCCAGGCAAGAGCACTGGAGTTGGGGGCCACTGCCTTCTCCGGTTGGGGGGATGACTTTAGCGCAAAGGAGGAGCTTCTGGGTGCGGTGGATCTAAAACCACTGGCTTTTTTTTTTCTTCATTTTTTTGGCCACACCACACACAGCATGCAGGATCTTAGTTCCCTGACTCTGGATCGAACGCGTGCCCCCTGCAGTGGAAGTGCGGAGTCTTAACTGCTGGACTGCCAGGGAAATCCCCAAACCACTGGCTTTTCGGAGACAGAACGTGGAGGGTCTGTGAGTCAAAGAGACCACCTCCAGGTCCCACGAGCCTAGTTTGAGTGAGAGTTCCAGAGAATCTTCTACTCCAGTCCCTGTCCTGGAATTCCCTAATCTAGGAGAAGTGTGGGGAGAGGGGAAAAGATGTGGGAAAGTGCCCCCCCGGCTGGAAATGTAAGATACGTGTTACCTTGGGCTACTGCTTAGAGAACGTTTATGTGGCAGGTGCCGGGTGAAGCCTTTTGTCCCTCATTGTTGTTAGTCGCTAGATTGCTAAGTCGTGTCTGACTCTCTTTGACCCTGTGGACTGCAGCACGCCAGGCTCCTCTGTCCCCCACTGTCTCCCAGAGTTTGCTCAAAATCATCACCACTGAGCCGGTGATACTGCCTACATAATCCCATTTAACCCTCACAGCACCTGCAGGATTTTGAGCTGCTATTATCCCCGTTCAGATGGCAAATTGAAGCTCAGAGAGGTTCACTCACTGGCCCAGGGACACACAGCTTCTTGGCGACGAGACACAGCGCGCTGTCCTGTCCCAGATGCCTGTCACGGTTGATGAGAAAATCATATCTAGTGAGGAAAGTGGGCAGCCGGGACTTATTATCCCAGAGCAAGAGAGGTCCCCGGCGGGGTAGGGAGGGAGCCCCGAGGAGCCAGATGGGATTTTACAAAAGAACCTTTAATGCAGTTAAGACCGGGCCGCCTGCCCAGCCCCGCCGCCTCCATGGGGCCGAAGGGAGCCTATGGGCCAGCACTGGCCAGCCCCTCACTTCTTCTTGGTCTTCACCAGCCCCTTCTGCACGAGGCTGCGGTACAGCTCCTGGATGTAGGTGTAGACGCACTTGGAGTCGGGCACTGCCAGCCGCACCATGTCGTCCACCTCCAGCAGCTGGGCGCAGTCGGCCAGTTTCCTGAGGGGCAGAGGGGGAGGGGTGAGAGGTGGGGAGCAGAGAACCGATGGGGAAAGGGGTGGGGGACCAAGGGATGGGGTGGGGCAGCCCCCCAAGGATGAAGCCCGCAGGACTGTGTGTGGCAGCGCGGGCGTCTGTCTGGCGCAACCATCCCATTGTACAGATGAGACAACTGAGGTCCAGCGGAGTCAAGACCCAGACTCAGTGTGGCTTGATTCCAAAGCCCGTGTTTCACGGCCCCATGTGTCTTCACATGGGCGTGGGACCCTCTGGTCTGGAGTTCCGTGTTAACCCACCCTTCTGTGTGCGCCTGTGTCTGTCCTCTGGAAGGACAGGCCGCGCAGGAAGAGTTAAAAGCATAAACCCTAATGCCAGCTAGAGTGTGGGCTTGCAGCCTCAGCTTCTCCAGCTTCATTCAGTCTCTGCGTGTGTACTGAGGGGCGCCTCGTGCGAGGTGTTCTTCCGGGGAGTTCAACACTGAACAAAATAAGAATCCCCCATTCTCATGAACATTCTCGTGGCAGAAAATAGGCAGTTGTCAAATAGAAATTGATGGTACATCAGATGATGACAGACACTATAGAGAAAAATAAGGCAGGGAAGGACAGGACATGTTTGTAGTCAAGGGGATTTTCTTTTGTAAGATTATGTTGGTGGTGGCATTTATTTATTTATTGCTGGTACCTCACAGCTTGTGGGATTTTAGTTCCCCCACCAGGGATTGAACCTGGGCCCTCAGCAGTGAGAGTGCAGAGCCCTAATCACTGGACCGCCAGGGAGTTCCCAAAGGGATTTTTAATAGAAAAAGGTCTCTTAAAGAGTGCTTTTAAGCTCAGGAAAGTTCTCTGAGAGAGAGTAAATCGGGTACATATTTGCAGGAAGGGGATTCCAGGCAGAGAAAACAGCAGGTACAAACGTCCTGAGGCAGGAGTGCTTGAGCAACTGCACGGAACTTGGCAGCACGTCTTGTTTCTCTAACCCCCAGCTGCTCTTTGGGACCACGGGCTACTTCTGGCTTAGCTAGGCCGACCTGATCTAAGCACTGCTGGGGCCTTGCCACCGCGTCCAGGAGCCTTATCGAGTGGTTCCCTCTCCCCTCCTGCTTTCTTTGGCCACACCGCACAGCTTACAGGATCTCAGCTCCCTGACCAGGGACTGGCCCGGCCCAGCCCAGGCAGCCGGGGCCAGACTGTTCCACGGAAATCAGAGGCGCCTTCTAGAAGGGAGCCCGCTGTGGCCGGGCTCCTTACTTTTCGCACCCAGCCCTAGGAGAGGTTCCGTCAGCTGCCGAGGGTCAGACAGCAAGGGAGGGGGACTCCCCGGTGGTCCGGTGGTCAGGGCCTGGAGCTTCCAGGGCGGGGGCGCACATGTGACCCCCGGTCTCCCGTGATCAGAGAACTAGGATCCCGCATGCCTCGCCTCATGGCTCGGCCACGCACGAGGTCGGGGGAGGCGCCTCCACCTCTGTTCTGTCTGCCCTCCTTCCCCGAGCTACCCTGCACATCCTTTTCTTTCACGGCTGCCTGCCGCCTCCCCTTTACCCGGCAGCCTCGCTTGACTTCTCCTTCTGCCTTCCTGTGTCTCTGCGGGCTCGGAGCCAAGGCCCAAGGCCTGGCAGCTCAGGAGGCCAGGGACGCCTGGTCAGGGCCGAGCCACACGCCCCTCTGATGGTGACCGAGAGCATGCAGCCCTGACCAGGAGTTTCCCTTTCCAGGGCCGGGTGGGCCACACCCTCCTGCACCAGCCTCCCATAACTCCCTGCTGCAGCCACACACCCATCGTTGTGACCATCAAATCAGACGACCCAAGGGGAGCGCTTGACCGGACGCCTGGCATCTGATCATGCTTGGTTCTCGTGGCTTGTCATGGCCCTTAAAGGTGCTTCCAAGCTCAGAGCTGGACACGGGGCTCCCGACCCCTTCGCCCCCACCCCCACCCCAGGGCAGTGCCCCAAGCCCTTGGCAGGACAATGTGAACCTGGAAGGGACCTTCCAGAGCACCAACTCCACATGCACGCATGCGTGCTCACTCGTGTCTGGCTCTTGGGACCCGTGAACTGCAGCCCGCCAGGCTCCTCTGTCCAAGGGATTCTTCAGGCAAGAATACTGCAGTGGGTTGGCATTTCGGTAAAGAATCTGCCCACAGTGCAGGAGACCTGGATTCAATCCCTGGGTCAGGAAGATCCCCCGGAGAAGGAAACCGCAACCCACTCCAGTATTCTTGCCTGGAGAATCCCATGGACAGAGGAGCTTGGCGGGCTATAGTCCATGGGTATCAAAAGTCGGACACGACTTAGAGACTAAACCACCACCTTCAGGAGATCATCCCGACCCAGAGATTGAACCCGGGTCTCTTGGTGTCTCCTGCATTGGCAGGTGGGTTTTTTCTTAAATCACTGAACCACCTGGGAAGCCCTCCTGGAGCACCAAGTCTGGCAGTTTTCAGATGGCATCCTTGGTGCCTGAGGGTCCAGGAGACATGTTTCAGGGACCATCTTAGGAAGGGGGCTTGGGCACTGACCTGGGGTGCTCCAGGAGCCCCTCCCAGCCTAAAAAGGCCGCCCTTGAATTGCTTACCATGCTGGGCATTCACTTACTGTTTTGTTTGAGGAACCTGCCGGTGGGGTGGGGGACCCATTTGAAAAGCACCGGTCAGTATCAGCCATCTGGTTTTGCCAATGGGGACACGCAGATCCAGAAAGGGGAGGGTGGCTGCCCCAGGCTTCCCCACGGGCTGGTGGCCAGGCCTGAACTTGCTCAGAGGGCATGGCCTCCCAGACCAAGACGCTGTCAACATCCCCAGTGACTTGTTCCCTCTTCCAGGGCTTCAGAAATGCACTCAGCCTTCCCTTCCCGGGCCTAGAAGCTGTCGTCGCAGACGACACCCTCTGCCCAGACCCGGTGGCTCAGAAGTCTCCCCCAGGCAGGAAAGGAAGGGTGGGCCGAGATGAGCCTCAGGGGAGCCTCAAGGCTGTTGGGGGACCGGCCAGCCTCTCCGGGGACAGAGGTGAGGCCTTGGGCGAGTCCAGCTCTGGTGCTTTGGGGTTTGAGCGCCTCCGCTCCCCACTGCCCGGAAGCCTTGTGTTCACCTCTCAGGGTCTTCCCTGGGCCCCGCTGCTCCTCACGCCCCTCCTGCCTGTCTAGTCCACCCCTTCCCCATCCCTCCACCGCCCCGGCACCCAGCTGTGTGAACCTCAGCAACACATCCCCCTCTGGGTCCCACAGCAGATGACAAGCATCATCACAGGGCTTCCCTGGTAGTCCTGTGGTTGGGAATCCGCCTGCCACTGCCGGGACCATGGGGTCAGTCCCTCATCTGGGGTGACTCCACATGCCTCCGGGCAACTAAGTCTGTGGGCCAGCCACAAGTGTGGCAGCCCAGGAGCCTGGAGCCTGGACAAGAGAGGCCTGTGCACCACACGAAGAAGAGGAGCCCCTGCTCATCGCAACTAGAGAAAGTCTGTGCAGCCAACAATAAATTAATCAATTTAAAAAATATGTATCAATGGTGCTATCATTCACTTTAATATAGGAACAGCAGCTAAGATTTTTGGTTTTTGAAATGTTTGCCATGGGTTAGGCACTGTGATGAGGACTTTAATTATTAATTCTCATCATAGCTCTGCTGAATGTCATGCCCATTTTAAAGGTCAGAATATAGAGGCTCAGCGAGGTGAAGGAGACTACCCAAGATCACACAGCTAACAAAAGTCAGGGTCAGAATCTGGCCCCAGATCTCTGCAAACTCCCAGTCTTCCCCTCCTCTGTCTCCCACACGCCCGTGTTCTCTGCCTGTCCCTCACATTCTATTCTGCATGCATGTGTATACCTATCCGTCTCACTCTAGAATGTGAGTCACCGGAGTTCCCTGGTGGGCCAGTGATTTAGGCTCTGTGCTTCCAACGCCAAGAGTGAAGGTTTGATCCCTGGTTGAGGAGCTAAGATCCCACATGCCACGGGGCATGGCCAAAAAATAAGAATATAAAATAGAATAGGAGTCACGGGCAGCGGGGATTTTGTCGGTTTCGCCCACTGCTCCGCCCTCAGCCAGTTGCCCGCATCTGTCGGATTCAAGGAGGTGTGGCCACGGGCTCGGCCTGACCGTCCCTCCCGGGGCCCCGGTGTCTCTGAACCCCTCCCGCCGCTCGGCGCCCCCCGGCCCGGCTTACTCCGCGGTGGAGAAGGCCAGCGCGAAGTTGTGGCGGCGCTGCGCGGGGTCCAGCGCCGCGTAGTCGAAGGCGTCGGGGAAGAACTTGTGGATGAGCGCGCAGAAGGCCATGCCGCTGCCCCAGCTCGAGGAGAAGTTCTGGATGTCCACGTGCTGCGGGGCGCGGGCCGCGTCAGGGGCCGTGCCCGCCCGCCCGCCCGCCCGCCCGCGCCCGCGCCCGCCGCGCCTCGCACCTCGTAGCTCCTGGTCATGGCGCGGCACCACTCCAGCAGCATGCTCCGAACGCCGCCCACCGCCGCGCCTGCCGCCTTGGTGTTCCGGAACAGGGCCGTGGGGCCCGCGGCCGCCCTGTGCGCCGGGGCGGGCGGAGGTCCTTCAGGCGGCAGCCCTCCCGGGGGGCGGGGGGCATCAGGCGGCAGCCCCCCTCCGAGGGGGTCCCATCAGACGGCAGCCCTCCCTCCGGGGGGGTCCCCTCAGATGTCCCTCCTGGGCTCGGGCTGTTTCTCCGCACCCCCTCATCCTCCCACCAATTCGGCCCCACCAGCCCCTCGCCGAATCCTACCCCCCGAACTTGTCCACGATGGCCTTGCGGTTCTGAGCTCGGGGTCCCCGGGGCCGGGTAGGAGCGGACACCCTGCGCTCTGGGGCCTTCTCTTTCTTCTTCTGCTCTGACGGAGGGGGCTCCGTGGGGCTCTGGGGCACATCGCTGGGCGAAGAGTCACTGCTTGGAAACGTTCAGAGAAGCGTGAGAGGGGCTGGGACTCGCCCTGCAGGGGGGAGGCTGGCTGGGCAGTGGTCCCTGATGGCCCAAGAGACTACAGCGCTCCGGCCGCCTCACACACTAGCCTCTGGGCCCAGCACTGGGAGGCGCTGAGAAGGAAGGGTGCCAAGCCCGTGGCCACACCTCCTTGAATCCGACAGATGCGCTGAGAAGTCAGTTCAGTCTGACTTCGGGGAGAATGGGGGTCGGTGGGATGCGTGGGTTAGAACTAGGGCACATCTGAGGTCTGACCTGAGTTCAAATCCTACCTAGGCCTCCTATTTGCCATGTGATATTGGGACTGTCAAACCAGTCAATCGTAAAGGAAATCAACCCTGAATATTCGCTGGAAGGACTGATGCTGAAGCTGAAACTCCAGTACTTTGACCACCTGATGCGAAGAACTGACTCCTTCCCTAATGCTGGGAAAGATTGAAGGCAGAAGAAGGGGATGACAGAGGATGAGATGGTTGGATGGCATCACTGAATCAAAGGATGTGAGTTTGAGCTAGCTCCAGGAAATAGTGAAGGACAGGGAAGCCTGGCATGCTGCAGTCCATGGGGTCACAAAGAGTCAGGTGCGACTTAGTGACTGACAACAACTTGGGACTGTCATGTCACTTCTCTGAGCCTCAGCTTCCTCATCTGTATAATGGGACTAGGTCCCTGACAAGGTGGGTCTAAGCCTCTGTAAGAGGGGAATGTGAATGCTCAACAGGTACCTTTCCCTAAGAAGGTCACATGGAGGTGACTTTCAGCTTGAAATAAAGACTCTTCTAATGACAAAATTTGTGCCCTGGCAAGAAGAAGGCTCTCGGGTCATCCAGCACCTCTCAAGCACCAGGCGTCAAGCTGAGTGCTTTACACAGACGTCATCTGAGCCTCACAGGAATCCTATGAGGCAGGTACCCTGACTGTGCCCACTTCCCAGGGGAGGAGGGGGAAGTGATATAGCCACATTCACCCAGCCAGGACTTCCCTGGTGATTCATCGGTTTAAAAAAAAAATCCATCTGCCTAGGCAGGAGACTCAAGTGCCATCCCTGGGTCAGGAAGACCCCCCTGGAGGAGGAGATGGCAAACCCTCGCCAGCATTTTTGCCTGGGAAATCCCATGAACAGAGGAGCCTGGCGGGCTACAGTCCATGGGGTCCCGAAAAGTCAGACACGGCCAAGCTAAGCGAGTGGCAGCGTCGCTGTCCAAACTCAGAGGATGAGGAGATAGACAAGCCTGGGGGCTCCCATGAAGATCCTGGGGTGGGGCTGGAGAGGCGGCCTCTCCAGCAGTGGGTGGGAGGCCAACCAGGGGTGCTCCACCTCCCTTTGCTCCCCATCCAGCTCTTCTCATTTCCCGGGCTCTGCTCTGAGCTGGGGGCAGCAGTATTCCCAGCTTATCTCGAGACCAGACGCTGGAGGCCCAGTCTCAGGGGACAGCAGGCTTTGAAAGGAGCAGGTTGTGGTAGGGGGGTGGGGGAAGCTGGGGCTCCAGGGTTGGACATTACCTGGCTGAGGGACCGGTCTCTTCGGAAGCGGCGGTGTCTGGGCTCAGCCCCTCTGAGGGAGAGAAACAGGAGGGAGGGAAGCAGGGCGACCGCAGCGCGCCCCCCACACGTCCCCGGGGGCAGCCCCCGCAGCAGGTGGCTCCGGAGCGCCCCCTCACCTGGGCCGGTGCTGCCGTCCTCCTCCGTGGGGCTCTCGGGCCATCCCTCTGGGGAGCTGGGAGGCCCCCCTGCCCCGGCCTCGGCCTCTGCCCCCACACCCTGGTCCTGCTCGTCCTCAGGACGCCCCAGCTCCTGGAACGAACACGCGCTGGGTGGGCTCGTGCCTGCCCGAGGCTCTGCGAGGGCTTCAGAAAGATCTCGAAGGCAGCCCGGGGGCCAGAGCACTGCCCACCCCTGCCTCCCACCCAGGCTCTGGGACTTTCCTGGAGGAATAAGGCGGGCATGGGGGTGGGGGGACTCTGGCCCGCCATGGGGCCCACTCCCTCCTCTCCGCTTCCTCACTCACCACCTGCTCTGTCACCTCCTCCTCCTGTGGCTCGGGCTTGGCCTGGTCCGCCACGGCAGCCTTCTTTGGAGTGTCCAGCTGGGCGGCTGGAGCACCGGCTTCCTCCTGGGCTTCAGCCCGGGGCTCCTCCGTCTTGCTGCCCTCCTCCTGAGAGGCCGCGGCAGCCTCCCCTTGCCCTTCGGCCTCCTTGCCTCCAGCCTCGGACCCCCGCGCCCCGGAAGCCTGCTTCAGCTCAGCCTTGGCCTCTTGGCTAGCGTCGACTCTCTCCCTAGACCCTGGCTTGGCCTCTTTCTCATCAGCCCTCGGCTTCTCAGAGGCCGATGCGGTCTCCTCTTCTCCCTCAGCCCCCGCGGGCTCAGAGTCAGTCTGGTCTTTCCTGTCGGCCTTCTGAGGGGCCGCGGTGGGCTCTCCCTTCACCCCGTCTTCCTGTTGAAGATCAGCCTCCCCTTGGGATTCCGCCTTGGCCTCACCCAGTGCATCTGCCGCTGCCTGGCATTCAGCAGGACCGCTGTCCTCAGCCGGCGCCCCCTCCAGCTTTCCCGCCGCATCTGGAGGCCCTGCTCTGGAGGTGCTCTCAGTGGGGCCTGCAGCCTCCGCCGCAGCAGAGTCGCCGCCTCCTGCGGTCTCCAGGGCCTCCTTGGCCGGGGAGGCAGTGGCCCCGTCCTCAGAGGACTTCCCCACCTTCTGCTCCATCTCTGGAAAGAGAAGACAGACACACCCGGTCATGCCCCCTTTCTCCAGGTGAAGGCCCTGGAGTATGGACGCCTTCAGTTCAGGCCCAGGGCCCCCATTGCCTGGACGTGGGACGCAAGCACCCACTTTCCATCTAGTTAAACAAAGGGGGAGAGCACCCCTTCCCCAAAAATGGGGTGTTGGGCCAGCTCTGTTTACTCGATGTCCACCGAACGGTCCTCTGCAGGTTGTGACTTGAGCTTTAAAGAACACGGGTCAGGACTTCCTTGGTGGTCCAGTGGTTAAGAATCTGCCTGCCAATGCGGGGGACACGGGGTCGATGCCTGGTAGGAGAAGATTCCACATGCAGAGGGGCAGTTAAGCCCTTGGACCACGACTACTGAGCCCACACTCCGGAGCCCGAGAGCCATCACGAGAGATGCCCCAGGCATCACAGGGAAGAGTGCCCGCACTGGCTGCTACTAGAGAAGGCCTGGGCACAGCCAAAGACAAATACATGAACAAAAACAGCGAGCCACGTAACGTTTGGTCTCTTTATGAACAGGTCAGTGAGGGGGTTCCATTTGACACACGCATCCCTGGACAGCTGCTCCTCTTCCCTTGTGATGGAGATAGCTGTCCGCAGGGCTCGAAGGCTCAGAGCCCAAAGCAGACAGGAGTCTCCAGATAGAATCAAATAAGACTGCTTTGATTCCAGTTGTATTTATTTTTACAGTTACGTTCTATTTCTGGCCGGTGACATGGAGTTTCCATTTCCAATAGTGATATAAAGTTTCTTTTATAAATGCATTTATTGAAGTTAAAATCAGCTAATTCGAAGGAAGACGTTCAGGAAAGCAGAATACAAGATACCTGAACCGTGGAGATGGCGTAAGGATACCTGAGATTTGGGGAGCCCTGGGCCTGCATGGCGTCTGGGTCTCTGCCAGCCTGCGTGTGTCTCTCCAAAGAGCTGGCCTGGGCGTGGCAGGGTTCCCTTTGGTGAAGAAGAGATATGTGCTCTCCCCAACTAACCTCCGCAGGGAAGTCTGATCCTCCAGCTGCCGGGGGTGGGAGAAACGGGAGCTCGTGACTCTTTAATTGAGGTTTCCTCTTCAAGTACAGTATGTACAGGCAGCCTTCCGTGTCCTCAGGCCCAGTGGACTCAACCAACCTCGGGTGGAAAATATTTGAAAAAAAAAAATTTCAGAAAATTCCAAAAGGCAAAACTTGAATCTGCAGCCGCTCTGACTATTTACATAGCATTTACATTGTTATTAACAATTGTTTACACAACATTTTCATTGTACTGGGTATTACAAGTGGTCTAGAGCTGACTTCAAGTATGAGGAAGGACTGTGTAAGCAAATGCTACGCCATTTCATATAAGGGATGAGAGCATCCGCAGGGTTTAGTGCCCACCAGGGAGGCTGGGACTGATCCCCCACAGTCACTGAAGGGTGGCTGTACACCTACGAAAATAGCTGGGGCGGGGGACAGAGCCAGCACCTTCTGCCCTTCTTGGGGGCTCTGTTTAGAGGGAAAATCATCCCCAAATAATGCTCAGGGCATGACTCAGGCAGTAAAAGAAGCAGACACTGCTGTCACCGGCTAAAAATACCTCCTGCCCTCTGCAGGGCCATCACTCTGGGTACAGTACCCCTGGCACCTGGGCAGTTGGGACAGAGGCAGGAAGACACGCATATGAGGGCCAGGGCTCTGTTCCTGCCAGCCATTCGGGTCCTGGGGTCCCTGGATTCAGTCTCCCACCATTCCCCAGGAAACGGGCTGGGATTTTCAAAGATGCTCACGCTGCCCTTGAATCCCACCGCTCCCACTACAGCCCGTGGTTCACAACTCTGGCGATGAGTTAAAGCTGGAGGGAAATCATGAGCCTGGGAGATGGAACACACATCAGGGAACTAGGGGCTTGTCCTGACCTCAGCCCCGAGCCTGGGACTGGAGTGAGTCTCCTTGCCTCTCTGGAGAGTCTTCACTTCCAACACAGGTGGGACTGGTCTAGATCAAGTTGGCAAACTGTGTTCTGTGGAAACTGTGCTGTGCTCACTCGTTCAGTCATATCTTACTGTTCGCGACCCCATGGACTGTAACCCACCAGTTTCCTCTGCCCATGGGGATTCTCCAGGCAAGAATACTGGAGTGACTTGCCATGCCCTCCTCCAGGGGATCTTCCCAACCCAGGTCTCCCTCATTGCAGGCAGATTCTTTACCAGCTGAGCCACAGGGAAACCCAAGAATACTGGAGTGGGTAGCCTATCCCTTCTCTAGAGGATCTTCCTGACTCAGGAAACTGAACCGGGGTCTCCTGCATTGCAGGCGGATTCTTTACCAGCCAAGCTACCAGAGAAGCCTGTGGAAAACTAGGGCCTCCTAATACATTAATAGGGCTTCCCAGGTGGTGCTAGTGGTAAAGAACCTGCTGAGACTTGGGTTTGATCGCCGGGTCTGGAAGATCCCCTGGCAACTTACTCCAGTATTCTTGCCTGGAAAATTCTATGGGCAGAGGAGCCTGGTGGGCTACAGTCCACGGGGGCTGAAGTCCATGGGGCCACAAGAGTGAGTGAACAAGACATTAATGAGGGCTGCCTTGGGGACAGGAGGGTGGTCACTGGCTAAGATTATTCCAGAAACAGCCTTCTCTTAACCATTTTAGAGTCTTACAGCTTCATTAGCACTTAAATAGAGTCCAGATACCCATGGTAAAGAAATCTTAACTTTGTTTAGCTTCCTTTAACTCATTTTCCTCCAAACCTATTTGGCCTTGGAATTTCTTTTTCTTGCTTTCTTTTCATTTTGCTTTATCTACCCTGAGGTAGTCTCTACCCTGAGTCTCTTTCCCCTCCTGAATGGGCAGGCAGGTTCTTTACCACTAGCACCACCTGGGAAGCCCTATTAATGTCTTAGGAGGCACTACTTTCCACAGGCTTCCCTGGTACGGATGTGGGAGCTGAACCTCAAAGAAGGCTGAGCACCAAAAAATTGATGTTTTTGAACTGTGGTGCTGGAGAAGACTCTTGAGTCCCTTGGACTGCAAGGAGATCCAACCAGTCCATCCTAAAGGAGATCAGTCCTGGGTGTTCATCGGAAGGACTGATGCTCAAGCCGAAGCTCCAATACTTTGGCCACCTCATGCGAAGAACGGACTCATTGGAAAAGACCCTGATGCTGGGAAAGATTGAAGGCAGGAGAAGGGGATGACAGAGGATGAGATGGCTGGATGGCATCACCGACTCAATGGACATGATTTTGAGTGAACTCTGGGAGATTGCGAAGGATAGGGAGGCCTGGCTTGCTGCAGTCCATGGGGTCACAGAGAGTCAGACACGACTGAGCAACTGAACAGCAACCTTGAGGTGCAGAATCTGCTGCCCTCTTGAGCCATGCTACCTTTAGCAGAAGAAACTTTAGCGAATGCTGGTCTAAGTGGTCCACACACCCCATCCCTGCCTTGCACTCTTGTTTGGAAGGTGGTATGGTACACTGGTGAACATCCTGATTCTTCAGCTTCCTATGATGGGATTCTCAGCTCCCACTGTGGCCTTGAGCAAGCTTCTTACCCTGCCTGGGTTTGATTTCTGGAGGTAAAAATAGGTCTCACCTCATAGGGATGGTGCAGGATTAAGAAAACCAATGCATAGAACGTATTTGAGGGTGTTCCTGGCATGGAAGGAGGACTCATCAAACATCAGCTTGTATGGGGTAGGTTGGCTTCTGCCCTGCTCTGGGCCAGATTAAGGTCCTGACTCGGCCAGGAGGCAAAGAGAACTGAACACTGGTAAGATGATGAGCCCTTTTAAGGCCTCAAAGTGTGGCAGTGATATTCTAAGACATAGCTGAGCCTTGTAGCTATCTTACCCTTCATCCACATGCCACACACACAGCACGGTGGAGGGGAAGGGCAGGTGCACGCACACACACACACACACGCACACGCACGCACACGCACGCACACACACACACCCCACAACCATCCTGCATGTTCCTCACCTCAGTTCTCCACCCTCCAGGCCTGTCAGAAATAGCCAAGAAGTGAAGAAGCTCAGAATATTAAGATAGGATAACACCACCCACCCCAGCAGTGACTTCCTTATAGCTCAGATGATAAAGAATCTGCCTGCAATGCAGGAGACCTGGGTTCCATCCCTGGGTCAGGAAGATCCCCTGGAGAAGGAAACGGCAACTCACTCCAGTACTCTTGCCTGGAGAATCCCATGGATGGAGAAGCCTGGCGGGCTACAGTCCGTAGGTCACAAAGCGTCGGACACGACTGACTGACACACCCACCCCCCAGTACTAACACTTCTACAGCTTGCACTGCGGGCATCCTCCTGTACCTCCCTGGTTCCTCACTCTAACCCCTCGGAATAGGTGTTATTGGCCCCATTTTACAGACGTAGGACTTGGAGGCTCAGGGAATGGAAGTCCCTTGACTACAGTGGTGCTTAGGACAATTAAATGGCCCAACTGTATGTAGAACCCAGGTCTCCTGATGGCCAGTCCAGAGCTTCTGCCGGAGATGCTGCCCCGACCAGCTCCTCAGCCAGGGTCCCGTAGAAGGCGCCAGGCCGGGGTAAGGGGGTGACCCCGCTGTTGGGGAGGGCAATCAGACGTGGCTGAGGAGGTTGGCTCTCGCTTCCGAGTACACGGTAGCCTCTGTCCCCCTGCCCTGCCCTGGAAGCCTTCATTCGGCCCCGGTTTTGTGTCCACTGAAACAGCTCCCGTCTCTTCTTGTTTGTCTTGGCAGATGGGAAGGCAAAGTAGCCAAAGCCCCACATGGTGGAGACAGTGCTGGGAGGTTCTGCTGACACCTCCACAACCTCTGCCACTCGGTCTGTCTTCCGGTGGTCCTCCAGCCAGCGACATCCCTCGGAGATGCCCCCTCAGCTGCTTAGAGACGCCGCCTCCCACCCCAACTGGACTCGGGAGTCTCCGAGGCCCTCTCTACCCATCAGGTCCTGGTGGGTGGCCACCTGCGGGAGACTCTGCTGAACACCCCAGGGCTGAGTCTCTGACCTCTGGCTCAAAAGAGCCGACCTAGTGATGGGGAGAGTCAGAGAGGATTTCTCCAATCGGGGGCTGCTGCTCAGAGGCTCCTGCCCTTGGAGGTGGGCAGAGGGGTTGGCAGACAGAGGGGGCGCTTAGAAAGGGGCACAGGGCTTCGCCTACCTGTAGGCCTCTCTCTGGGGTCTTGGAGCCGTCTCCTTCCTTGAGCTGAGCGCTGTCTCTCCTGGGCTGTCTTTAAGCCCCCGGGCATCTAGCCCCCACCTTCCGCCCCCACCCCAACTGCAAGGGCCTGGGGCCACAGACCAGCATTGTTTACTACCCTGTTGGTACAACACTCCGCTCTGGACGGGGAGGCTCAGGTTTCCCATGGAGCTCCGACAGGTGGCACCTTTCAATCACGCCGGGCCCTCCCGCCTGCCTGGTCTGCATCCGTCCTGTGCCCGTCTCCTTCCCCACGTCCTCGCCTGGCCCGGGTGGCCCCTAGGGCGTCTGCAGGCCCCTGTGGAGCGTGGTCACCAGCTGTCCGGCCTCCCCTGCCCATCTAGAGCCCAGGTCCTGCACCTCCCTGCCCTCCATGCTCCTTTAAACAGTCCCTTTGCCCGTCCTCGGACTCAAGCAGCTGGAGGAGGGGGTGAGGGAGTGGGTGAGTGGACAGCTGCTGTGGGGACCTTTCTCAGGGGGCCCCCAATGGATGGGGTGGGGGAGGGGAAGAGAGAAGGGAGATGGCCCAACCTGACGGCTTGAGAGTCCAGATGATATAAACCGAGCTCTATTTTGAGCTAAAGTGACCAGGACACAGTAGATGCGGAGCAAATTTTTGTGCTGAATTGAGATTTTTGCACCGAAAAACAGAACATCTTTCTTTACCTTCCCTAGGTGTCCTGCGATCTAAGAAGGGTACCACTTTCAGAGAATGTATGAGGGGGGCTGTGACTTGCAAAGCCGGGACTCCCCCAACCACCCCCGCCACCGTCCCCACTTCAGCCATCCTGGCCTCCTAATTCCTTCAATAAATGGATTCCTTTCTGTTCTCAGGACTACCACCATTCTGCTCCTGCTCTTTGCAAGACTGTTTTCTGCTCTCAAATGCCATTTCCTCCTAGAGGCCTCCCATGACCTTGAGTTCCTCTCCATCATCTCCACATACTTTATTTCCTTCTTGTATATTTGTTGAAGTCCAAAATCACCTGATTCATTTGTCACTGGAGTTTCTCTCTAGACTCTAAGTTCCACGAGGGCAGGGCCTTTATGTTTCATGTTCATGGCTTCATGCCCAGGGCTTAGCAAACTGCCTGGGTCACATGGGGTGCTCAATAAATAGATATTAAATAAGTAAATAATTCAATTAGTTAGCTTAAATATGGAATGGAAGCTTGGGGGCTTCTGCCTGGCATGATCTGAAAGCCAAATTTGGGTACCAGTGGTTGAACAGTGCAATGTCGATTGCCAGCCATACTTAGCATAAAGATGTCTGTAACTTTAAGGGCCTGAAAATTGCATTGTGGAAAAAAGGCTTCATCTGTTAGAGATACAGGTAGATGGAGAAAATACGGCCAACTGCTGACAACTGTCAAGTCCTGGCGATGGGTGATTAGTATGCGAAAGTTCGGTACACGGCGCGCTCCACTTTTCTGGACGTTTATTTATGTATTTTTCATGTTTCTCCTTGCCTATCTGTTCAGGTCTTTATTCAAAATCAGCTGTCTGGAATGAGTTGGCATTTATGGAATAAACAAACTCAAGTTTATGCAGCAGCCTTCTTTTCTTCTGAGGTAGGTTTCTTTTCAGCTGCTGGTTCCTTGGTCCCTGCAGCCTTTTTTCCCACCACAGGCTTCTTGCCCTGAACCCCCTTATGATCTGATTTGGCTTCTAGCGCTGCCGCTGCCTTATCCAGGCGGATTTTGTGGTTCTCGGCCTGTCGAAGAATGCTGTTCCGGCGTGTGGTCTTGGCACATGGGTTAAGCTTCAATGTGATTTTCAGGTTTCTCAGGGGATTCTTCTTCAGGACTCTGCGATGAATCTTCCTGTGTGGTGCTCGGTGTGCCCTTTGGATTCCTGGGCTTTTCAAGATTCTGCTGAGGTCTGTGTTGAGCATCTCGTGTGTCGGGAGGCTGCAGTTGCTCTTGAGGGAGGCTGCTTCACGCCAAGCTCCATACAGCTCATCTGACTTTCGGAGAGCACTTTCAGTCCAAATGCAGAAACGTCCCACATGGCCGCCAGGAGCAAGTTTCAACATGTTCAGCTTGCTTCCATTAAGCAGAGCAGTTCCAGGGATGTTTCTGAAGGCCTTGATGGTACCATTGGCCCTGTTATACATGAGGCCGGGTCCCCTGTGCTGGATAGGGCGACGGTTTCTCATTTTACCTTTACCAGCTCTCATTTGCTGAGAGGCGTAGACCTTTTTGATACCATTCGAGGCCTTCAGTTTCTTCAGAAGCAAAACAGCCTCCTTGGCCTTCTTGTAGCCTTCAACTTTATCTTCAACCACCAGGGAAGTTCAGGAACTTCCTCTACACGATGACCTTTAGGCGTGACCAGCGCTGGTGAGGCCGAGGCAGCCAGTGCAGAGCAGATGGCACATCGCTGCTGCGTTGTATTTGCTCTGCAGAGCCAGCGTCGCCAGGTCCTGGTTGGTGCAAATAGGCGGCCCCCACGGCACGTTTCCAAGGGCACCCTGGCCAGAATGGGGAGTCCCGCCACCTCAAGCCCTGGGAATCTGAGCCACAGCTCTGCCAATACCCCAAGACTCAGCACTGGTTTGATGACCTGCTAATTCACTGACAGCAGAGGGCTGTCTGTTGTTTCTGCGCAAGTTGGTGTGAACCCAGTCAACAATATCTAGCCGAACGGGAGCCTCGAACACAGCAGGCAAAGTGACATTTTTGCCAGATGACCCCCCCTTTTCGGAGTACACGGACATCAGTGGAGGAGCATACGCCATGGCGGGGAGAGGAGAAGGCCACGCCGCTCCCAACCCGGCGGCTCCCACAGGAAAAGTTTTCTGTACTTTTAAACTTTGCCCTAATAAATAAAAATCTAAAAAGAAAACAACAAATCATTGTTATTGAGCAACTGTCATGAATTAGGTATTTTAAATACGTTATTTTTTCTGTTTGTTTTGTAATGGTTTTTAAAACTTCATTTTGAAATAATTAGAGGTTTATATGAAGTTACATAAGTAGTACAGAAAGGGTACTGAAGGTTAAAGTTTTACTTAAGATTTATCCACTGAAAGCTAAATCTTACATAACTATATGAAATACCAAAACAAGGAAATTGGCCTTGATATGATGGCTTGTATGGTATTATGACAGCTTAGATTTGTATAAAACCTCCAACCACAATCAGGACATGGAGCCATTTTATCCACACAAAGATCTGCCTTGTGCTATTCCCTTAGGCACACTTCCCTCCCTTTCCCCACCAACTCTAACCCTAGGCAATCTCATTAATCTTTTCTCTCATCTATAATTTTGTCATTTTCAGAATGTGATTTAAATGGAATCATCCAGTTACATAATGATTCATAAAATCTAATTTAAAAAATCCCATCTAGGAAACAGATTCCTCTTGTAAGAACCCATCTCCTTTTCCATGTAATTTCTTAATATTCCATAATATGTTTATAATGTTTTTAAAAGCAAAAACCAGGATAACATATGTACAATAACTTACATTGCAGTATTATCATAATAGCCAAAACTGGAAACGACCCACAAGTTCATCAACAGGAGCATAGATAAATGCATTACAGCTGATTTACACAATCAAACACTAGACAACAATAAAGAAAAATGCATAAGAGACACACACGACAGTATGGCTGAGATTATAGATGCTTCCTTGAGCTAAAGACATGAGGCACAAACAGAAAATATAATTTCACTTACATGAAGTTCAAGAGTAGGCAGAACTAATTGATGCTGATAGAAGTCAGAATAGAGGTTCACTGCAGGAGAGGGGATATTGACTAGGAAGGGACATGAGATAACTTTTTAGGGTGCTGTAAGTATTTTGTATCTTGATCTGGGTAATGGTTATAAAAATGAATATCTGTTTAAAAATTAAGCTTAAGATTCTGCATTACTACTCTACTGTCTGAATTTTATACCTCATTTTAAAACACGTATTCAGTTTTGGTTGCCCTGGGTCTTTGTCGCTGAATGCCGCCTTTCTCCAGTCACAGAGAGCGCGGGCTTCTCATTGCAGCGGCTTCTCTTGTCGCAGAGCACTTGCTGTAGCTGTTCAAGCCCAGGGCTGAGCTGCTCCAAGGCATGTGCAATCTTCCCGGACCAGGAATGGAGCCCATGCCATCTGCAGTGGCAGGCAGATTCTTCTCCACTGTGCCTCCAGGGAAGTCCTACACCTCAATTTTAAAGTATCAGGGCACAGGGTTTGAGTCCTCACCGCAGCGCTGTGATGAGACCCACTGTTTTAAATCGAGACTTTCTCAGGGAAGTAACTGTGACCAACCATATAAAGTGTCTGGCCCACCTTCTCCTATGGGCAGTGTATCCTTGCATCATTAACTTCCATCTTTAAATTTCATTTACTGGGACGTCCCTTGAAAAACCCAGGATTGAGGTGGATTTTTTGTTGGGGTCGGGGGCAGGAGACAGGCGTGCAGAGGAGCAGCCCATTGTCTTGTTCCCTGGTGGCTCAGATGATAAAGAGTCTGCCTGCAGTGCTGGAGACCCGGATTCGAGCCTGGGGTGGGGAAGATCCCTTGGAGAGAGCACAGACTACCCACTCTAGTATTCTTGTGTTTCCCGGGTGGATCAGACGGTAAAGAATCTGCCTGCAGTGTGGGAGACCTGGGTTTGATCTAGGTTGGGAAGATTCCCTGGAGGAGGGCATGACAACGCACTCCTGTATTCTTGTGTGGAGAATCCCCATGGACAGAGGAGCCTGGTGGGCTACAGTCCATAGGGTCACCAAGAGCTGGACACGACTGAGCGACTAATATCCTTCACACCCACACACACTCACAAATACCCTTCTTCTTCACCCAGATATGCTTCACCCAGCTGCAATGGCTGCCTAATCATATTATGAAGAGATGGCCCGGGGCATCTAACAGAAGTTGCATTCAACATACTGTGTACTTGACTCCTCTTTGTGCAAGGAGCCTCGCACGTCTCTGCAACCCCAGAGATGGGTCAGGGACCTCCGCACAGCTGTGTTCACCTGAAAGCTCTCTTGAGCTCTGGTTCTCAAACCACAGTGACGCACAGGGGCATCGCTGGGGGATTCTACAATGAACCTGTTAGGTAGTTAGAATAGGAGAAAGGAGTCCAGAATGGCGGTGGCTAAAAGACAAGAAACGGAAAAGCCTGTGGAAATATAACAAAAGAAGGTCCAAGGACCGAAGTGAGGGCCTCACGTAGAACAAATAGCACTCAGTTACATTGGGCAGGCCCAGGGGGAGGAAAAAAAAACATAAAGAGGAGCTGAAGGGCCGGGGATCTCTCTCTCTCCTCTTTGCGTCCTTTGGGTCGGCATGCCCTACCCCTTGAGGATGTATTCTCCTTTATTTTCTAAATAAAACTGAGCTGTAACACGGAGCTGTGACACGGTCTGTCCGAGGGTTTTGACGTCCGTCGCCTCAAATTCTCCTTGTGACCAGACAGAACTGAGGAAATTACACGCTGCCACGACACACCGATGCCCAGGTCCCGGCCCCAGGGATTCTGATTTAACTGGGGCGGAGTGGGCCCTGGGCGCTGGGGTGACTTTAGGCAGCCCAGGCGGGGCTACGCGCGTCTGAGCGGGGCAGTCTGAGGCCGGCCTTCCTTCTGCGCGCCAGACCTCTCCACTCGACTCTCAGCCCCGGGGGCGGAGCGTGAGGCTCCCCGAGCTCGGCGCGCTCTGACAGCGCTGGCAAACTCAACCCGCTCCCCACCCCCGCTCGGGGCCCGACGCCTACCCGGGCTGCGGGCGCTCTACCCCCGGTCGCAGCCTCTATGGTACCCTGCAGTCCTCTCTAGCCCCTGGAGGACTCCCTCGCCGCCCGCCGACGCCGGCCGCTCCCTCTCTATGGTGGCGGGTTTCCCGGCGCCGCCCGCGGCGGGGTCTTCACGCCGGAAGCGCGGCCTGAGCAGGAAAGGGGCGGGACTTCCCGCTGCCGCGCCCACGTGCTTCCGCCCCGGCCCGGCGGCGCGCGCGGTGAGTGTGGTGTGTGCCCGACGCCGGGGGCGCGGGGGCGCGGGGAGCGGGGTGTCGGGGGCGCGGGCGAGCGCGGGAGCCGCGGGGGCGCGCGGGGGCCGGGGGCGCGGGGAGCGGGGCGTCGGGGGCGTCGGGGGCGCGGGGCCGGGGGGCC
>ML663051.1:402441-455322 GCA_007570785.1 Antilocapra americana | reverse complement strand
CGCAGCGCCCCGGACCTCGGCGCCGCCGCTCCCGGGCCGTGGTCCCGGCCCGGCCCCGCAGGGCCCCGAGCGTTCGTGCCGGCCGTTCGGGGCTTCGTCCTGGACGCCCCCTCTTCTCCCGGAGAGACGCCACCTCGGGGGGCTGGGCGTCAGGGCGCCGGGACCCGCTCTGCAGGCCCGCCGTCGCCGGCCTGCGACCTGGGGCGAGCCCGCGTTCCCCCTCGGGGCCTCGGTTCCCACGTCCGAAGCGGGGTGCTGAGCTCGCCGAGGTCAGCGGTCCCTCCGGGTCGGATGCCCCTGCGGTTCCTCCGCGTCCTGCAGCCCCTGCGACGGGAAAGCGGCTGGGAGGGCTGGCTGCTGACCGTGGTGTCTCCCTCCTCCCCCAGGAACTAGGAGGCCCGAAGGAGGTTTCTTCCAGGGCGCAGGGCTCAGATGGACCCACTCAGGGCCCAGCAGCTGGCCGCAGAGCTGGAGGTAGAGATGATGGCCGACATGTACAACAGGTAAGGCCGGTCCTGCCGCTCACTTGCCTTCGAGAATGCTCCCAAGTCATCCTCTCCAAGGGCAGAGGTGGGCGACTTCCGAAAACTTCGTCGCCATCTAGGGTAAACTGAGGTCCGTACTTACCTTCCCGCACCCACCCCCACCCCCACACATGCATGCCCAGTGGCTCAGTTGTGTCTGGCTCTTTTCTGCCCCGGGGACTGTAGCCGACCAGGCTCCTCTGTCCGTGGGATTTCCCAGGCAAGAAGAGTGGAGTGGGTTGCCTTACTTCTCCACCAACCCCCATGGTTAAGGGCTAATGCAGACGCAGTGTGGACTCACTAGAAGGACTTGGACATTGGGGCTGGGATGGAATTGAAGATGGAGGAGCTGAGCAGGAAGGGAAACCAGGCTCTGGTTGGGTTCTGGGAACAGTAGAGCAGTTGCCTTTTGACAGGTCGCCCGTAACCGTTTAGCAGTCAGCGTTTCTGAAGCGCTTCCCCCATCTCGGACCAGTGCTGAGCACTCTATACGCGTTATCTTTTTACACTCTCCACTGGGTTCCCTTGTCCCATTTTTAAGGGGAGGACGTTGAGGCTTCTAGAGGTTCAGTAGCTTTCTCGGGGTCCACAGCTCATCAGTCTCAGTGTCAGGAGCAGGACTTCAGTCTGACTGCTGACTAGTGCCCGTGACCGTTGGGCAGGTTTGGGAACAAATCTTAGCCACCCCAACCACCACCTTGGGCAAGTTACTTGGACTTGTAGGCTTGGGCAAGTTACTTGGACTTGTAGGCTGGTTGTTCTCCCAGCTATAAAATGGAGTTCGTAATAGTACCTTCCTCATAGAGACATTATAAATATTAAAATATGAGACAGACTTATCAAGTCCAACACAAGTAGGCAGCCAACAATTATTTGCTGTTTTTATTGGCTAAAACTCTCTGGCATCCTCCTTTGATTAGTTAGGTTTGTCTTGGAGGCTATATGTGAGAATGATCTTTTAAAGTAAGCTGTGAAGTCAGGCTTCATGCATGCATGTAAGTTACTTCCGTCGGGTCCAACTCTTCGACCTCATGGACTGTAGCCTGCCAGGCTCCTGTCTGTGGCGTTCTCCAGGCAAGAATACTGGAATGGGTTGCCATACCTGCTTCCAGGTGATGTTCCCCAGGGATCGAACCTGCATCTGTTATGTCTCCTGCATTTAGGTGGGTTCTTTACCACATAGTGCCACCTGGGAAGCCCACAGCCAGCTCCCTGGGTTCATAGCCCAGCTTCATGTGATCCTGAGGCTCTCTGTTCCTTCACTCCCTTACCTGTTAAAAGGGGATAACGATTGTGCCTGCTGCACAGAGTTATCCTAAGGCCTATATGGCAGAATCCATGTCATGCACTTAGCATGATGTCTGGGACGTAGCCAGTACTCGACTAACGGTTCCTGTCTGATGAGTCAGGAACATGGGGTGAACATAGACTCAGACAAGGACCTCCCAAGACGGTGGAGGTGCAGACGGGGGATTTGCACTGCCTTCTTGGTGGTGAAATCAGGGTAGCATGGCAGGAGTGGTTGTGAGTTCCTGGTTTGCCACAGCAGGCTGCTGATCCGACCTTGCCCTTCTTTCTAGAATGACCAGTGCCTGCCACCGGAAGTGTGTTCCCCCCCACTACAAGGAGGCAGAGCTGTCCAAGGGCGAGTCCGTGTGCCTTGACCGGTGTGTCTCCAAGTACCTGGACATCCATGAGCGGATGGGCAAGAAGTTGACAGAGCTGTCTATGCAGGATGAGGAGCTGATGAAGAGGGTGCAGCAGAGTTCTGGGCCTGTGTGAGGCGCCTGACAGTACATCCAAAGGTGCACCCCATCCCTTCCCACTTGTCTAATAAAAGTGCCCCCTGTTGGTTGTCATCTGTGAAGACTGCCAGGCCTGGGCTCCTTCCAGAAAGTCTCTCCAGGAGCCTGGAGTATGATGGAGCCCTTTCCCGGGTGCAGAGGGTATTTGTCACACTGGCCTGTGACTGTGTGTGTGAGTGTATGTATATATTATATATTAAAACAAATTTGTTGACACTCGCAGTGTGCAAAGCAGCGTGCCCGGCACTTGGGAGTGAAGGCGGCAGACACAGCCTCTACCAGCAGAGGGAGTCTGATGTTGTGTTTAAAAGCAGAGACCGGTCCCGTGGCTTACGTGGACAGTCCCCGGCAGCCGCTCGCCATGTGACCCTCACTGTCGTTTCACCGGGCTTGGCTTCCGCATCTGTAACGTGGGGGGACAGTCATAGGGCCGGGGTGAAGGTTAAGTGAGTTGACGTGACTAAACGGCTTACAATAATGACTGGGCCAGAGAAAGTTCCCCAGGTACTTAGGTTTTCTTAACAAGCATGCGCTCTGTTTGGTTTGGCTGCGCTGGGTCTTTGTTGCCGGGTGCAGGCTTTCCCGTCCAGAGCACAGGCTCTGGGCACCGGGCCTTCCGTAGTTGCTGCTCACGGTCCCAGTTGCTCCGGGGCAGTTGCGATCTTCCCGGACCAGGGATCAAGGCCACATCTCCTTCCTTGGCAGATGGATTCTTCACCACTGTACCACCAGGGAAGCCAGCTTTTTATGTTTAACAGCTTAAGTACAGGCTGGCGTTTTCCCAAACGATGGAAAAGGAATGGTTTAGAGGAGCGGGTGGAAAGTAGACGGAACTCAAGTAGCCACAACGTCTTGGTTGTAAACAGCCATAGCGGAACATGTGAAGGGACCCAGCACGGTGTGTGTGATCCCTGGCAGGGCCTGAGTGGTAACCGCCGCTAGCCATTCGGTTCACCTGAATCCGCCCTGGGGACCGCACTCACCCTTGGTGGGATCTGCAGTCTAATCCACCCAGCAGGCTAAAGGCCCTCTTAGGAAATGGGGGGCTCTGAGAGGAGGTGGTTTCTGGGTCACAGGAGAGGAGCAGCAGCCTGGAGGCCGGGCTGGACTGCTGTCTGTCTGGCCTCGCGGAGCGGAGGCCGCAGCGCCTCCTGTGCTGAGGGTGCCCTTGGAGAACTGCGGCACGGAAAGGGCAGCTCGCTGCCCACGGAGCTGGTGACCCCAATGCCACTGTAGTAGCAGAGGCTTCACAGCTGAGGGCAGCGTCCGGCATGTGACCTCCCCAGGCCCTGGACGCACCGGACAAGGAGAGGCAGCTCACAGAGGACAGGGTCGGGGAGTTCCCGGCCGCCCAGTGGTCGGGTCTTCCCACGTTCCCTGCCACGGGCCCAGGTTCATGTCCTGGTCGGGTAACGCGTGTCCCACAGATTGCACAGTGCATTGGGGCAAAAACAGTCCAGGTTCAAGCAGACCACCTGGGGTGAAAGGCTCAGTCTGTGCTCTGGCGAGGCATCCGACTGCCCTGTGCCTCAGCTGTGTGTGCTCAGTTGCGGCCGACCCTTGGCCCCATGGACTGCAGCCCACCAGGCTCCTCTGTGCATGGGCTTCAGGCAAGCATACTGGAGTGGGCTGCCGTGCCCTTTGTCAAGGGATCGTCCCGACCCAGGGCTCGAACCTTCCTCTCGTCTGCGTCCCGCGCTGGCAGGCAGATTCTTTCCCGCCAGCACCAGCTCAGTTACCCTCTGTCAGGGGATAAAACCAGTGCGTCGAGTCGTGAAGACTAAGTGTGCTGATAGAAACTAAGGCACCTGGGGAAGTGCCTCCCTTCCCTGTGTTAAATACTCATCCTGCTACATTTATGTTTTTAATTGCTAACGCGGACGTAAGCAGACAGATCTTTGTTCATCACGGTCCGGGTGGGTGCTGCAGTGCCCTGGCGGGGAAGGCTGCGCGCGCGCCCTGGGCTCCGCAGGGGCCGTCGGGGGTTCCCTGGTTGGACGCAGGGGCGGTCGGGTGGAGAGGGGAGCTGGCCGCTCCAGCGGGGCGCTCGTGCAGTGTGGAGCGCGCCGGCCGGGCGAGGTCGGGCAGAGCCCCCAGGGCGTCGGCAGGCCGGGAGCAGGCCAGAGGGACAGCCTGCACTCTAAGGCCGCTCCAGCCGCCTGCCGGGGCCGCGGCGGACGGTGACTCAGATTCGCCTGTGTCCAGTGTGAGCACCTGGGGACGGCTTCCCTGGGGATCCAGAGGGTCAGCGTGTCCACCTCGCAATGCCGGGCACGCTAGTCTGATCCCCGGTCCCAGAGGCTCCCCACGCCAGGGGGCACCTGGAGCCCTGCGCTCCGCAACAAAAAGAGCCACCTCAACAAAAAGAGCCACCTCGATGAAAAGGCCCCATGCCTCCTGCAGCTGGAGAAGACCCGCATGGCCCAAAATAACAGGAACTTTTTAAAAAAGTACCTACTGTTGCCACATTTAGTATATTAATTCATTAAGATCTGATAACAGCTCTGAGGCAGGTATGATAGTTCTCATAGATGAAGAAGCTGAGGCTCCAAAACGTAAGTAACTTGCTGAGGGTCATAGAACAAGCAAGTGGCAGCCTTGCAGCTAATTGAGACACCAGAGCCCAGTTTTACCCACTCCTCTCAGAGAAGGTGAGGGTAGACCTGGGGAGTCTTCCTAAATGCAGTGTATGTCAGCAAAGTCATATTTCATTCAACAGCATCTACTGTTGCCTTGCCGCGTGCAGAGAGCTATAGAAAGTGTACAGAGTGAATGAGCTAGGCCCCTGCCTTCAGTGAGGGCTTTCCAGGTGACGCTAGAGGTAAGGAATCCCAGTAAGAGATGCGGGTTCAATCCCTGGGTCGAGAAGATCCTCTGGAGGAGGGAATGGCAACCATCTCTAGTATTCTTGCCTGGAGAATCCTACAGACAGAGGAGCCTGGTGGGCTATAGTCCCTGGGGTTGCGAAGCGTCGGGCACAGCTGAAGCGAGCTGGCACACCCGCTGCCTTCAGTGAACAGTGGGGGGGGGGCAGGAGGGCAGGCGTGGAGAGACGAACAGACCCGTGAAGGGTGGTGGAGTAGGTGAGGCCCGCCTTCTCCGCTGAAGGGAAGGTCAAACACTTAATCTTCCTGTGCGTCCGCTAGACTGTCAGCGTTACACATCAAGGAGTGTCTCGTGAAGAACCAGAACTTGGGCTTCTTTTGCAAAGCTAGAAGATCAGACACGTTAGCCTCCATTCCTGTTGGCAGGGGTCTGCTGGAGGATGGGCAGAGGCTCCGCTGCCCACCGAACCTTCCATCTCCTGTTTCTTCCCTCCTCAGCTGCTTGGCCTGGAGGCCTTTGGGCTGCACCGTGCGCTCCCTGGGTTTTCAGTGGAGCCGGACGCTGAATGAGAAAACGTGTCATCCTGTCCCGGAGGGGCGGTCTCCAAAGTGGCTCCTAACCACCCACCCCCTCTGCTCACTCTTGTTCATCCCCAGTACGCTCTCCTTCCATTGTGCACGCGACCTCCAGAGAGGCTTTTGGTTGTTGAATTTTGTTTTCTTCTTTAAACTTTTTATTTTGGATTGGAATAAAACTGATTAATGGGCTTCCCTAGTGGCTCAGGGGTAAAGAATCTGCCTGCCGATGCAGGAGATATGAGTTTGATCCCTGGATTGGGAAGATCCCCTGGAGAAGGACACGGCAACCCACTCTAGTCTTCTTGCCTGGGAAATCCCATGGACAGAGGAGCCTGGTGGGCTGTAATCCATGGGGTCCCAAAAGAACAGGTGCGACTTAGCAACTAAACAACAACACAGCTGGTTAACAACGTTGTGATAGTTTCAGGTGAACAGCAAAGGGGCTTAGCCATACGTATACATGTATCCATTCTCCCCTAAATACCCCTCCCATCCAGGCTGCCACATAGCACTGAGCGGAGTTCCTTGTGCTATACAGCCGGTCCTCACTGGGTATCTGTTTTAAATACAGCAATGCTCACTCAGCCTAGATAGAGGCTTCTATCTAACGAACAGAACACAGCAAAGGTGATGAAAGCTGCGTCCACGGTTCAGGCACAGAAGATCCCAATGGCCATCCTCGCAGCGTTCCTCTCGCCCCCCACCCTCCCCTCTGTCCTCCCCTTCTCTTGCTTGCAAACTCTCAGAAGGCAAGCTTCCGTGTTGTCAGCTGCCCTAGGAAGAGACCGCGTGGTGGGGACCTCAGGGCAGCCTGCAGCCCACAGTCAGCACGGAACTGACTCCTGCCGGCACACGCCTGCGTGAGCTTCGATGCAGGTCCTTCCCCAGTCAGCTATCAGATGACCAAAGCCCTGGCTGGCACTTTGCAGCCCTGTGAGAGCCCTTGAGGGGGACCCGGTGGACCTGCCCCTGACTCCCAGCCTAGAGAAGCTGAGATAAGAAAGGCTGCTTTGAGCCATTATTTTCTGGGGCCACTTGTTACACAGCAAGAGTTAATCACTACAGGTAGTTCTCACAGCTGTTGGGATCGTCAGAGAATGTGCTTGGTCATTCTGCACCCACGCCTGGAAGAGGCGCCACTCCAGGCGTTTGCGGCACACCAATGAATAGATAAAGATCCTTGCCAAATTGGAATTCACGTTCTAGGGCAGCAGTTTTACGGAGATGTCATGCGGCTTTGAAGGAAAGAAGGGAGAAGGTTCTTAACATTTCAGGTGCTGGACCGAGCTGAGACTGCCAACGAAAACCACAGACTGGCTCTTCAGAAGACCGAATGCCCACATAGCGTTTAGTATGCAGTTTCAGGAAGTTTCATAAAAATTCTTGTGGGCTGACCTGAGGGAAATCTTGTAACAAGCATCAGTTTGAATGCTGGGGCAAAGAGAAGCAAGACAGAAATTAAAGTATCTGGGGAGAGACAGATATTAAAATCAGTCACTTAAAAAAAGTAATTAGAAAAAGCCGAGGCAGGTCTTAGCCGCACCACGAAGGATCCCTCGGTTGTGGCGTGTGGGCTCCTGCTCACCTCAAGTGGGGCCTAGTTCCCTGACCAGGGACTGAACCCCGGGCCCCCTGCATTGGAAGTGTGCAGTCTTAGCCACTGGACCATCCATGATATCCGTCCCTCTTATAATTGGGATAAGTGCTATGTAAAGGGATGACACCCCGCCAGGCCTGTGTGCTCAGAGAGGATGGTCACCCTGAAGGCGGCGCAGGTGAGGGTCACCTGAAGGTTGGGTAGGTTGCTGGGGGGGGGGGCTTCTGTGTTAAGTAGCAGATTAGTGTTAGTGGTGGGGGCGGGGGGCTCCGGTCCCTGCCCGCGGTGCACGCAGTCCATCGGAGGAAGCACACAGCATGATGAGATCGCATGAGTCATACAACAGAGGGATTTACTGTTGGAGTCAAAGAGCCTTCCTGTAGGGAGTGACGGTTAAGTCAAAATCTGGAGGATCAGTAGATAGACCAGGACGAAAGAATGTTCCAGGCCCAGGCGGGAGAACACGGGGTGTTGAGGATGAGGACAGGTCACCCCGGTGAAAACACAGAGAGGGGAGACGCCAGAGGGGGGAGGGCGCGGCCGGAGGGCAGAGAGGGACCGGGAGGCCCTGCCCGGACCTGACCGCTTGCTCAACAGGCACCTCAAGGGGAGTGGCCTGATCAAAGCTGTGTTTGGTGCGTAATTCTCCCTGCAAGGTGGACTTGGATGTATGAGTGGAATCCGGAAGGTCAGGGTGAAAAGGCTGCAGGAGTCTAGGTTGGATCTGATGAGACCCAGGCTTGTAGGACAGCAGTGGATGGAGAAGAGATCTCTCTCTCTCTCTCTTTTTTTAAATTTTTTGTCCATGTCACTCACGACCAAGGACCGAACCCATGCCCCTGGTAGTCTTAGCCACTGGCCCACCAGGAAGTCAGGCATCAAAGGTCGGAACCTCAGGCTCACCTGCGGTTGGGTGGGGAAGGCGGGGCTGGGAGCAGAGACCAGATAACTCCAGTTTGGCCTTAAACGACTGCGTGCAAGGTGGCGCTTTCACAGACCCAGGCAGCAACGGAGGAAGGGCGACGCGGGAGGAAGGGACGCTGAGCACTCACTGTCTGGCAGATCCCCAACAACTGGCCTGTTGTTACTGTTCCAGCTGCAGCCCCCCACCACAGCCCACCTCCTGCAAGCGCTTCCATCAGGCTCTCCTTCAGCTCCCGGAGCGGCCCGGGTGTCCTCCTGTCGTTCAGTCGCTCAGTCGAGTCCGACTCTGTGTGACCCCACAGGCTGGGGCGCGCCCCAGGCTCCTCTGTCCTTTGGATTCTCCAGGCAAGTGGACTGGAGTGGGTTGCCATTTCCTTCTCCAGGGGAATCTTCCCGACCCAGGGATCAAACCTGAGTCTCCTGCATTGACAGGTGGATTCTTCACCTCTGAGCCACCTGGGAAGCCCGTCCTCCTTCTGAGGGCTAATAAATTAGACACAGGAAGTCTTCTGATCTTGGCATCGCAGCCTCTTCAGGGACTCTGTCCTGCCCTCCAGTCTAGATTGCCGCCCCCCCCACCCCTCCTGGGTGATTCGTGATGGCACAGAATCTCTGTCCCCCGTGGCACTTCCTCTAGATGCAATTACACTTGCTATGTGATAATTGGATTCATCCACGCCTCTCCTCCACTGGACTTCATGTTCTCTGAAGAGAGACTCGGCGTCTTATTCATCCTCCAATTCCCTAGTGCCTGATGCTTGTGAAAGTATTTTAAAAATGTTTTTAAAAACTGAGACATAATTCACATGATGAGAAAATCCACTCTTTTGAAGTGTGCAAGTCAGTGAATGTTAGCACACTCACAAAGTTGTCCAATCACCACCACTGTTTAATTGCACACATTTTCTTCACCCCTCCCCCGCCCCCCCACCCTGCAGAAGAAACCCCACACTCATTAGCGGTCACTTCCCATTTCTCCCTCCCCTGATGTTAGTTTTAGTCGTTGTCAGTTTTTGACTAACCTTCAGTCTCAACGTATCTGCCTGTTTTCCACATTTCGTTTGCACGCCAGTCCTGTAATATGCGATGTTTTGCGTTTGGCTTCTTTCATTCAGCATGATGTTTTCACCTTTCATCTATGTTGTAGCATGTATCGGGACCTCCTTCCTTTTTATGACCAAATAATAATACATTGAATATTACTTACGAGTTTTTCATTTTATTTGAGTTTTGGTCACCATCCAGGCTTGTGGGATCTTAGTTCCCCAACCAAGGATCAAACCCAGGCTCTCAGCAAGGCATGTCCTAACCACTGAACGCGCAGGGAATTCCCGTTTCACACATTTTAATTTGTCCCTTTATTCCTGGAGAATTGGGTAGTTTGCACTTATTGGCTTTCATGGACAACAGGGCTATGAACATTTGTGTCTGAGTTTTTGTGTCCACATGAGGGTTTTGGGCTCCAAAATCCCTGCAGATGGTGACTGCAGCCATGAAATTAAAGGACGCTTACTCCTTGGAAGGAAAGCTATGACCAATCTAGGCAGCATATTAAAGAGCAGAGACATTACTTTGCCAACAAAGGTCCATCTAGTCAAAGCTATGGTTTTGCCAGTAGTCATGCATGGATGTGAAAGTTGGACTGTAAAGAAGGCTGAGCACCGACAAATTGATGCTTTTGAACTGTGGTGTTGGAGAAGACTCTTGAGAGTCCCTTGGACTGCAAGGAGATCCAACCAGTCCATCCTAAAGGAGACCAGTCCTTGAACATTCCAACATTCATTGCAAGGACTGATGCTGAAGCTGAAACTCCAATACTTTGGCCACCTGATGTGAAGAACTGATTCACTGGAAAAGACCCTGATGCTGGGAAAGATTGAGGACAGGAGGAGAAGGGGACGACAGAGGATGAGATGGTTGGATGGCATCACTGAGTCTCTGGATGTGAGTTTGAGTTAGCTCTGGGAGTTGGTGATGGACAGGGATGCCTGGTGTGCTGCAGTCCATGGGGTCACAAAGAGTCAGACACGACTGAGTGACTGAACTGAACTGAACTGAATGTTCTCAGTTCTCTGCAGTGTATACCTAGGAGAAGAACTGCTGGGTTTTAGCACTGACTCTGAAACTATTTGAGGCTCGGCCAAACCTTTTTTCTGAAGTCACTACATCATTTTATTTACATTCCTCACGCAAAGGTTTACCGTGACTATTTGTGGGGCTGAATAAATCATTTCTCCACACTGTGCTGGATACTGTTATCCCCACACACACCAGCCTGGAAGAGGGAGGCTCAGCATTGCAAGTGCCTTGGGCAAATCCGCACACTTGACCAGCTGCAGGGTGAGCAGGGGACCTCGGCAGTGACCTGGGAATGCACTCCTAACACCCCAGCGGGGAGGCGGGTGAGCCAGCATCTCACAGGACATGCCACGCAACAGCCGAGTTGTCCTCAAGCTCTGGGACAGTCTAGAAAGGGGGAGGGAGGAGGGATGGGTGAATCCTATCGACTCTGATACAGGAGTGGGTCTCTGGTCTCTTCTCTGAGACTCTCCCAGGGGGTCCCCGTGGTTGAGACTCCAGGCTTCCAGTGCAGGGGTGAGGGTTAATTCCTGGTCTGGGAACTAGGACTCTGCAGGCCATTCCCATGTGCTCCCTAATCCCCCCCCACTCAAAGTCTCTCTCTTTTAAAAATGTAGCTGTTTATTTTTGGCTGCAATGGGTCTCTTGCTGTGAGTGGGTTTTCTCTGGCTGCGACACACAGCAGCTACTCCCTGGTTGTGTGAGGGCCTCTCATCGCGGTGACTCCTCATGTCTCAGAGCTTCGGTAGCTGTGGCCCAGGGGCCTAGTTCCTCCTCAGCAGGTAGGATCTTCCCGGACCAGGGATCGAACCCGTGTCTCCTGCCTGGGCAGACAGATTCCCGACCCCTGGACCACCAGAGAAGTCCTGCGTTTTTAAGTCATTGTCACCTGGGCCGTTACCGTGGCTTCTTAACTGCTCCAAGTCTCTCTCCTTCCCATTCCTTAAACACACAAACCTGACCATATCCATGTCCTTCCTTAAAAACAAACTAAACCAAAAGAAAACAAGATTGGGAGTTCCCATCACCTCTCTCACAAAATAAGACTTCTCACAAGAGAAGACTCGACACATGGACATCATCAGAGGTCAACACCGAAACCAGACTGATTATATTCTTTGCAGCCAAAGATAGAGAAGCTCTATACAGTCAGGAAAAACAAGACTGGGAGCTGACTGTGGCTCAGATCATGAACTCCTTATCGCCAAATTCAGACGTAAATTGAAGAAAGTAGGGAAAACCACTCAACCATTCAGGTATGACCTAAATCAAATCCCTTATGATTATACAGTGGAAGTGAGAAATAAGATTCAAGGGATTAGATCTGATAGACAGAGTGCCTGAAGAACTATGGACAGAGGTTCATGACATTGTACAGGAGGCAGGGATCAAGACCATCCCCAAGAAAAAGAAATTCAAAAAGGCAAAGTGGTTCTCTGAGGAGGCCTTACACACAGCTGTGAAAAGAAGAGAAGCAAAAGGCAAAAGAGAAAAGCAAAGATATAACCCATTTGAATGAGGAGTTCCAAACAATAGCAAAGAGAGATAAGAAAGCCTTCCTCAGTGAGCAATGCAAAGAAATAGAGGAAAACAATACAATGAGAAAGACTAGAGATCTCTTCAAGGAAATTAGAGATACCAAGGGAACATTTCATGCAAAGATGGGCACAATAAAGGACAGAAATGGTATGGACCTAACAGAAGCAGAAGATATTAAGAAAAGGTGGCAAGAATACACAGAAGAATTGTACAAAAAAGATCTTCACAACCCAGATAATCACGATGTTGTGATCACTCACTTAGAGCCAGACATCCTGAATGTGAAGTCAAGTGGGCCTTAAGAAGCATCTCTACAAACAAAGCTAGTGGAGGTGATGGAATTCCAGTTGAGCTATTTCAAATCCTAAAAGATGATGCTGTGAAAGTGCTGCACTCAATATGCCGGCAAATTTGGAAAAACTCAGCAGTGGCCACAGGACTGGAAAAGGTCAGTTTTCATTCCAATCCCACAGAAAGGCAATGCCACGGAATGGTCAAACTACCACACAACCGCACTCATCTCACATGCTAGTAAAGTAATGCTCAAAATTCTCCAAGCCAGGCTTCAACAGGACATGAACCATGAATTTCCAGATATTCAAGCTGGATTTAGAAAAGGCAGAGGAACCAGAGATCAAATTGCCAACAACCGTTGTATCATCAAAAAAGCAAGAGAGTTCCAGAAAAAAACATCTATTTTTGCTTTACTGACTATGCCAAAGCCTTTGACTGTGTGGGTCACAACGAACAGTGGAGAATTCTTCAAGAGATGGGAGTACCAGACCACCTGACCTGCCTCCTGAGAAACCTATATATAGGTTGAGAAAGAAACAGTTAGAACTAGACATGGAAAAACAGACTGGTTCCAAACTGGAAAAGGAGTACGCCAAGGTTGTATATTGTCACTCTGCTCATTTACCCAATATGCAGAGTACATAATGAGAAATGCTGGGAAATATGAAGCACAAGCTAGTATCAATAACCTCAAATATGCAGGTGACACCACGCTTATGGCAGAAAGTGAAGAACTAAAGAGCCTCTTGGATGAAAGTGAAAGAGGAGAGAGAAATGTTGGCTTAAAGCTCAACATTCAGAAAACTAAGATCTTGGTATCCGACCCCACCACTTCATGGCAAATAGATGGGGAAACAGTGACAGACTTTATTTTGGGGGCTCCAGAATCACTGCAGATGGTGACTGCAGCCATGAAATTAAAAGATGCTTGCTCCTTGGAAGAAAAACTATGACCAACCTAGACAGCATATTAAAAAGCAGAGACATTACTTTGCCAACAAAGGTTCATCTAGTCAAAGCTATGGTTTTGCCAGTGGTCACGTATGGATATGACAGTTGGACCATAAAGAAAGCTGAGCGTCGAAGAATTGATGCTTTTGAACTGTGGTGTTGGAGAAGACTCTTGAGAGTCCCTCGGACTGCAAGGAGATCCAACCAGTCCATCCTAAAGGAGATCAGTCCTGGGTGTTCATTGGAAGGACTGATGCTGAAGCTGAAGCTCCAGTACTTTGGCCACCTGAGGCGAAGACCTGACTCATTGGAAACTGATGCTAGGAAAGACTGAAGGCGGGAGAAGGGGACGACAGAGGATGAGATGGTTGGATGGCATCACTGACTCAATGGACATGAGTTTCTGTAAACTCTGGGGGTTGGTGATGGACAGGGAGGCCTGGTGTGCTGCAGTCCATGGGGTCACAAAGAGTCAGACATGATTGAGCGACTGAACTGAACTGAACTGACAGATCTCACAAAATGGGAAATCCTTGGCCTGGCAGAGGTCCTTCCAAACTGACCTTAGCCTTCTTTCCAGCTCCCTTTCTCACTCCCCTCTTCCTGTTTTTTGGACAGATGTTTACCACTGCTGGCTGTTACAGGTCAGGTCCTGGGATGCGTTGCATGCATAATACAAACCAGCCACAGCGAGTTTCCCATGGTGCCTGCCCTCCAGAGACTTCTAGCTCCTGGGGAGGGAGCAGGGTGAGCGCTTCATCTCAGGACAAAATAGCATTGAGCAGGAAGGCAGAGGGAGGAGCACCTCTAACCCAGCCTAGGAGATCAGAGCTTCCAGCCAAAAGGGGAAACTGGAGGAGGGCTGTGAAGGAAGAGTACATCGGGAATGAAGGACAGAATCTGACCTGCAAGAAGTAGTCGCAGACGCAAAGGGAAGGCAATGTGGCAGCGGCTGGCATCACACTTCATTCCACAGGTGCTTCCCGAGTGCTCTTAGCTGCCAGGGGCTGTTTCTGGTGCTGGAAACACCTCAGTGAACACAGCAGACCAGACCCTTGTCCCCATGCAGCTGACAGTTCCCCAGGCAGATGCAGATGTGGGTTGGAGAGAAAGGCAAGCATTAACAGCCACAGGGGAGCCTGTGGACCCCTAGAGTGTGTGGAGCTGGGTCCACAGAACCCCTGGAATTTGAATGCAGATCTATGTGTGTGTGTTCCCGTTCACACATGCCTTTTCACAGGGAGTGGCCTCATAGCATTTTATAATTTTCTCAAAGCGACTTATCCATGACCGCCTTGGGTCACTGGGGCCTTATTCTAGGGCCCCTGGTGTGAAGCTAAGGAGTTTGACCTTGATCTGGAAGTTCTGGGAGCCAGTCGTGAATTTTGAGAAGTGAAACCATCAGCGCCTGCCACCCACTGCGCCCCTGACACAGAGAAGTCCTTGCGCCTTTTCGCCTTTTCAGCTGCGAAGCTTCTGCTTTCGCTGTTTCCTCCGGACCTGGAGGAATGGGCAGGACCACACTTCAAAGCCAGCCCTGACTTTGCCTCCTATTGCGACCTACCGTTTTTTTCAGCCGCTAGCTCCCAGGCCTGACCCCTGTGACAAGCTAGGAGGTTTAAATGAGTCTGTGATGTTTTGAGAATTAAATAATAATTTTTGCTTGAAAAAATATGGGCTTCCCTGGAGGCTCAAACAATAAAGAGTCTTCCTGCAATTTGGAAGACCCTGATTTGATCCCTGGATCGGGAAGACCCCCTGGAGAAGGGAATGGATACCACTCCAGTATCCTTGCCTGGAGAATCCCATGGACAGAGGAGTCTGGAGGGCTACAGTCCATGGGGTCGCCAAGAGTCAGACACAACTGAGTGACCGACAGACACTTTGCTTGGAAAGTGCCCAGTGTAAGTTAGCCACTCAGCAAATGTGAGTTCCTCTCACGGAAAAGTGGCTCAGCTATTTAGAGCGTCCCTCTTGTCTGGGGCCTGGAACATCCTGGGCAAGTTGCTTACACGCACAGAGAGCCTTGTGAACATCATCAACGTCTCTCCAGACACCACAATAAACTCACATCTGTACTGATGGGCCCTCGTCCTCATCCCATGAGTCCACACACAGTTCACCCTCTGTTTCACAGATGAGGAAACTGAGGCTCAGGGAGGTCCAGAGACTTCCCAGGAATCAGTGTCTGGAGGGCTCCCATCACCACACCTTCTGTAATAATAATGATGATGACAGCAGTAACAACCGCAGGGAACACTGATTATGCTTACTTTGTGCCAAGCGCTCCCGTGAGCGTTTTGCCCACCTCATAACCCCGAATTCCAGCCCCCAGCTCTCCAGCAGTCCTACCATAGGTACCAACGTAAGGTGGGTGCTGTTGTTGTTAGCACAACTGACAGAAGGAAACGGAGGCTCAGCGAGGCCAGCAACTTGCTCAAGGTAGCCCCCGGCAGTTTTCGCTTCCACTCTCAGGGCTCGATCTGACTACCTCTGCAAAGAAATCCGTGTCCCTCTGCCTCTCTCGGAAAACTCGGCTCCCCAGTTGCACAGTTCAAAACCCCACCCGTCCGCCCGGCCTCGCGGTCAGCGCGCTCCAGCCGAGGATACAGAGGGGGCTGCCCGGTTCTCCGGGGGGCCGGGGCAGAGGCTCGGGGCAGGGAGATGGGTGGACTTTTTAGGCTCAGGGCCGTGTGCCCGGGAGAGTGTCTGGGTATCCGGGATCTAGTCACGTGCGCGTGAAACTCGACCTAGGGGCAGGGTTTGGGGAGGGAACCCCCGCCCCCAGCTCGGGGCGCAGCCCCGGACGGGCGTCAATTCAGCTGTTGGCTCGCTCCGTCGATTCACCTCGTCCCAGCCTCGCCGCGCGGACTGGGGGCCGCCCGGAGGCGTCGTGTCCCCCCGACCTCCTCCGATGGAACAGGGGCAGTGAGAGCCCCAGGCGGAATCTCCGAGGCCGCGAGCGCCGGGACGGTCCCGAGCTGGGCCAGCCGGACACCGGACGCCGGACGCCGGACGCCGGACGCCGACGGGTCCGCGGCCACGTGAGGCACGTCTGCCCGGATCAGAGGTGAGCGGCCGGCGGGGCTGGGCTGGAGGATCCCTGAGAGCCTCCCTGGTGGCTCCTACCGATTCTTCGAGGCTCCCCAAGAAACCCTGTCACCTGAGCGCGCGGCTCCCGCCCCCCAAGCGCGTCCTCCCGCCCCTTTGGTCTGGCCCCCCGCGCCCTCTCCGGCCGCGCTTCCTCCGCTGGAAGCCAGGCTCGCGTCGGAGGCCTCGCGGACCTGCGGGCGCGCCCGAAGGCCCAGGCCCATTTCGCAGATGGGAATATTGAGGCTCCCGGGCGAAGGCACTCGCGCCTCCCCCGCCCCCTCCCTCCCTTTCTCTGTGACCCGGCCCTGCCCTCTCCTCTGCGATTTCCTCGGGCTCTCCTCCCCCCCACCCCCGGCCGCTCTCCGCCCCGGCGCCGTCCGCGTGCAGTCCCCTCCCGCGGCGGCGGCCGTGCCCGAGGCTGAGGCTGGGGCTGGGGCGGGGGCGAGGGCGGGGGGGAGCGCGGGCGGCTTGTCTCCCTTTGGTAAACACGCCTGCCCGCCAGCCCCTCCGCCGCCCCGGCCCTTATTGAGTCAGCGGCCGCCGGACTTCCTGCGGGAACCCGAGCCCCCTCCCCGGACCGGAGAGGACGGGCGGGAGCCTCGGGTGAGCTGGGGGCACGGGGGGCTTGGGGGGCCCGCCTGGAGCCCCTTCCACGTGGCAGCTGCCAGCCGGGAGCGAGAGCCCTCGGGCACTTGGGTCGCCCGGCGCGGGAAGGGGCAGGGCCCGCGGGAGCCCGGCCCCGGGGCAGAGGAGTGGTCTCCTCGGGGCCACGGGCAGAGGGAGGGAGGCGGGGGGGTGTCCCGGGGCTGCCATCCGTCTTCCCCTTCCTCCTCCTGCTCGCCTCGGGGGGTCCTTCCTGGAGCCGGAGGCTGGCTGGCGGCCGGCGGCGGCTTCAGAGCGTGCCCTGCCCCTCGCTGACCTCCGGGGACTCGGGGAAGCGAGGGTTTGGACGGTGCGAGCCGGGCTCCGCGTACCTGGGCCTCGGTGGAGGAGCCTGGTGGCGCCCCAGGAGTCCGTGGCGCGCAGACAGGACCTTCCGATCCCTGAAAGTGACCTGGGAGGCGGAGGGGACCCCAGCGCCGCGTGCGCCCCCGGCGCTGCCCGTGCGCCCAGAGCCAGCCCGGCGGGACCCGCTGGGAAGCCCAGGAAGCGACAGGGGCCTCCGTGAAGGCTCCCCACGTCGCGGGCGGGCTCGAGGGTTGTCTCTAGAGCCCCCACGATAAAGGATGCTTCCCGGGGTGCTCTGTGTCCCGGCAGGCTGGTTACCGGGATGGCCCCCACGCTGGAGCAGGCGTACCGGCGGCGCTGGTGGATGGCGTGCACCGCGGTGCTGGAGAACCTCTTCTTCTCCGCCGTGCTTCTGGGCTGGAGCTCCCTGCTGATCATGCTCAAGAATGAGGGCTTCTACTCCAGCATGTGCTCAGGTACCCCAAGAAGGGACCAGCGGGGCGAGAAAGGGGGCGCCGGCCGAGCTCGGAGAGCGAGCACTCCACAGGGGCTTGGGCGCCATGTCTCCTCCAGACTTTGTCTAGAGAAGAACCCACTCACTGAATTCCGTTTGCACTGAACCCTAAGCATCCTGGTTCACGCCGGAGCCTTGCACAACCTCAGGGCTAGAGCAAGACTGCTGCAGTTGTTAGCTGGGTGAGGATTTTCTTGCTGGGGCTGTTGTCAGGCTGAAGAAGGCAAAGGAGAGCCTTCAAGCTGCACTTGATTGTGAAGGGAGGGGGAGGGCTGGTGCGCCTCCTTTTCCAGGCCCTTGGAGGCCTCAGTCACCTCTGACACACAGGAGCCTCATTTCCTCTAGGGCCACAGCTCAGGCGGGTCTGTGTTTCCCATTTGGGGCACCTGGGCTTTTATGAGGGGCCCTGAAGGCTGGAGTGAGAATTCTAGCAATCTTGGGGAGCCCTGGCTGTCTTCGAGTGCCCGGAGACAAGGAGTCACCCCTCCTGCTGCCTGGGACTTGAGTCTCCTGCCGTCTGACACGGGGATCTTTCTTTTCTGGGAAGGACGGTCCTGAGCTGACAGGCTCAGCCCGAGGAGCTGGAGGGATGTGGAGTTTGTTCCTGGCCTGCTTATCCTCTTCCAGATGCCTGGCCGAGGAACTAGCTTTGGAGGAAGGCCAGTTTGGGTTAGAATCTCAGGAGCTGGCTGACATCAGCAAGGTCTCTAAAGCGCTGTGCGCTTCCTGGGTGGCACTAGTGGTAAAGAGCCTGCTTGCCAATGCAGGAGTCTTAAGAGGCGAGGGTTCGATCCCTGGGTTGGGAAGATGCCCTGGAGGAGGGCATGGCAACCCACTCCAGTATTCTTGCCTGGAGAATCCCATGGACAGAGGAGCCTGCTGGGCTTCGGTCCACAGGGTCACAAAGAGTGGGCATGAACGCAGGCTAAACCGCTGGGCTTCAGCCACCTGGTCTGCAAAGTGGGAAGAAGAGCGGTGTATATACGGTGAGAGAGAGCAGCAGTGATCTGTGCAAGTGTCCTCCCTGGCTTCTCCCAGCTCCTGACTTCACTCCCTGCAGCCGTCTGCCTTGGCTGTGGGAGAAAACCGTTGCCTTCGCTGGGGTGGACCTGGGGCACCCTTGATTTCTGCACCCTCTCAGCTCCAATGCCCTGCCCAACTAATCCGTAAGCGGCAGGTGGGGTGCAGGATGCGCGGGCATGCACAGCCGGATGGGGGACCTTAGGAGGTGGGGATTCGAGCTGGCAGCTGGCTAGGAAGGGCAGACTGGGTCAGGAGGCGCTGGCTTGAGGTGGCATGCTGGGCGTCCCAGGTTGGCTGAGAGAACCAGGCAGAGGGCCTGTGCCAGGGGAGGCCGGGGATCCAGGTCTGCACTGAGCTGCTTACCCTGGAGGCCCGGGAGACCTGCTCTTTGCTGCCTCCTGGCCTCGAGGCCTGTCTCTGCCTGTCCAGTGGCTTCTTCCAGCCCTCTGCACCTGTTTTGTTTTTTTTAATCAACTTTATTGAAGATTAATTTACATCACACATTCTGATGAGGCTGGACAAATTTATACACCTTAGGAACCGTCACCACATTCAATATTTAGAATATTTCCGCCACCTGCAAAACTCCTTCCCTTCAGCTGCCCATCGTCCAGCTTTTCAAAAACACGGAAAAGAGGTTGATTAACATAGAAGTCTCATAACTTACAATTCACCCATTGACAGTACACAAGCTGGGGCTTCCCGGGTGGTCCAGTGGTTAAGAATCCGTCTGCCAGCGCAGGGGACACAGGTTCAATCCTTGGTCCGGGAAGATCCCGCATGCTGTGGGGCAGGTTAACCCCGTGGGCCATAACTGCTGAAGCCTGCACACTCTAGAGCCTGTGCTCCAATGAGAGAAGCCCCTGCAGAGAGAAGCCCCCCACGGCTGCACCCAGGGGAAGCCCGCGTGCAGCCACAAAGACCCAGCATTGCCAGGGAAAAAAAGGATACGAGTTAATGGTTTTTAATTTATTCAGAGTTGTGCCACCATCAGCACAACCACTTTTAGAACGTTTTCTTTCCCCCCAGAGTCACCCTGGACCCACCAGCAGTACCTTCTCCTCCCTGCCCCTGCTTTCACCCCCTAGCGATAGGCAACCCCTCATCTGCTTTCTGTTACAGGTTTGCTCTGACGAACACAGACTTGCTTATTCTGAACGTTTCCTGTAAATGGCATCTTATAACAGGTGATCTTGTGTTAGGGTTAGCATATTTTCAAGGTTCATTCGTGCTGGCAAGGGTATCAAGACTTGGTTCCTTTCCAAGTCCTTTGCTAACACATTTTATTTCTCCACTGAACAGTTGCTAGACATTTGGGTTGTTTCCATTTGGGGGCTATTATGGTGATGCTCCTGTGAACACTCATGTTCAGGTCCTGGATGGACACGTGCTTTCCTTCTGTATGGAATGGCTGGGGCATAGGGCAACTCTCACATTTGAGGAACTGCTAGCTGTTTGCCATTTTCCATTCCTATCAGCAGTATATGAGGGTTCCAACTTTTCCATATCCTTGGCAACATTTGTTTTATCTCATCTGCTTTATTGTGGCCATTCTCGTGGACATTGTTATATTTCTGTGGTTTTGATTTGCATTTCCCTGTACTGTGGTGTTGGAGAAGACTCATGAGAGTCCCTTGGACTGCAAGGAGATCCAACCAGTCCATCCTAAAGGAGATCGGTCCTGGGTGTTCATTGGAAGGTCTGATGTTGAAGCTGAAACTCCAATACTTTGGCCATCTCATACGAAGAGTTGACTCATTGGAAAAGACCCTAATGCTGGGAAGGATTGGGGACAGGAGGAGAAGGGAACGACAGAGGATGAGATGGTTGGATGGCATCACCGACTCGATGGACATGGGTTTGGGTGGACTCCGGGAGCTGGTGATGGACAGGGGGGCCTGGCGCGCTGCGGTTCATGGCTTAGCTGCTCCACAGCATGTGGGATCTTCCACGCCCAGGGATCGAACACATGTCTTCTGCATTGGCAGGCAGATTCTTTACCCCTGAGCCACCAGAGAAGCCCTCTTTTCACATTCTTTATAGTGTTCTTCGGAGCATAGAACTTTTTTTTTTTAACTGATATAGAGTTGATTTATAGTGTTTTGTTAGTTTCTGGTGTACAGCAAAGTGATGCAGTTTTATCTGTTAATACATACCATATACAATTATTTTTCATACAATTTCCCATGGTGGTTTATTACAGGATTTTCAACATATAGTTCCCTGTGCTATACAGTAGGTCCTTGTTGTTTATCTATTTTATAAGTAATAGTTTGTATCTGCTAATTCCACAGTCTTAATTTATCCCTCTCCCTGCTCCCCCATTCCCTTTTGGTAACCTTAAATTCGGTTTATGGTAACCATAAATTTGGTCTGGAGCATGAAAGGTTTTAACACTGGTGAAGTCCAAGCTATCTGTGCTTTTGACATTTGTGCTTTGGTGTCATCTTTTAGAAACCGTCGCCTCATCTAAGACCACAAAGATTCACATCTGTGTTGTCTTCTAGTTTTAGAGTTTTAGTTGTTACATTTAGATCTCTAGTCCATTTGAACTTACTTTCTGTGGACGGTGCGAGGTAGCCATCTGGTGTTTTTGGTTGCCCAGACGTGAGTGTGTGGGGGGGCCTGGTACTTGGGGTCATTAGTAGCGACCAAAAAGAGCCCCCCTTTTTCCAGGACTTTACGGACACTAAGAAGCAGACACCACAGGGCTCTCTTTCTTCCGAGGACTTCAGCGTCCAGACATCTGGCTGCTGGGGGCTGCTATCGGTTTCGCGTCAGTCCTGCTGCTCCTTCCAACGTACCTGCTTTCTGCTTCTTGAAGCTTCCCCTACAGGGTCCCAAGAACACAGATTCAGACCGGGACTCTGTGTCCCCACTGTGTGTGGAAGGACACAGACAGCGTGGCTTCCCACTCCACTCTGTGCTGCCCGGCTGAGTGCAGTCAGTTACTTACCTTTCTTAATATTGTTGTTGTTGTTGAATCGCTACGTCATTTCCCACTCTTTTGTGACCCCATGGACCGTAGCCCTCCAGGCTCCTCTGTCCATGGGATTTCCCAGGCAAGAATACTGGAGTGGGTTGCCCTTTCCTTCTCCAGGGGATCTTCCTGACCCAGGGGTTGAATCCACATCTCCTGCATTGGCAGGCAGATTCCTTACCACTGAGCCACCCGGGAAGCCCAATAATATCTCCATTACCATGTATATAAAGGCTGTTGGGAAAGTGGGAGCCAGCATACAAATTTTAGACTCCAGGTGTGCATTCTTATTTTGCTCCGCACCCAGCTCTCCCAGCATTTGCTGTGGGACCTTAGGTGAGTTCCTTAGCCTCTCTGGATCTTCACGTCTAAGTCTGTACAGCAGAGTGGACAACCCTCATCCTTCTTGCTTCAGGGAAATGACGTGGGGACCAGTGACGCCGTTTAACAGACTTTGAGTTCATTATCGAGGTGCTTATTAGCATCGGCTCTGGGGTTCCCTGACCACACCTCCTTTCCTCTCAGCGTTGGTGGATGGCTCACCCACCCATAGGGGCCTCACAGCTAAAGCAGACTCTGCTACTCAGAAGGTAGGCAGAGGTGATTCAGTTGATGACGACACAGCCGCGTCAGCTGCATAAATGCCACAATAATAAAACAATAGCTAACGTTCACCAAGCATTGACTGTTTGCTAGTGAGATCTTTAGAGACCTCACAGTGTTGTGAGATCCTCACAACAACTCTGCTTTTGTAGCAGAGCAAGCTGGAACTTCCCTGGTGGTCCAGTGCCTAAGACTCTGTGCTTCCAACGCAAGGAGCCTGGGTTCAACCCCTGGTCGGGGAACTAGATCTCAAATACTGCAACTAGCGTTTGAATGCTGCCACTAAATATCCCTTATGCCACAGCTAAGGCCTGGCACAGCCAAATAAAATGGAACCTGGAGGGCTATATATAGTTCACGGGGTCGCAAAGAGTCTGACACGACCGAGCACACAAGCACAAGATAAATGCTAAAAACAAAGAGGCGAAAGCTGAAGCTCAGAGATGCCAAGTAATTTACCCGAGGTCACACAGCGAATACAAAAGGAGCTGAGTGAGTGCTCAGCCCCAGATCTGACCCCAGAACCTTTTCCATTGCCTTTAGCTCAGGACCTCCTGGGGGAGGTCTGTGACAGACAAGACACCCATCCAGAGCCCAGACCTGTGGGCGTTTGGGGGACTGTGGCTGTGTCAGCTGCAGGATGGTGACTCTTGGGGCAGGGGGGAGAGGGTGGTGGTGAGGAGGGGCTCACAGACCCAGGAGTCAAAGCAAATGGGATCGTTCTGTGAGTATTGTGTGTGCGCGCAGCAGTCCACACAGCCCCCCCTACAGCGGCGCTGAGCCCACTTCACAGACGGGATAACAGAGCCCCAGAGTTCCAGCAGCAGCTAGTGGGGCCAGAATTCGGACTCGAAGAACGCTGGACAGTCACCCTCTTACCCAGAGTTTCCTAGACCTCTCATTCGCAGTTCACCTGCATGACTTTACCATTCCTGTGTGCCGTAGGTACTACTCTTTACTTCCTATTTCCTTTTAAATCAGTCCGCTCAAGAAGCCTCATTTTCCTTTCCCTTGTTAAATCGTTTTTTATTGGAGTGTAGCTGTGTGACAAGTCTGTGTTAGTTGCCGATGCACAGCCAAGTGAGTCAGCTGTATGTATACACGCTAAAAAGCCTCATTTTACTTATTGATTTTTGGCTACACTGCATGTGGGATCCTAGCTCCCCAACCAGGATTGAACCCACACTCCCTGCATTGGAAGGCAGAGCTGTCATCCTGGACCACCAGGAAGCCTCAGTTTGAAGTGTGATATCCTTGGCATCTGGGTGTGATCTTACTCACAGATACACATCTTACCCGTATATCTCTGTGTTGTTGTTCCCTTACCAAGTTGTGTCCGACTCTCTGTGGCCCCATGGACTGCAGCACGCCAGGGCCCTCTGTCCCTCACTATCTCCTGGAGCTTGCTCACACTCCTGTCCGTTGAGTCGGTGGTGCCATCCAACCATCCCAGCCTCTGTCACCCCCTTCTCCCGCCCGCAGTCTTTCCCAGCATCAGGGTCTTTTCTGAGGAGTCGACTCGTGGCATCAGGTTGCCCGTCTGTCTTGGGTGACCCTGCCTGGCATGGCTCAAAGCTTCACTGAGTTACACAAGCCCGTCTCCCACGACAAGGCTGTGACCCATGAAGGGTGTGTATTTCCAATCCATATGTGCATGTATGTGTTTGATATACTTTCGAGTAACTAATAGCTGTGAACCATGTACAGTTGACCCTTGAGCAGCACAGGGTTGAACTGCCCAGGAGTATTTTCAGTAGTAAATCGTACAAGGTTACACACTTCCTGGTGGGTTGACTCTGCAGCTGCAGAAACGCAGATACGGAGGGACCCTGGGTAGGTCAGGCTGACCCGATTACAGGCAGAGGAATGGTTGAGGCTCCAACCCCCTGTGGCTCAAGGATTGACTGTACCTCTAAAGCCAACTTGAGTGTCCTCGTGTCAGGCATACCATACTTGGGAAACACTTTTTCCTCTGACTTCAGAGCCCAACTCGATCGTTAACTTCCTGCATATGTTTCTTTCACCATACCTCATGCTTCGCTTGTCTATAAAATGGGAGAAATTAGGTTTCAAAGACCTCTCCTGTTGTAGCTGACACAGAGGTCTAAGAGGTCTTTGCATCCTGGACTGGCTCCCTTCTTGGTTCAGAAGCCTGGCTTAATCTAAAACAGTGATATAAACAAACTCATATACAAAACAGAAATAGAGCCAGAGATGTAGAAAGCAAACTCACCGTTACCAGGGAGAAAGGGCTGGCAGGGGGTAACTGGGGAGATTGGAATCGATTTATACACAATACTATATATAAAATAGATAACTAACAAGGACCTACTGTACAGTACAGGGAACTCAACTCAACAGTCTATAATGACCTATATGGGAAAAGACTCTAAAAATAAAGAGTGGATATATGTATATGGATAACTGATTCACATTGTTATGTGCAAAAACTAACTCAACTATACTGCCATAGAAAGTACATTATAAAAAAAAAGTCTGGCTTTATCCATCCACCCAGAACAATCAGGCCTCAGGAACTAGCTCCTGTGAGTCAAACTCACAAGAGGCGGACCAACTGAAACCAGAGAAGTGAATGGATTAATTGACCTTCAGTTCTTTGCGATCCACTGGGCTAGAATTCTCCACCCATGGAAGAACGCGAGTCCTTACCAGCACTAGCGTTGGCTTCGGAAACTTACTAAGCTGCTCTGTTCAGGAGAGAGCAGCCCAGTGGGGCGACCAGGAAGTGTTGACTTTGGAGACGGTCTCGAGCTGGAACTCGGCCTGCCTGTAAGAAGCTGTGTGCCTTGCTTTGTCTCTCAGAGCTTCGCCATCTGTCTGTGGGGGTCACTGCACTCACTTCTTAGGGTGATGAAGATTAAATGGTATACTATACAGAAAAGCCTGGCACAAAGTTGATTAGCTGAGAGCTAGGGAGAGAAAGTATCATTTGATTGTGAAAGACCTAGGAGCAGGGCCCGTGTCTAATTCAGGGGCTGCAGACTCAGAGGCCCGGCAGTTAATAACAATTGGGAGTTAATATCCAGCAGGGGAATACAGTTTCTAATAAGTACATTAACTTTGTGTGGTGGCAGATGGTAACTAGACATTTTCATGATCATTTTGCAATATATATAAATGTCAAAGTACCATGTTGTACTGATATATTGTGTGTCAAGTATACGTTCATGAAAACTATAATAACAATTAGGCCAATCAGGGCAGAGAGCTAGTAGAGAGGTGAGGACTTGGGTGACTTAGAGAGGGCCTCCAGCGGTGCCCAGATCTTCTGACATAGTAAAGAAAAGCCAGACTTCGGGATTTTTAGATGATAACTCCTGATTTTAAACCGGCACCCAGGGACTTCCCTCGTGGTCCAGTGGCTAACACGCCATGCCTCCAATGCATGGGGCTCAGGTTCAGTGCCTGGTCAGAGAGCTGGATCCTACCTGTCGCCACCAAGGTCCAGTACAGCTAAATAAATAAACGGGCACCCAGTTAAAGTTTGCAAGCCAAGCAAAATACCCATAGGGTTCGTTGCTGGTCAACTCTTTGCAGCCTCTGGTCTAAATAATCCTCGAATTTCTTCCTGTTTTACCTACTGTCGGAGCATAGTGCTTGTAGTGTAAGTAGATGTCACTGAAGTGCATGGAGAGGGAATGAACAGGTGGGAAGAAACCCGGTGGAGAAGGAGACAGTGACGATGAAGATCACTAAACTGGGAGGCTGGCCTGAACCCCAGAGGGGCTTCCCACGTGCTGTTAGTAGTGAAGAACTGCCTGCCAGTGCAGGAGGCACAGAGATGCCTGTCCAGTCCCTGGGTCGGGAAGATCCCTGGAGGAGGACAAGGCCACTCATTCCAGTACTCCTACCTGGAGAAGCCCACGGACAGAGGGGCCTGGTGGGCTGCATCCGTAGGGTCACACAGAGTCAGACACGACTGAAGCGACCGAGCACACGCATGCATTGAAGCCTGGAGACTCTGCTCTAACCTGCTGACCCCTTCTTCCAGGTACCCATGCTGGTCGCCCAGCTCATCCGCCAACATCCCTGCAGTCCGTTGCCCAAGGGACTTACTTCCTCCTCTGGTTGTCCTCTGGTGCTCTGACAATAATTCATTCTCTTCCTATCTCAGCCATCGGCCACCCACATGCCCTTTGGATTCCTGAAGGCAGGGGTCACGGTCCTCATGGAGGGCAGATACAGTCAATACTATCACATCTTCCTGTTTTGCCCAGGCGGCTGCCAGTGCAGGAGACCAAGAGGCGTGGGTTCAGTCCCCAGGTTCGGAAGAAGGGAATGGCAACCCACTCCAGTATTCTTGCCGGGAGAAGCCCATGGACGGAGGAGCCTGGCAGGCTACAGTCCATGGGGTCGCACAGACTCAGACACGACTGAAGCGACTCAGCACGCACAGCACCTGTTGCTCTTCACAGTAACCCCCTACATACCAACGAGCTCGGCTCTGAGAGCACATTCCAAGTCTAATTTGTTAGTAAGTCCTAAAAGTTAGCCTAGGTACCCAACCAACACAGTCAGCTATGTAGTACTGTGTGTAATAGGTTTGTAGTACTTTTCACATAAATAATACATAAAAAACAAAATAGAAAATATTTTGAATGTTTACGGTACAGGTGGCGCCAGTGGTAAAGAACCTGCCTGCCAATGCAGGAGGCATGAGAGACAGTGGGTGCAGTCTCTGGGTCGAGAAGATCCCCCGGAGGAGAGCATGGCAACCCACTCCAGTATTCTCGCCTGGAGAATCCCATGGATAGAGGAGCCTGGCGAGCTACAGTCCATAGGGCTGCAAAGAGTCGAACATGACTGGAAGTGACTTAGCACAGCACCTTGAAAAGTGCAGTACTACCGAACAACAGCTGGCACACAGGGGCTGGCATTGAGTGAACAGGCAAGAAAAGCTACTGACTGGAGGAGAGAGAAAAGGTGGGAGACAGTAGAGCTGAAGGGTCATCAGCAGTAGGAGGCAGATGGCAAGCTGCAATGTCATTCACGCCTGACATTTATGGAACGCATGTTCGAATCTTTGGAAGCTCGAAACCTGAGGCTCGTACGTCGGGAACTTTCTGTATGTCAGCATCCACTTGATTATTATCTAATACAACCCCCGTGAGAGCTGAGAGCTGTCTTATTCACTGTGGGGTCTCCAGCCCCTAGGGGAGAGGCTCCCAGATCATGAACCACCATTGACCCCTTCGTCAGTTGTTCCAGGAGCATCTTCTCGGGGCCAGGCCATGTACAGAGCTCTTCGCGTCCCTTCTCCAACTGAATCTCCTAAGGAGCCTGGGTTAGCCATTCTCCGCTCCCTGTTTCAGGCAAGGGGCCTGAGCCTCAAAGAGAGGAAGTTACTTGTCCAAGGTTGGACAGCCATTGGGCGGGGGGTGCGGAATTCAGACCCTGGTCTGTCTACCCTTCAGGCGCACCCTGACTTTGCCCTTGGCCATGATGCCTAAGTAAAAGTAGGATGGCGAGGAGCCCCAACCTCACGGTTCATTGAGCGTTGAATGAAGTGAACACCCCCTCCTTCCCTCACCTTCCTTCTCACTAACCTGTCACAACTCCCAGGTGGCATCTTACCTGGGGGATGACTCCTGGAGGAGTCCTGTAGGTCAGGGCCATGCTCCTAATTCTGTATCTTGGTTTCCTCATCTGGAGAGTGGAGATAACTTTATTAGCTAACTCCTGGGACTGTCATGAGTCAATACAGTGACTGCTGAGAATATGCCTAGAACATGGTTGAATGCTCAACGAATATTAGCTATTGGGGGACTTTCCTGGAGGTCCAGTGGCTAAGATTCTATGTTCCTACTGCAGGGGGCCCAGGTTCAATCCCCGGTCAGGGAACTAGAGCCTGCTTGCCACAACTAAGACCCAGTGTAGCCAAATTAATCTAAAAATATGAGCTGTTATTTTATCAGAATGTCATTTATGGGGAAAGGATCCTCTAAGTTTTAAGGGAATTCTTGTTACATCATTTGAGTGTCACTCACTGAAGCTGTCCCAGACTCAAGGGTGCTTCCTGTTGGGGATCTACCACCCCTAACCTTGGACACTGACTGAATATTTCAATGCAGTAAATACTTCGATGTCTGTTATTCTGTCCGAGCTAGTTGACACCTCAGGTTGGGTGTGTGACCCCCACCCCAGGTCAGGCACTGCATGCATGGGCACTCACTCGTGTCCGAGTCTCTGCGAGCCCATGGGGAGCAGCCCACAGGCTCCTCTGTCCGTGGAACTCTCCAGGCAAGAATATCGAAGTGGGTGGCCTGTCCCTTCTCCAGGGGATCTTCCCGACCCAGAGATCGAACCCAGGTCTCCTTCATTGGCAGGCAGATGCTTTACCACTGAGTCACCAGGGAAGCCCAACACCAGTCGCTACCATTTATGCAGCCCCTTCCCCATCAGAGTAGGTATGATTCCAGAGTCCCCCGGTCAACAGGCAAGCAGAGGCTGGGCACTGGAGGGCCGGACCCCTGATCCCAGCTCGTGCTCCTGGGCTCTGCGGCTCCTGCGGTCACGTGCTGCCTCTCCTCCCCCCTCAGCTGAGAACACCACCAACGCCACCCAGGACGAGCCACACCAGTGGCCCAGCTGCAACCAGCAGGAGGAGATGCTCAACCTGGGCTTCACCATCGGCTCCTTCGTGCTCAGCGCCACCACTCTGCCGCTGGGGGTCCTCATGGACCGCTTTGGGCCCCGGCCCACGCGGCTGATGGGCAGGTGAGGTGGCTGGGCTGTGGGGGAGCTGGAAGAGGCTGCCGGGGGGCTGGAGGGTGGGACTGGTGCTGCAGGGGGAGGGAGGCAACCGCTCCCCCTTCCCTGCCTCTCCATAGTGCCTGCTTCGCTGTATCCTGCTCCCTCATGGCCCTGGCCTCTTGGGACACCCAAGGTGAGATGTCTGGCATCTTGTGCCCCCACAGGAAGAAAATGGGTGGGGTGAAGGTGGATGGTGCCCCAGCTTCTGCCTTTAGCCTCCCCCAGCTTCCCAGAGGCCCTCATCCGTCCCTCTCCCGTTCCCAGTTCTGTCTCCGCTGATATTCCTGGCACTGTCCCTGAATGGTTTCGGTGGCATCTGCCTAACCTTCTCTTCACTCACTGTGAGTATGACAGGCCCTGACCTGGCCGCAGGGCACCCAGGAGTGGGGTGGGTGGCAGGGGCGAGCAAGTGTGAGGGTGGAGAGGGACGCAGATCAAATGCACGTGTGTGTGTATGTGTGTGTCAGAGAAGGGTGGGTGTGAGGCTGTCGGTTTGGATGCTGGGTGTGTGTATGTGTGTGTGTGTGTGTTTCCAAGCCCATACATCTGTCAAACTCCATGCTAGGCATTGGGGCCATGGCACAGACAAAATCGATAACTTCCCCTTTCTGGAACTTTACAGTCAGGGGTTGGGGGAACAGACAACCCTAAAAACAAGTAAAGTAATGCATGCTGTCCTGAGTGCTGGGAAGAATAAACCTGGGTGATGTGGAAGTAAGAGGGGCGGGCAGCTGGAGACTGCGGGTGTGTGTTTGCTGAGTGGTGCATGTGCGGTGCTATCCGTGGCAGGTTAATGTGTTTGTCGGTGTGTTAGACTGAACCATGCAAAACTGCCGACGCTTGACTTTCAAAGAAGGCCTTTTCGCCTGGCGTGGCCTCCTACGGGAGTGCTTGGCGTGTTTCACTCTGTGTGTGTGTGTGTGTGTGTGTGTGTGTGTGAGTGAGCAAAAGGGATGGAGGCTTGTGGGTAGCATGCGTGGTACCTGGAGGGGCTGCAGACTGGGCTGCCCCGGGCTGTTTATCTTAGTGGAGAGCGCCTGACCGCCAGACTGGGTGTTCTGGCTGAATTTCACCGCACCCAGCAGCTGCCTTTAATTCCAGCCCAGGACATTTCACAACTCCCTGAGGAAGCGGGTCCCCTCCTCCCTGCCGCCCTCCGCAGCCCCTCTTCCACTCCCTGCAGCTTGGCTCAAGGCCCCGAAACCCTCCCCTCCTCTGCCCTTGGGGCTTGACCTCGAACCCTGCCCGGGGGCCCAGGGGACGCCACGCGCCAGGGGGCGCCACGCCCCCGCCCCGCCGTTAGTAATCTTCAGCCAATGGTAGGGTCCCACTCCGGCCCCGCCCCCGCCCCGCCGTTAGTAATTCTCCAGCCAATGGCAGGGTCTGGTCCGACCACGCCCCCGCCCCGCCGTTAGTAATCTCCAGCCAATGGCAGGGCCGGGATCCGGCCATGGCTCCGCCCCGCCTCGCCGTTTGTAATCTCCAGCCAATGGCAGAGCCGGGTTCCGCCCCGGGCCTCGGGGCTGGCCGGCCGCACGGATCCCGGCCGGAAGTCCAGTGCAGAGTCGGCTTAGCTATGTGGACCCAGGCCGTGCTGGGCGGAGACGGCGCTCGGACTTTGGCGGGAGGCGGGTGGTGGCGCACGACTGAGGGGCGCTGCTGCCTCGGCCACTGGCCCTGCCCTGGCGTCCTTGGCAAGCGTGCCTTGCAGAGCCAGGTTCCCAGGGAAACCCCTGCCCGAGTGGGGTCAGCATGGCCCCGCCTCTGTTTCCCAGCCACGTGGAGGTTGATGGCAATCGTGGATATCTCTGTGTTTATTCCCCTCCTCTCCGAGCTGTTTCAGATCCCTCCTGAGCCTCTGTTTTTCCCTCTGCGAAGAGGGTTTTAGCTCTGTGTGGTGTCCGAGACTCTTCCAGCTGGGGGCTCTATGGACTGGCAGTGGAGGGTAGGGGGTCGGGGTAGGGAATACTCGACTCTGCTTTCCCCTTCCTCCAGGGCCTGGCTCAGGTCAGTGAACAGAAGACCAGTTCTCTCTTTTTAAAAAAAAAAAACTATTATTTGCATTTATTTTTTGTGGTATTTATTCCCCGGGCCATAAGCTTTTGTTTCTTCAGTTTCTCCTGGGATATTTTTTTCCTTCTGTGCAGCCTCCTCTTCCGCTTTAGGAATTATCTGTTCTTTTTCAGTAAGGATCTTCTCAGTGTGGCAAGGAGAGCTCGTGTATGGGTTGATCCACCATGAGCTCTGTAAGTCCTTTGCTACATCCTGGGGGCTTTGTTCAGCTGGATGTGCTCAATGACCAGAGAATCTACACCCAAGCCCTGCGGTTCAGCATTACTCTGCATTTTTGAGCATGTGCAGTAAAAATTCAGCACTTTTGTGGGGCCACCGACCCTGAGTCCAGCCCCGCCGTTTGGCCCGTGGACACCTCCCAACTCCACCACTGTAACAACAGAATGGCACACATTGCTTCTTTAAAGTGACATCCTTCAGATACTTGGGGGTTTTTCAGATGTGCATGCCCTTAACGTCCTGGGCAGTTTCACGAGTGTTCTTAAAGTGAATTGCAGATCTGAACCTCTTGCCGTGCATGATTTTGTGGGGTTTTCTGGGTCAAGGGAATAGCGCACCATTTTTAGAGATCACCTCAGGCTGCTTACCAGAAAAAGCACGACAAGTTCTCTACCGGTGAGAATTCTGGGCTTGCTTTGTGTGTCAGAGCTTCCTCTTCTGGACACAGGCCTGGCCCTGGCCCTATCCCTTCCCGTATTCCCATCCTCAGCTCCCGAGCCCTCCTATCACCTGTCCTGGCTCAGTTGAAACCATACACTGTGGCCTTTGGGGCTACTGAGAAGGTTAAAAGGCATCATCCTGGTGGTCATAGCCTTGGGGTCTGGGATAGAGCTCGTATGGCCAGAACCAGGGAGAAAGTCACTAATGAGCTCCATGAACTTAAGGACACTTTTTTCCTTTTCCGAGTCCCAGTGCTCAGCTATCAAAGGAGTTGCTCTAGATTGGCATTTCGTAAATACCTAACCATGGCTTATTAAGAGGCAAGTCACGATTAAGGGACTCTATAAGTACCTAACTTGGGAAACCCTGGGGTTAAATAGAATTTCTCTTTGCAGGCACTGTGTGTGTGTGTGTGTGTGTCTGTGTGTGTGTCTGTGTAGGGTGGGGGAGGAGGGGGCTTCCCAGGTGGCTCAGTGGTAAAGAACCCACCTGCCAATGCAGGAGATACAGGTGACATGGGTTTGATCCCTGAGTTGGTAAGGTTCCCTGGAGGAGGGCATGGCAACCCGCTTCAGTATTCTTGCTCGGAGAGTCCCAAGAACAGAGGAGCCTGGTGGGCTGCAGTCCATAGGATCGCAAACATTCGGGCACGACTGAGTGACTTAGCACACGTGCTGTGTGTGGGAGGGGGTCACAGCAGTTTCCCTCATTGATCTTGCCTTAGAACTCTTCTGTTGCGACTCTGGGGCTCGTATTCCTGGAGCTCGCTTTGAGGACTGCCGGGGTTAGAAGCTTCCAGGCTTTTCCAGGTGGGGCAAGGGGAGCCCTGGGAGGGTGTCAAGGTCCCACCTGCTCACGGGCACCCACCTCCCCTCTCAGCTGCCCAACATGTTTGGGAACCTGCGCTCCACGTTCATGGCCATCATGATCGGCTCCTACGCCTCTTCTGCCATCACGTTCCCAGGAGTCAAGGTATGCGGCTGCTCGGGGAGTGGGTGGTGTTCTCTGAGGCTGCTTGGTCTCCCTTCCGCCTTGACACAAGAGCCGGGCGCCTGGGATGTCTGGCGACCCGTCTCCCGCCAGGCAGCTGGCCCCCACCCCCACAGGGACGAGCGCTGTGACTGCTGCAGACCAGCGGGCCTCTGTCCTCCTCTCCTTCTCCGCCGCGCGTCCGGGCCTCCGTGCTGTCCCCCGGGCCCGTGTTGCTCAGCTGGCCTCCCCTCCTCCCATGTTCTGCCTCTCTGAGTGGTCATCTGCACGACTTCCAGAATGGTCTTAGATGGAGAACTAGCTCACCCACCTGCTCTCTTTCACCTGCGGAATCAAAAACAGCCCCTTCACATGCCCTCCAGGCCCTGGGCTCTTGGACCTCACCCCACTTTTCACGCTACATCTCCTTTCCCTGCCCTGGGGAGGCTGGGCGATTTGAGTCTCAAGGTCGCCAAGCTAGTCCAGTCGAGGCCAGCTCTAAGAGAGGTCCACCTAGAGCCAGAAGGCCTGCATTCTCGCTCTGGGCAAATCTGGGGCCTCCTTCCTGCCTCTGATAACAAATCGCCTTCCCAGCTGGGCCAAAGCATGCTCTTCAGAGTCTGCCTTGGGTAGTTAATGTATTACAGTAAGTCTCCTGCAAAGGAGCGAGTTCCATTCCAAGAGCATGTTTATTGAATCCTGTTTGTTTGCAAGGCCAACAAAGTTGGCCTCCGTACCTAACTAATACAATTGGCTGTATATGAAATATCATTGTTACTATTTGTATAGTAATGTAATTGGTGTGTAATAGGTTTATGATACTTCTCACACAAATACATTAAAAAAACAAGCACACACAAAAAAGAAAAAAACACTTTTAAGCTAATAGTGAGGTACCTTGAAAATCACACAGGACAGTGTGGTAGCTGGCACACAGGGACTGGCATCGAGTGAACAGGCAAGGTGCTATGGCTGGGCGGCATCACTGACTTGAAGGACATGAGTTTGAGCAAACTCTGGGAGTGGTGATGGACAGGGAGGCCCGGCATGCTGCAGTTCGTGGGGTCGCAAAGAGTTGACACCACTGAGCGCCTTCACTTTCTGCTCAGCCTCCATCCCAGTGGGTGGCTGACAGTTGTTCAGGCGGGACCAGGCCTGGGGTGGGGGGTGGGGGCGTCTCTCCTCCTTTGACTAAGGCAGAGGGGCAGAGGGATTTGAGGAGCCAGACCCTAGGGGGTTTGGCCCTTTGAAGCTCTGTCCTGCTCCTGGGGAAGAAAGAGCCCTGAAGCCGGAGTCCAGGAGGAGCAGTGCCGGAGCTCCGAGCAGGGACCTGGGACCAGGACAGACGGCGAGTGGTCCTCTCAGGCAGAGGATGGCAGGCAGGACGTCTCGGCCCGACGGCTTCCTCACCTGTGGGGCTGACCCGTGGGCACCGAATCGGTCAGGACACAGCCTGCTTGTCCTGAGGCTGCACAGCACCCCGCGCCACCCCCCGCCTCCCCAGGTCCCCACAGCCGTGAGAGCCGAGCTAAGACTGCTCCGGTGGAGTTTCTGTCTTTCCCCAGGGAGGGCAGCAGGAAGGGGCAGGACAAACACTGCTGGGAGCTTCCAGCCTCCTCTCTTGTCCATGAGAAGAAGCGACTTGTGTGTGAGAAGGAGCACGTGTATTGGGTCAAAGGCAACACTGGTGTATCTTCTTAAGATAACAGCTGAGATTCCAAACATGTGTTGAGCTTGTGGCCAGCCTCTCTGGCACCCGCTGGGAGTCAGGTCACATCTCTGGGAGGGGTGGGGGTGGAAAAGGGAGAGGGCGGCAGGACTTCTAGATCCCGTCTTAGCTTCTGGCCTTGGTGTCTTCATCTGCGAACTGGGCACAAGGGTGGGCTTGCAAAGACCTTCCCGCTGGCCTCTGGGACCCGGGTTGCGCTCTGGCTGGAGGGGGCAGGCCTGGGCCAGGCAGCCTCCTCCACGGGCCTCCCCGCTCCCCCCGCAGCTGATCTACGACGCCGGTGTGTCCTTCATGGTCATCATGTTCGCCTGGTCAGGCCTAGCCTGCCTCATCTTTCTGAACTGCGCCTTCAACTGGCCCAGGGAAGCCTTTCCTTCCCCCGAGGAAGTCAACTACAAGTGAGCAACTGTGGCAGTAGGGGGAGGGGGAGATGGGAGGGGACCCCCCCCCCCGCGGATCTGGAAGCCAAGTGTGGTGATGCGATGTTGGGAGTCAGGGAAACCGAGCTCTGCAAGCCACCTGAGCTTTCCGAGCTCTGCTTTCTCACCTGAACCTCGGGCCTGATCTGACCCTCCTGCAGGGGTCATGATGCTGGCAGCCAGACGTGGGGACCATTATCCTTCTGTCCGGGTTGGAGGACGGGGTCAGAGTAGCAGGGACCCTTGCCATAGTACCGCATGCCACCGGGACCCAGAAAAGGAGCCTGCAAGGGAGTGATGCCCCCCCTTTGTGGGGCAGCCTGAACGTCAGCTTCACACACACATACCCCGCCCCATCAGTTCCCCAGGGCGCTGGGATGATGCTCCGAAACCAGGCACCTTGGGCGCCAGTCAGATAGCTAGTACTGATCGAGCGTCCTCTGTGTGCCAGGCCCTGTGCCCAGTGGTCATTCTCAGACTCAGGACGTGGCTCTGTGATTAACTCCGTTCCTAACAGGCGCAGGGGCGCACAGTCCCTTTCCTGGAGTCACACCGTTGGAGCTGGGCGGGGTGGGGCCGTGTGGCGACTCTAAGGTTGGGATCAGGGCTCCAGAGCCTGGGGCTTCCCTGGACTCCGTGCTTTCATTGCCAAGGGCCTGAGTTCAACCCTTGGCCGAAGAACCAAGGTCCCACAAGCTACATGGTGTGGCTGAAAGGAAGCAAAAGCTGCAGCGCCTGAGTTCTTGTTTAAAATGTGTCTATTGAAGTATAGCTGATATACAGTGTTGTGTGGGTTTCAGGTGTCCACAGAGCAATTCAGATATACATGGATTCTTTTTCTGATTCTCTTCCCTGCTAGGTTGTTACAAAATATTGGGTCTATTTTCCTGTACTATGCAGTGGGTCTCTGCTGGTTCTCTGTTTTATGTTGACGTAGAGCAGTGTGTGTATGTGAATCCCAGACTCCTAATCTATCCTTCCCTCTGCCGGTACCTCACCAGAATCTGGGTCCTTAGTGCGGCCTCCATGGCAACAGCCCAAGTGGAAAGCGTCTTCATCCACCCTTCACTTTAGCTGGTGTTGAGCCAGGCCCTAGGCCCGCGCTGGGGAGCACGTCAGCGCTGGGTACAGGGGACTTGGCACCCCAGGACAGCATCCGCCAGAGGCAGGCTGCGGACGGTGGGCTCTGTGGGACTGCTTCCCACCAGCTACCGCCCGGCTCCCGGCAGGGAGAAGACCAAGCTCAGAGAGCTGGCCCTGGACCACAGGGTGACGGGGGACCGCTTCTACTCCTACGTGAGCACCGTGGGCCAGCGGCTGAGCCAGAAGGCGCCCAGCCTGGAGGAGGGGGTCCTCTTCATCTCATCCCAGGACGTGCGCGGCGGCGGCGCAGAGAGCTCTGCAGAGAGTGAGTGTCCGGTCCTGGGCCGGCCTCGCGGGGTGGAGCGGACGGGGCCTCACGGGGAGTGAGCACCCTTGCCTGGGTGCTCATTCTCCCTCCTGAGTTCTCACAACACCCCTAGCCGGACAGGTGGGCCCGCCTCCCATTTCTAGAACGGGGGCAAAGCTCAGAGAACTCCAGGATGCTCGGGTTCACGGGCGCTCGGCCGGATTCCAGGAATCCGAAGGCCGCTTCCGGAATGGGGCAGGTCCCTTCCAGGCCTGCGGGAGAGCGGGTTTCTCTCCGCGGGGCTCCCTGCAACCTCCAAGCCTCTTGCGTCAGACGCCGCCCGAGGAGCCGGCCTCCAGGCTGCGTCCGCGCGCCGGGTTGGTGGGCGCCCCTGCTGGCCGCGGCGGGGAGCTGCGCCTGCCTCCCGCCCAGGCCGCTTGGCGGGGCGTCAGCCCTGAGATTAGCGGAAAGAGGTTGGGGGTCTCGAGACGGGGGTTTGAGTCCAGCTCCCTGGTTCCAGGCCACGTGACTTGGGTGGGTCTCTTAACCCCACTCTCACCTTCCCCATCCCTTAAACTAGCCCTGACAACACCCTGATGCTGGGAAAGATTGAGGGCGGGAGGAGAAGGGGACGACAGAGGATGAGATGGCTGGATGGCATCACCGACTCGATCGACATGGGTTTGAGAAAGCTCCAGGAGATGGGAGGCCTGGCGTGCTGCGGTCAATGGGGTCGCAGGGAGTCGGACACGACTGAGCAACTGAACTGAATAACACGCACCTCACAGGGAAGTTAGTTGGGAGGATTGAAGGAAGGGAGGAACGTGCAAGCTGTCTGTAAACTGAGGCATGCGGCGAGGTTCTGAAGTGCTCCCCACTGACGGTTCCCGCAGGCAGAGCTGTTACGGGCATGACCTGCGGCGCCCAGCCCTAGGACCTTGGGCCAGTTTCATTGGCTGTTCTGAGCTGCAGTTCCCCATCTGTAGGATGTGCTGAAGACTGGGTTGTAGCTGCCTGCAGTGCGGGAGACCTGGAGTCAGTCCCTGGGTCTGGAAGATCTCCTGGAAAAGGGATAGGCTGGAGATCAGTCCTGGGTGTTCATTGGAAGGACTGATACTGAAGCTGAAACTCCAATACTTTGGCCACCTCATGCGAAGAGTTGACTCTTTGGAAAAGACCCTGATGCTGGGAAGGATTGGGGGCAGGAGGAGGAGGGGATGACAGAGAATGAGATGGCTGGATGGCATCACTGACTCGATGGACATGGGTTTGGGTGGACTCTGGGAGTTGGTGATGGACAGGGAGACCTGGCATGCTGCGGTTCATGGGGTCTCAAACAGTTGGACACGACTGAGCAACTGAACTGAACTGAACTGAACCCACTCCAGTATTCCTGGGCTTCCCTGGTGGCTCAGATAATTCTTTACTGGTGGCAGTAAAGAATCCACCTGCAATGTGGGAGACCTAGGTTTGCTCCCTGGGTTGGAAAGATCCCTTGGAGGAGGGCATGGCAACCCACTCCAGTATTCTTGCCTGGAGAATCCCACGGACAGAGGAGCCTGGCGGGCTACAGTCCATGGGGTCGCAGAGAGTCGGACACGACTGAGTGACTAAGCAGAGCAGTTCCATAACGTGGGATGGTGCATGTCAGGTGTGCGGCACAGCAAGTGCTTAGTGAACAGCGGCCAGAGTCACTACCATGGCACGCCTAGGGTGCACACCCGGAGGTCACCTGAGAATGTTCTGGTGAGGGAGTCCCCTGGAGGTCCAGTGGTTAGGTCTTGGGTTCGAACCTGGTCAGGGAGCTGAGATCCCACAAGCCACACAGCGTGGCCAGAAAAAAAAAAAAGTCTCCTAGTGAGACAGTTACGTAGCCGGGCGGCTTGGGGACCAGAGAGGCTAAAGCAGCCCCTCTCTGTGGCCACCGTGGCAGCATGCCCACCAGAACGGCACCCCCTGGAATGTGGCACACTGGAGCCCTGGGCTCAGGGGTGCCCCCTGCTGTCCCCCCAGAGTCTGTGCCCCTGCGCAGGAGCCTCTGCTCCCCCATTTTCCTGTGGAGCCTCCTCACCATGGGCATGACCCAGCTGCGGGTCATCTTCTACATGGCCGCCATGAACAAGATGCTGGAGTACCTTGTGACCGGCGACCAGGAGCATGGTGAGGTGCTGCTGAACCCCCGGGGCTGGGGTGTGGGGGCACCCTGGCCGAGCTCCCCTAACTCTGGCTTCCTCCCTGCCCCCAACAGGGACGGATGACCTGAAACAGAGGGCCACAGAGACAGGTAGGAGGAGGAAAGCTTGGGCCCGGACCTCTACCCTCCCTGTTGCTGGGTGATCCATCCTTGGGTCACACGGCCTGGCTGTGTGGGGAATCTGGGGGTCAAAGGGGGGTCATCTTGGTGTTCCCCCGCCTCTGCTGGAGGTGGGTGACAGCACTCACTAGGCTGCCTGGCTGTGTGGGGGTCTGAGAATCTAGCGGTCAGAGGGGGAAGAGCTTGGCGTCTCCTGCCTCTCCTGAGGCTGGGCTGCTGGCTCCCATCCTGCCAGCCCCTGACCCCACTTCCTCTCCCGCCCACCCAGTGGAGTTCTACTCCTCTGTCTTTGGGGCCATGCAGCTGTTGTGCCTTCTCACCTGCCCTCTCATTGGCTACGTCATGGACTGGCGGATCAAGGACTGCGTGGACGCCCCCTCTCCCAGGTGACCTGCCCTGGGCGGGGGTACAGCTCTGTGCTTTCACACCCAGTGTCTTATTTCATTCTCCCCAGAGCGCTGGGAGACAAGGGGCCCATGCCCATTTTACAGATGAGGAAACTGAGGCCAGGAGGGGATGTGGCTGCCTTGATAATCGGCATAGCTGGCAGTAAATGCCACCTGTGCACCGGGCACCTGCACTGCCCTATTTGATCTTGTGCTAGCTCCCCGCACTAGGTACATACATTATTATCCTCACTTCACAGAGGAGCCGAGACACAGAAAGGTTCGGGAACTTACTCAAGATCATACAGCTTTTAGTAGGAGGTTCCAGAATTTTAGTTATGATGAGCACACTCAAGCCTTCTTAAGGTTAGGAAGAGATAGATCCACTGTATGAGATATCTACTGCTGTGTAGCAAAGTAGCCTCGAACTTCGAATCTTTAAACAACATCTATTATCGCATCGTTTCTGAGAGTCAAGAATCTGGGAATGACTCAGTGGGGTGGCTTTGGTTCAGAGTCTTTCTGAGTTTGTTCAGACTGGTACAACAAAATAGCAGACAAGGTAGCTTAGAATTGGTGGAAATTTATTCCTTATAGTTCTGGAGGCTGGAAGTCCAAGAGTGGGGTGCCAGCATCGGGGGGGTGAGGGCTTTCTTCAAGGTGGAAGGTTTCTCCCTGTCCCATAGAGCTTGTGGCTCAGACAGTAAAGAGTCCAGCTGCAAAGCTGGAGCCCTGGGTTTGATCTCTGGGTTAGGAAGATCCCCTGGAGGAGGGCATGGCAACCCACTCCAGCATTCTTGCCTGGAGAATCCCACGGACAGCGGAGCCTGGTGGGCTACAGTCCAAGGGGTCGCAGAGAGTCAGACACGACTGAGCACGCCCACGCACACACCAGATATTGCCGGAGGAGCCGCGCTTTGAGAAGCACATGGCTGGAAGAGAGACTCTCCCTTTCCTGGCACCCTGAAATGGGAGGGAGGGCAGCTGAAGAGATCGGGGCGGCGGCCAGAGACGGCCTGTCCTCCGCAGGGACGGGGCGGCCACCAAGTCCATCAGACCACGCTGCCGCGAGATCCAGAAGCTCACCAACGCCATCAACGCCTTCACCCTGACCAACCTGCTGCTCGTGGGTTTCGGCATCACCTGCCTCGTCAACAACCTACACCTCCAGGTACCAATGTCCACGCATCCTGCACTCCCTGCCTCGCGGTGGTCCCCGGGTGGCAAGGTCCCCACCCTATGGGTCTGCTTGCTGGGTTCTCCAGGAGGTGTTTCTGGGAGGTCGGGTGGGCAGAAGACCGGCCCATGGCCTCTGTCCCCCTCCTTGCCTTTACGCCCCACCCCCACCCTGCTCCTCACCTCCGCCCTCTCTCCTTCCGGCTTCAGTTTCTGACCTTCGTCCTGCACACCATGGTGCGTGGCTTCTACCACTCGGCCTGCGGAGGCCTCTACGCTGCGGTGTGAGTCAGCGGGGTGGACCGGCTTTCCCGGGGGCTCCCCTTGGCACTCTCCTCCCCAGCCTCCGTCCCTGGAACGCTGGCGTCTGTGGCACTAGTGGTAAAGACCCTGCCTGCCAGTGCTGGAGATATCAGAGATGCGGGTTCGATCCCTGGGTGGGGAAGATCCCCTGGAGGAGGGCATGGCAACCCAGTCCAGTAGTCTTGCCTGGAGAATCCCATAGACAGAGGAGCCTGGGGCTGTGGTCCACAGGGTCACAAAGAGTTGGGCACGACTGAGCGACTTAGCAGCAGCAGCAGCAGCTGCAGGGTCATGAGGATCTGGAGGTGGTCCAACTCACTGCCCTCTCCCAGCTCCCTAGTGATGGAGTGCTCTTGCCTCAAAGGCAGCCCCCGCCCTCTTGGGACGACTCTGCCGTCAGAGCGTCCTCCCTTAGGGGCAGCTGACATCCTTGGTTTGGTGCCAAGGTTTGGTGCCTTGGCTTGGTCCTGCGTCTCCCTCCACAATGCCCACTCCCCTTCCCAGAGCGGCCCCTCTCCCAGCATCAGCCCTGTTGGAATTTCCAGACCGCAGTCTCTTTGCCTCATAACGTCCCTGCTTCAGGGGCAACACCCCTCCCTGGCACCCCGTTCCCTTCCCCTGTGGCTTCTGGTTTCCACGTCGCGTGTCTCTGCTGTCCATGTGATAGGAAAGAGGTAGCAACCCCGTCACGGCTGTGGAGCACTCACTCCATGCCGGGTGCAGGGGGAGATGCTAAGCCCCTCCCTTACCCAGACCTCGGGGGGCAGCTGCACCTGGGCCAGGGGTCACCCTGGATTCCACACGCTCACTGCTCACAGCCCAGGTCATGCTCCACGCTCCGCAGACCCCACGCGCGGCCTGCTCAGGTCCCTGGCGATGCCACCCCCGTCCTGGATCGGGGCTGCTGCCGCCTCCCAGCAGTCTCCCTGGGTCCGCCCTTGCCTCCCAGGGTGTTTCTAACGCAGGAGCTGGAGACACCCATTAGGACAAACATCTCTTCCCATCTCTCCACGGCTGCCTCTCTTGTCTTACTTCGAGAAAAAGCCAAAGGCTCTGTTATGGCTCCAAACATCCTGCCAGGGGACATCCCTGGGGATCCAGTGGTTAAGAATCTGCCTGCGGTGCAGGGGATGCAAGTTCAATCCCGGGAAGGGGAAGTAAGATCCCACAAGCTGTGGAGCAGCTCAGCCCAGCTGTCACGACTAGAGAGCGTGGGCCGCAGTGAAACACGTAGCAAAGATCCCGCGTACTGCAATGGAGACCCGCTGTAGCCAAATAGATAAATATATTAAAGCAAATAAAGAGGCCCCTCAGGGTCTGACGCCGGGGGCCTCTCCCTTCCCTTCCCACCTCACTCACCCCCGTCTCCCGCTGCAGCTGCCTCGTGCTGCAGAAGCCTCATGTGTTCCCCCCAGGGCCCCTCTTCCTGGCTCGTTCTCCCCCTAGACGTCCACAAGCCAGCTGTCACACCTTGTTCGGGGCTTTACCCAGAGGAACTCTCCTGAGGCCTTCGCCACCTCTCTAGAAAGCCCCCTGCTCTGCTTAGCCTCGTTCCTCAGCACTGTCACCTTCAAACACGCTGTGCTTTCTCGGGTTTTGGCCACACCCATTGGCAAGCATGATCTTAATTCCCTGACCAGGGATCGAACCTGTGTCCCCCTGAAGTGGAACCTCAGAACCCTAACTGCTGGACCACCAGGGAAGTCCCAACTATGTGTTTATTTTGCTTGCTTTGTGATCACTCCCCAACCGCCTAGAATGCCACTTCCGTGTCTGGTTCTCTGCTGTCTCTCCACGCACCTAGAACAGTGCCTGGTGCATGGTGGGAGTTCAACAAATAATGTGTCAAAAGGATACACGGACAGCCCGGTGAGCTCAGAGAGGCTGAGTTACTTGCTGTTGTCACACAGCTGGCGGCGGCGGTGGTTTAGCCGCTCAGTCGTGTGCAGCTCTTGCAACCCCATGCACTGCAGCCCGCCAGGCTCCTCTGTCCATAGGATCTCCAGGCAAGAATACTGCAGGGGGTTGCCATTTCCTTCTCCAGGGGATCTTCCTGATCCAGGAATTGAGCCTGGGTCTCCTGAACTACAGGCAGAGGCTTTACCAGCTGAGCAATGAGGAAAGCCCATCACACAGCTGGCAGGTGTCAGAAACAAGCCCTGTAGCCTTCAAGTCATACCATATGCCCTTGAGGCCAGCGCATATGCAGAGAGCCTGGGATTTTTATCATTTTTTGGCCATGCCACTTGGGATGTTAGCTCCCCAGTCAGGAATGGAAGCCTCGCTCCAGCAGCAGGAGCACAGTCTTCAGCACGGGACTGTCAGGCCTGTCCTGAGCCCGAACTTTTCACCTCTGCCTCGCCTGGCGTGACGTCCGGGGCGGGAGGGCACAGGGCTGGACAGGGCCACGCGCCCCTCACGCGGGGCCGCCTTCTCTCCCACAGGTACCCGTCCAAGCACTTCGGGACGCTGACAGGCCTGCAGTCCCTCCTCAGCGCCGTGTTTGCCTTGCTCCAGCAGCCGCTCTTCATGGCCATGGTGGGGCCCCTGAAAGGGGAGCCCTTCTGGGTAAGAGGCTGGGGGGCAGGGGTCCAGGGGACCCCCTCCCCACCTGGGTGCAGCTGAGGAGCTTGGGGCAGGGCGCCCTTGCATCTGGCAGAATCTTTTATTCTTGTCTCAGCCAGGAGGCGCCGTGGAGGTCTCTCCTCAGGGGGTCCCAACTGACTGTTGGTCAGACCTCCTTATAGACACCCCAGCCTGGGCCCAGGATGCTGTAACAAGCTCCCAGGCAACCTGGGTATTGGCCCAGTCCTGATCCAAGGCAGGGACCTTCTCTTCTGGAAAGGGGCTCCTCCAAGCCCTCTGACCCCTGGTGCTGGGGCGCCAGCACTTGGTCTTATTAGAAATGCTTTCCCTTGCACTGAACTGACCTCTTCACCTCCCTAAAGCTGACATCTGCCTGGGCGTCCACCCACTCCCCTAAACCCTCCCGCCAGGGCATGCTAGCTACCATGTGCTCACCAGGTGCTCAGTCGTGTCCGGCTGTCTGCGACCCCATGGACTGCGGCATGCCAGGCCTCCCTGTCCGTCACCAACTCCCAGAGCTTACTCAAACTCATGTCCATCGAGTCAGCGATGCCATCCACCCATCTCATCCTCTGTCGTCCCCTTCTCCTCCCGCCTTCTGTCTTTCCCAGCCTCAGGGTCTTTTCTAGCAAGTCGGTTCTTCGGCACTGGAGCTTCAGCATCAGTCCTTAGTGTGTTTATATGGAACCCGGCCACCATGGCCCAGAGGAGGGACAGTGTCGACTCAAGGTGACTGCCCCTGAGGAAGGGAGCAGGCTGTGCGCTGGGTCTGAGTGGGGCCTCACGGGCCTGCTGCCCCCGCTGCACACGGTGCCCACGATTGCCCGCCACGGGACCCCACCACCCACGTCCTCAGAGGCCCAGGCTCCTAGATGACACCAGGTTAGGTGGGGTTCAGACCCTGCTCTGGAGCTTTACGGTCATCCCGTGAGATGCTGGCGGAGAGTGGCTGCCCCAGCCAGTGCTCACTCTGTGTATCTTCGGGCCCAGAACCAGTCCACCCTAAAGGAGATCAGCCCTGAGAAGGACTGATGCTGAAGCCGAAGCTCCAGTCCTTTGGCCACCTGATGCGAAGAGCTGACTCACTGGAAAAGACCCTAATGCTGGGAAAGATTGAGGGCGGGAGGAGAAGGGGACGACAGAGGATGAGATGGTTGGATAGCCTCACTGACTCAATGGACATGAGTTTGGGTGGACTCCGGGAGTTGGTGATGGACGGGGAGGCCTGGCGTGCTGCGGTCCATGGGGTTGCAAAGAGTCGGACACGACTGAGCGACTGAACTGAACAGGACCCGGGGTGCAGACAGCTGCCTTCTCCTCCCTGAGGAGAGGCTGAGCCCCTGAGGGTGATGAGGGTGGACAGCTTGACTTTTTTTTTTTTCTCTCTCTCTCTCCCTGCCCTGCAGGTGAATCTGGGCCTCCTGCTCTTCTCACTCCTGGGGTTCCTGCTACCATCCTACCTCTTCTGCTACCGTGCCCGGCTCCAGAGGGCAGACGTTGCCCCCTGGGGGGGCCCTATGAAGGCTCCCGGAGGCCCCAAGGCGGCAGCCTAGGCCCCCCGAGTCCCAGGGCGCAGAGGGACTGACTACCTGTGACCTCCGCACAGCGCTGGGGACCGAGGGTTTATAAATACCAGGAGAAGTTCTATTTTTGTGGGGACATGTTTAAAAGAAAAAAAAAAAAATCCCCGAAGCCACGCTCCATTGACTGAAGATACCCACCCCCGCCAGGATCGAGCCTTCTGGAATCTGGGGCTGGAGGGCCCACAGGGCGGCCCTGTGCTTCCTCTGGGCCCTGGCCGAGGGGCCTGCCCGCGGTGCCTCCTGGGGGCCTGTGGGGTCAGCGAACAGGTGACCCCTCAGCTGTGCAGGGCCCAGGGTGCGCATGATCGGGTGTGGAACTCCCTTCTCCTCCTGGGAAATGGGGCCAGAAGTGTGTGGCCTTGTCCTGAGGCCGCTGCATGGGAGGGAGGCCCCTCCTGGGGGCTGTAGGGCGGGTTCTCTCCCTGATGCTGCTGTCTGCAGATCTCAGAGGAAATAAACAGGGAAGTGAGAGACTGGCTACGGTGTGCCTTCCTGTGTCTTGGGAGGCGGGGAGTGTCTTCCCACACCTCCATCCCCCTTCCTCAACCAGGCTCAGCTGGGCATTAACTAGGACACTTAAGGTGCCAGCCCGTCCACCCGTCCACCCCAAGCTGCCTGCCTCACCTCCCTGTTCTCAGCTGTGCCCTGGAGGGGGTGGAGGTCCTGCCCTCTGTTCCCACCCCCCCACCCCCACTTCTCAGGGTTTGGGGTACATTTGGGAGGGAGTTTGGCCTTTCTCCCTATTGACGACCAAGATAGGAGGCTTTGGGAAAAATGCTAAGGAGCGCCTCTTGAACTTTTGTCTGGCATTTCTAGAGGTCTGTTGAAAGTAACATTTTTTTGGGGGGGGGTCCTGTTTTATCTTAAAATTTCATGCAAATATCAAGCTTCCTCTTGTGCTATATTTACATTTACTTTCAGAAATAAAGGGAGACTTTAAAAGTTACATGCATCAAGGGAAGACACCCTCTTTGAGGACAAACGGCCTTCCAGGAAGCTATACCTTATTCATCCCATTCCTGTATCTATTTCTGTTCTGGGACATAAACCTGAAAGTCACAGAAGGGAGGGGCGTGGCAGGGAGGAGCCTGTGTGTCGAGGCTCAGCCTGTCCCTGCGTCCTCACTGCAGAGGTCGGTGTCTCCAGGTCGTTTTGTAGAGAGAGGAAGTCTCAGACAGGCTAAGGCACAGAGCTGGTAGGTGGGGGGGCCAGGTGTTGTGGCCACTGAGTCCTAGCCTCAGGTCTGCCCAGGCGATCTGCGGCAGAAAGGAGGTTCTGAGATTGTCAGCCCAGCTCTCTGAGGCCCTCTAAGGGCAGAGAGGAACCACAAAAGCCTTATGCCCCACCCTACTCCCAGAAAACCTAGGAGAACCCCGAAATAATGGCCCTGGAGGACAGTATGACAGAGGAGCCCTCCTTTTGTTTGCAGCTCTCTTAGAAGTTGATTCGGTAGACCGACCCACCAATTTGAGGATGTCCAGCGGGCTCTGGAGACGTGGCTAAGCCACACGCGCATCCCTGGCTGCTCGCAGTCCAGGCTCCTGGCTTCCCACCGTGTCCTTTTCGCAAAGTTGGAAACCGGATTTGGACCGCATCAGCCGACTGGTTGGACAGGCTCCCAGCGGCCTTGCCCGGGTCTCGCTCCACTCTGGGCCCCGGACCTTGACTTTCGTCTGGTCCGGTGGAAGTGGATCACAAGCGATGAACCAGAGAAGGGCGGTTCGGAGGGAGCCGGGCGGGTGCGCCCCGGACTCTGCGCTCCGCAGGCGGCGCTGCGTGGCTGCGGCTGGGACAGGGTTGGGGAAGCCGGAGGAGGGGGGACTCCACACCCTTCCTCGACAGCCCCTGCAGGCTCGTCTGCCTCTCCTGGGTCACATCTCCAGACCCCTCCCCTGAGATACCCCGTGCCCCTAGGCCACTGCGCCACCGACCCTCGAGGCTGAAGGAGGGGGTCTCGACCGCGCCCCTGCCCCTGCCCAGAGGGCGTGGGACCGGGTGGGGGACGCAGGCGGGGATCTCGGCCTCCTTGGGGCGGGGTGTCTTCTCGCCCCGCGTCCCCGGGGCGGGGGCGCTTGGGGAGGGGGCTGGCGGGGGCGGCCGCGAGCTGGAGCCTGTTTGTCGCGGCGCTGCCGAGTGGAACAGATGGCTGGGGGGTGGGGGAAGAGGGTACGTGGCGGGGAGGAGGAGGCTGCGGGGGCCGGGGGCTGAGGAACGCGGGGATTTCGACGCCCCGAGTCTCCCAGGAGAAGCGCCCCTCCCCACCTCTTCCCAGAAAGAGGGGGTGGACAAGTGCCTGCCCTTTCTCCCCCCACCCAGAGCACCTGCAGCCCCTGCCGTCCCCCTGGTGGCGCGCCCCTCAGCCCCTGGACCCCCAGAATGGGAGGCGTCCAGGCCGCCGGGAGTCTCCCAGGGTCTCAAGGGCTAATGGGGGTCCCCATCCCCGCTCCGGGGGGCGTGGGGGCGGCGGGTCGCGGGGCGAGACTTCTGGGAAAACGTGCTAATTGGAACCTTGTGCAGACGAGCTGGGGTGGGGGCTGGGCAGGGCACAGGGCAGCGTCGGTGGGCCTGAGGGGCGGGCTAGGGGGCTCTGGCCGGGGCAGTGATGGGGGACCGCCGCGGAGGCCCGCGGGTCTCTGCAGAGGAAGCCGCCCCCTGACCCTGCACCTCAGAAGAACGCGGCTCTCAATCTCCACCCCAGGGACCAGAACCCCAGGGTCTCAGGTTACCCCCGAAGGGGGCGGGAAGCGTGCAAGTGACTGTCCCTGCCAGGGGCGGCTTACCTCAGGCGCGACCCAGCCCAGTCTGTCTCCTGCATTCTTCTCCAGCCCCATCCACGGCATCACCCTGTCCACGCAAGAGTTCTGCCCGTGGCTTCCGCCAGGATCTAACTTTTCTCCCTCTGCTTTCTCCTGTCTGTCCCCCTCGGGACCACCCCAGCTCGGAGCAGCTGTTTCTTTGCCTTCAGACAGCTTCCTAACCCACCCCCTCCTGTTAAAGTGCAGGGCTTGGGGAGAAACTGGTCCAGTGGGTCTGAGGGGCTCGGAAACCTGCGTCTTAGCTCTTTCCCACCCGAATTAGATGGAAAAGACCTTCACCTTCACAAACACTAGACAGGGACTGGGAAGACTGGACAAGCCTTCCTCAATGGCCGCTCCCAACCCCTCTCCATTGAGGTGCTCCTGCTCGGTGTGGCCATCTTGGCTTCCAGGGGACGAGAAGGTGCCAGGAAGGATGGAAGGAGGCAGGGAGGGAGGAGGAAGGAGTAGACAGTGAGTCTGTGCCTGCTGCTCCCTCTGAGCTGGGCCTTAGCCCTCCTCTCGCTGTGCCGGCTTTCCTGCCCGCTGTGCCGGCTTCCAGGCCACCAGCCTTGCCTCACTATCGCCCTTCCCTTCCCCACCTCATCTGAAGTTTCTAGGAAGGCCAAAGGCTCCTGGGGTGGGCCGTTTGGATCTTAGGAGGGTACGGCAGAGCCCAAGTCCTCACCTCCCCAAGAAAGAGACAAAGGCACCCCTGGGATTGAAAGAAAAACCAGAGGAGGCGGGCAGGGCTCGGGAAAAGATAACAGCAAACAGATGGGTCACCTTCTAAGGGCCCCTGCTCTTACTCCCCACAATAACTCCATTTAGGCAGGCACTGTCGCCCCCAGGTTGTAAATGCAAAACCAAATGAGGGATGCTCAGAGAGTTTAAGTGACTTGCTCAAGGTCACACAGCAAGTGGGAAAACAACTCGATCATTCACGCCTCTACTTTTCCCAAAGCTTTTCTCAGGAGGCTGCTGGGAGCTGCCCCAGGCTTGCCCTGCCTGCCCAACCCCCCATCCCCCCAGGGGCCGTGGGGACGGGAGAGAGGACCATGCAGAGATGAAAGGGGAACATCTGATAGGTCTGGCTGGAAGCATTAAAAATTCATCTAGAAACCTGACCCCGGCTGGACCCTGGGCCTGCCACCTGGACTGTCCCCTGCCTGGTGGCCTCCCAGAGCCTGGTGGGCAGATATCACTTCCACAGGGTCCTGGGAGCACTCCCCTCACCCTGCAGGTCTTCGTCTTTCACAGGAGAGGCATTCTCTCATGAATTTGGGCGCTAACATCGGGAGTCAGCAGCTCAAAAAGCAGTGCTGAGAACCCTCCCCCTACTCTGAGTGTAAGAACCTTAGAGGTTTAAGGGCTTATGGACCTTGTCATCTGATGGCCTTCTCTGCCTCTCCCCAGGCGGAGATGCTCACGCTCGGTTTAGGATCCCTGAGCCTGCCTGTGATACCCACAGTGACCGGTAAGGGGCAGCCACCTCCCGGGAGCCGGCCTTAGCCTGGGCCTCTCCCAGCAGCTCTGAAGGAGGAGAACCCCATGGCTAAGGTTAGCAAGATGCAGCTTTAGCCTGGGGGAGGGGCTCTGGACTCTGTTATCTGAGGCAGGGGGCGAGGGTCCCATGTCTGGGGGAGATTGAGGAACTCTAGGAGAGGTGCAAAGTGGGTTTGTGGGGTTCCCATTCATAGTAACGAAGGCCCACCTGGTGCAATCTTTCTAGCTGGAGTGAAAGTGGGAGGGGAGGTCGGGAGGGAGAAGCTAGAAAGGCAGCGCCTCCGAGGCTTTGCTAAGACGTTTTATCTTTAACTTGAGGGGGAACAGGGAACCTGTGGTACGTGCCTGAGTAACAGAATGACATAATGCGAGTTCTGGTCTGATGGATCTGGCCAACATGGGCCAGCGGAGTGGGAGGCAGCGAAAGATCGAATGCAGGAAAACGGGAGAGGAGGTTACTGCTATTTTCTTCCACATTCTAGGCATGAGGTAATGAGGAGCTGCAGCAGGCAGGGAGCTGGGGTGGGGGGGGGCGGGTAATGGGAAGGAAGGGCTGGGCGGGGGCTGAGGGGGGAACTGGGTGGGCGAGCCGATGGGAGATTCAAAGAGGAAACGGAGGAGCTCGCTGCCACTGGTGTCGGGCAGCAGGAGAACAGAGGACGTGGAGAACACAGGCTGGGGGGCACTCGGGGGTTCAGGAGGTTCCTTTCAGGGTGGCAGTCTTGCACAAACACCCCCCTCTCTCTGGGAGGGCCTCACTGCCCCCCTCGGAGCATCCCTGGGGGTTGGACCCGATGGCCTTGGAAGGGCCTTCTGTCTCGGGGTGTGAGGCTCAGGCTTTCCATCTAGGTTGTCTGGGGGGGCTGGGGTCTGGGCATGAGATCTCAGGGGTGGTGTCTGTGCGGGGGTCACAGGAGCGGCTGTGCATTTGGGGTGCATCTGCCTGTTTGTGGGACCTGTGGGTGTTGGCGTGCCTGCACGCGCTCTCTCTTGCTCCGCTTTGGTGCGTGTGTGAGAGAGCATGTGAGCGTGGGTGTGCACGTGATGGGCATCCATGGGTCTGTCTCGGAGGGTGGGGGCAGGGGGCGGGGAAAGTGGCCTTGCTGTCGGCTTCCTCCCGAGGCTCTCTCACACACACACCCGCCACCCCCACCCCTGGCTTTCACCGTTCTGAAATAGCATCTGGACTAAAGGCCCATGAATATTTCACGATAATTCTGTGACCTGGACAGCCTGCTTCTGATTTACCAGCATCGTCCCTCCTCCCCTGCCCAGGCCCCAGCAGTCCCTCCTCCTTCAGAGCTCTTGCGGGCTGGCCCCCTAAGCCCACTCATCAGCCTCCTCAAAGCCAGCATGACATGCGCCCCCGAGAGACCCCAGACTCGGCACTATCCACTCCACTCCAACCTCACACCTTCAGCCAAAGTCCACCTGCTTCAGGCCTTAAACCTGAACTCTTTCCTGTTCCATCCTCCTCTCTCCGCCATCCTTCTGACACCCCTGGCCAAGGCCGCAGACCCTCACCATCCTTGAGCCCTGGCACCACAGTATCCTCTTTCCATCCCCGGCTCCCAAGTTACATTCTTAACCCTAAATTTAAACCATCCAAGTCTCCCCCAATTGCTTCTGGCAGACGAGACTCATCCAAGTCCTTCTCAGCCAAGGCTCTCCCCTTTCCCTAACCTCTCCTCCTCACACAGGAAAGATGAAGCTTCTCATCATACCTCAAGGGAGCAAGACACTCCAACTTGGGATTCTCATCCCTCTGATCACCAAAAATCCCTCAGCTTCTCCACTAACCCGCTTGGAGAACTGCTTCTCTGACCCGATTCCTCCGTGATGTCTTCTGCCTCACAAGAGCCAAGGGGAAGAGCCCATTGGTCTACAGGGTTGCTGTGTACAGCTGTGCAGGTTGTACACTGCACAAGTGTGAGCTGAACTCCAGCCTTATGATGCTTGCTAAAGTGTTTGCTGCAGTTAGAAGCTGTGTTGCCCTAAGGAAGAGGTGTCTTTCAGGTTTACCCAAAGCCATGTTTGGGCTGGCTGTGACCATGGCTGGCCACGTTATTACTCCCCTTGCAGGGGAGAGTGAGAGAAGCTGCTTCTTCCTTCCTGAGGGAACAGAGCCTGGGAGAGAACCATTAGCCAGGCTGGAGGCCTTCCCCAGGCCTGGCTTCTCCAGCACAGACAAGTCCGGGTCAGCTGCAGCTGCTCCTCCTGGACAAATGAGGCGGCAAGGTGCCATCAGCACCCACTCCTGGCTTTTGGATTTCACCTGCCCTGCCTGGAACTCTAGGGTCTCCCCCTTCTTCCTCGGCCTTGTTTCTTCTTATAGGGGCACCAGCAGGAAGCACTTGGATGCTGTGGAATGGCTCCTGATTGCTTTCTAACTCTCCTGGCCCCTGAAAGCCTGATGGTTCTAAGCCTTTCTCCCACTTTGAGATCCTGAGCCAATAAACTTTACAGGAGATAAAATAATAGAATTTTTTAATAAACCTTTTTATCCCCCAAACAATGTCTGTTAATCTTCACCACACAGGGGCCATGGTGGAGAGGAACGTTCTCTCCAGGCACCCTCAAAAGTGTCCAGGGTAGACTTAGGAGAAAAGTATTTCTCCAGTGTCGCGAAGTTGAGGCGGGGGGCGAGGATAAGCAGAGGCCTGGGGCTAGCCTGGCGTCCCTCCAAAGGGCTCCCTCGAGCGGCGCCCTTCCTGGAACTTCCCAGGGCTCTGCTGGTGGGCGCTGCTCCACAGACAAAGCCCCTGTCGAGTCCACCGTGGTCGCTGGGAGATGGGGTCCACGGCGGCCCCGGGTGCCCACTCAGCCTCGGGATGGGCACAGGTTGACGGCCGGAGATGGGGAGAAGACCCCGGCCATGTCTTCGGATGGCTGAGCCACCAGACGTGCCCTCCGGGGGCTGCCATCAGCCTGCGGCCCGGGAGGCGGGGAGAGGTGGCCGGATCCCTGGGGATGCGAGGCGCTGGGAAGAGAGAAGGCAGGCCACCAGCCCGCGGTGGGCACTGGGGCCAGAGGGGGAGGGGTGGGGATGGGGGGCCGGGGAGACGCCGCTTCAGTCTCAGCACCGCGGTCAGAGGTGGTGGGGCGCCAGGATCAACAGGCAAAGCAGCGGGGCGGTGAGCCCAGCCGCGCGCGTGGGGCCACGGGAGTCCGGGGGCGCCTGGCAGGTGGCGCCGGGGCACGTCTGCTCGCCCCGCCGGTCCTCGCCGCCGTAGCCGCCCCAGTAGTCGTCCTCGGTGGGCGCGTCGCCGCCCGGGCGCCCCCGCGCGTCCTCGGCGGGCAGGTCGCGGTAGAGGGTGGAGGGGTCGGCCGGCGGCGCCCCGGCCTCGGCCACCCCGTACAGGTGGTTGGAGGAGCTGTTGGCGCGCGCGCGGCCCCCGGGCCGCGTGGGCGCGGCGGGCGGGCAGGCCTGGAAGTCGGCCTCGCGGAGCGCGCGCAGGTCGCGGCCCCGGCGCTCGGGCGGCGAGGCGCACGTCACGTCGGAGCTGGACACGCGCGCGCGCTGGAACCAGGCCCAGAGCGGGCGCGCGCGGCAGTCGCACGCCCAGGGGTTGGCGTTGAGCCGCAGGAACTCGAGCGCCGGCAGGTCGGCCAGCGCCTCGCCGGGCAGCGAGGCCAGGCTGTTGTTGAACAGGTAGAGGATGGTGAGGCGGCCGAGGCCGCGGAAGGCCGCGCGGTGCACGCCCTGCAGCCGGTTCCCATGCAGCAGCAGCCGGTCCAGGCTGCCCAGGCCGCGGAACACGTGCTCCGTGAGGAGCCGCAGGCGGTTCCCGTGCAGGAAGAGGTGGCTCAGATTGGCCAGGTCCGCGAACAGGTCATCCTGGGCGGGCGTGGGGGAGAAGAAGACGGATGAGTGCGCCGGAGACGGCCGGGGGGTGGGGGGGGGGGGGGGGCGGGGGGGGGGGGGGGAGAGGGGGGGAGA
>ML663051.1:324144-394980 GCA_007570785.1 Antilocapra americana | reverse complement strand
GGGGGTGAGACACGGGTGGCGGGGCTGAGACCTGGAGCTGCTGAGATACGAAGGGAGATGTTGGGCGCGAGGCAGGAAGGGTCCCGGGGGAAAGCGCCAAGGAGGAGAGGACGCCAGGGCCGTGCGCTCACCTGTAGGTGGACCAGGCTGTTCTCCTGGAGGTAGAGGTACTGCAGGCTGACCAGGCCGCGGAAGATGGTGCCGGGCAGGCTGCTGAGCTGGCAGCGGTAGAGGTGCAGCGACTGCAACCGCTCCAGGCCCCGGAAGGTGTCGGGCTCCAGGGAGCGCAAGTGCCGGTTGTCGCCCAGGTCCAGCTCCTCGAGCGCCTGCAGGTGGCGGAAGGTGCCCGGGTAGATGGCCGAGAGGTTGTTGGAGAAGAGCCACAGAGTGAGCAGGCTGGGCCCGAAGGAGCCGGGTCGCAACGCGCTGATGAGGTTGTTCTGCAGGAAGAGGCGCTGCGTGCCGGGCGGCAGGGCCCGCGGCACCGCCGAGAAGTTGTTGGCCTGGCAGCTCACGGTGGGCGGCGCTGGGTAGCAGGTGCAGAGCATGGGGCAGCGGGCGGCGGCGGGGGCCGCGGCCAGGAGCAGCAGCAGGACGCAGGCCGGGGGACCTGCGGGCAGACGGGCGCTGGGCGGGCTGCGGGGGGCTAGCAGACCCCGCCCCCTACCTTGAAGGGGACCTGGGCCGAGGGCTCTGGGCGGGCTGCCAGCCGCAGCCCCTGCCCACCTACTCCAAAGGGGGCCTGGGCCAAGAGTTGCAAGAGGCCCTGGCTACTTCTGCTTTTGGAGGCTCCTGGTACATCAAAATAAATGCCCAGAGGACACTTTAATAGGTTGAAAGTTGTCTGATGAGCGGCAGTCTACTTTCATTGCCATTGCCTTTTTCACTGTGATGGGTCTGACGGTGATTCTGGTCTTGGGCCGGTTGTCAAGAAGGGCCTAAATGTCAAGTGCTGACCACACTGCTTTGTGGTCAGGGGAGCGATCCTATAGGACGGTCTAGACAGCAGGGGTCTCCCTAGGACCTAATGCCTGATGATCTGAGGTGAAGCTGATGTAACAGTAACAGAAATAAAGCACCCGACAAACGAAACCCGCTCGAATCACCCCCAGACCACCCCCTCGCCTGGTCTGTGTAAAAACCTGCTTCCACAAAACCGGTCCCTGGTGCCAAAAAGGTTGGGGACTGCGGCTATATGGGGTTTTAGCAGCATCCCTGTCCTCTCTGTATTAGGAGAACCAGAAGGTCTCCAGACTTCATTGACAGTATCACCTGGGAAGAAAAACTGACCCCATTTGTGAACAGGTGGAGCTAAACCGAGACCCTCTGAGTGTGAGGCCCTCTGGCCCCTGGTGACCGCGGGCCTCCTCCCGCACCTCTCCACCCTGGAAGGGCTCTCAGGGACCAGAGGGCAGGGGTCTCTCCCTGGGGCCAGCAGCCACCTGCAGGAGAATGGGGGTGGGATGTCCGGAAGGAACACCCTGCCTGGGCAGAATCAGCGCCCCGAAGGGACAACTGGGGAACATCACTTCACACCTCAGGCTCTTCCTCTAAGTCACTTAAAAAATTGTTTTTTTCAAAGTAACTCTTGAAGCTTGGCTGTAATTCAGACAGAGAGGCAGGCCCAGGGGCCTGGGGGCTAAACAGTCACGTCTAGACCCCCACACCCTGAGCACCAGCGGGGCTGTGGGCCCCTCTCCCATCCTGACCCCCGCCCTCTGACCCTCACTGCAGCTGAGGAAGATCTGGAACCACCTTGATCTCTCCCCTTGATCATGGCTTCCCAACGACTAGGGATTTTCTTCTGGAGGGTTTTGCAGTCCCCAAAAGCCAGGTGCTCATTCTCTGGGCACACAGGGAAAGGGCACGCGCTGGCCCAGGCAGTGTGCTAGGCCTGGGAAGGCGGAAGAGAGCCTGAGGGGGTCCCTGCCTTCCCAGTGACCCTGGTGTCAGAGGTGTGAATGCGTATGTGAGCCAGGTGCTCTGTACCTGGAGCACTCCTGGGCCCAGGGTGGCACACGGAGCACACGCGGGGTGGCGCACGGCTCAAGCCGGGGCCAGCACACAGACAGGGCCGCTTGGTGGAGCCTCCTCCCTGGAGGACGGCAAAGGCGCGGTCCTCCCCAGCGCCCGGCCCCCCACGAGCGTACAGGAGTGTGCCCGCGGCCCCCTGCGTGTGTGAGTGCCGGGCCCCGTGCATGTGTGGGCCGGGTGTGATGTAATACTCGGTGACACAGCCGCCGCTGTTCCATTCGTTCACACCGCCTCCGCGCTGCTGGCCCTTCTCACCCCTCCCCCGAGCGGCGTTTCACGATCACTCTCTCCTCCCGGGGTTTCTGGGAGCCACGCGGGCTGCAGGAGCCCCACCAGGCAGGGGTGTGGAGTGGGGGGGGTGTTCAGGAGGGCTGAGCTTTGGGGCCCAGGACAGCGGCGCTCAGAGCCGGGCAGCCCTCCAGGTTCATCTGGTTTCAGGTTCTGGGTCTGCTGACCTGCAGTCCAGGGCTCCGAGAGGCCCAGTGATTCGGCCAAGGTCACACAGCAGAGCGGCCTGCAAGCACTGGAGTAGAGGGTCCCCGTGGCCGGCCAGGACTGTTCCCTTCCTGGTGGGGTCCCCCTCCGGCTCCTTTCCCCAAGGACTCGACACCAGAGAAAGCCAAATCCCTCTCTGAGCCCTTAATCCTGCGGCTGATCCATCACCTTGCAGCGAGTGTGTTCAGAAAGCTGCCAGCACCCCCCCCCAACCCAGGGAGGATTATGGAGCTCTTTCCCCAGCCTCAGAGGCGACTGTTCCCCCGGGAGAGGGAGAGGGAACAGGAGAACCCCCAGAGAACGGGGGGGGGGGGGACAGAGAACCCCCAGGAGAGGCAGGCGTGCAATTCCAGAGTGCACCAGGGTCTCTTCCAGCCTGGGGTGGGGAGGGGGCTTCCGCAGGGCCCCTTTCAACCCCCCTAGCCCACACTTCCCTGCCCCCCCTGCCGGCTTGTCTCCCCCATCATCCCAACCCACCTCCCGGCGGCCTGGTGGTGCTCCCGCGGCCTCTCTGATGCAGGGCCCTGGGCAGGGGCCTCCGTGGCGGCAGCCGCCAACAGTGACTCTGTTGCCATTTCTGGCCCTCGCCGCCATGCAAGGCAGCTGAAACCCAAGGAGCCTCATCCATAATTCAGGCTGCGGCTCACACTGGAAGCCAGGCGCAGGGGAGGCTGGAGGGCTCTGGGCTTCTCTGCCCCTGGGACCTGGTGAGTGGTGACTTTCACCCCTCTCCACCCCCTACAGCCCCTGCCCCCCAGGGTCTTGAGCTCACCACCCCCTCCCTGCCCCCTGCCTCTTCCAGGAGCACTCCATCCCCTCCCCAGGCCCCACCTTCTCCCCCAGGACCACAGGTCCACTCCCGGCCCCATCTTGTGAATCCCTGGTGACGACTGGGGCGAGAGGCACAGTCTCAGAGCAGGAACAGCGGACACCTCGTCAGCCATCAGGGGCTGACCCCTTATCTCACTAGCCAAGCCTTCGAGTAAGCGGCCCAGGCCGTCACCTGAATCTCAGTCTGCCTTCAGCTCCTTTCTCTAAGGCTTCATCTGACCCCCCACCACTATCTGGGCCAAGGAAAGCCCATTCCAACAGCTCCCCCCAACCTCTTCCTATCTTTTCTCTTTTATTTTTCCCTGAAGTCAGTAGGTAGGTGATGCTTGAGTTGCAGGGGAGCATAGAACAGTGATGGGCAGAAACCATCTGTTACTGAACACCTACTGTGTGCCGGCCACCGCATTTGTGTAAAGAATCAACACAGCATCGCCCCTGTGAGATCAAGATTCTGGTGCCCTATTTCCAAGTGAGGAGATGGAGGCTCTCAAATGTGAAATGAGTTGCCTCAGGTCATGCAGCTGGTACAAGGAGGAACCTGGATTAGACAAGTCCCTGTCTAAAGGGACTCTGACCTTTCTCTGGGAGGCCCCACATCAGCCACGGAAGCCACCCCTGCATGTGAGAGTTGCTGGGCTTGGGGGAAGGAGAGCACAGAAATTGCGCCCAGGGGCACCAGGCCGGGCCAGCAATGAAGCTGGTTCTGTTTGCCTGTTCAGGGTCCAGGCGAGGGGGGGACCCGGGCTCTCTGCAACTGTGGCTCCCTGGGCTCTAGGCTCCAGTTGTTCTAGGTGACGTCCCATCAGGGAGGCGGGAAGAGAGGCCCAGTGTCCAGAAGATGCAGCCAGAACTGACCCGGGGAGGGAACGGAGAGAGATCAGAACAGGGTATTGATCCCGGAAGGCAGAGGGGCCCAGAGCCAAACATGATCCATTCACCGCGGGCCCATCGTCAAGGACGCTAGGTGATCGCCCTGGGGCATCAAGGCTCCCAAAGTTCTTGGCCCAGGAGTAACCCTTTGGTCCAGAGATCGCTGTGAGAGAAGAAACTGGAGGAGGAGGCGGGGCACCCAGTGGGGAGCCAGGAGCCAGGGCAGAGGGGCTCCAGGGAAAATGCTCCCTAGGAAGGGGGTCAAGGCCTGGGGTTCTGACACTCAAGAGGCAAGCCTGGGATGGGCTGGGGCCTGTGGGCAGATACTGAGGGGGTAGGGGCAGGGCAGGCAGGAGGCAATGGCGTGACGCAGGGGCCTGGGAGGCTCTGACGCGGGTGATGGAGGTTTAGAGCACCCGCAAACAGCTTCTCACTCTGCCAGAATGTAACACCCCAAAATAAGCAGCCACCGTGGTGGCGGAGACGGTAGGATCCTCCTCCTCCGACGGCCAGCGGGGCCCAGAGATAAAAATGGCAGCGTGTGGTCAGCCAGGGCGCCCACCCCTGGAGGCCGCCACCCCACGCGGTGTCTCCCACAACCCCCCCCCCTCACAGCTGCCCCCCAGACCTCGCAGCGCACAGCCCGGGGGCGAGGGGCTGGCCCGCTGGCCACTCCCTGCAAGAAGCCGTGTGACGGGCAGGCGCTTTGGAAAAGGAGGGCTCCCCACGTGGACGTGCCTACCAGAAGTCTCTTTGTCTCTCTCTCCCCTTCCTCTGCCTCCTTCCTTTAGGCCCTCCCCAGCCCTCGGCCCCATCCCGATCAACCCCGACCCGCATCTCTGGTTTCCCAAACCCAAGCTCACGGTCCCCCGTCCCTGACCCCGCACCTCCGTCCACCACCCCGGCCTCCTCCGCTCTCGGCTCAGCGGTCTTCTCACTCCCTGCGCCCTCGGAACCCCTAGGTCGCAGTCCTCAGGCATTGTCCGTCCCTCCCACCTCCAGGAGCCGGCCCGCACCCTAGTGGTCCGCCCGCCCCCTGACCCGGCCTCCCCTCTTCCCGCCCCCGCTCCGTCCTCACTGGGGTCCCCCTTCCCTCCCAGCTTTCCCCGTCTAACCTTTCTTCCGCCTCCTCCCTGCCGCCCTCCGCGGACCCCTCTCCATCTCTGGCTGGTCCTTGCCTGCCCCTCGCTGCCAGCCCCTTCCCACCCCAGCCCAGCCCCCGGTCCCTGGCCCACACCCTGGTCGGTCGGCCACACTGTTCGTGGAGCGATACCTTTGCTAGCGCCCCCGCTGTCCTACCGGGGAGGGCCGTTGGGGTCTTCCCCGTCCCCCCGCGCCCCCGACTCTCCCAGAGAGCGCCCTGCCCTCACCCCCCGACCCCCAGGCGACTGGAAAGTGCTGAGGCGCAGGGCGCCAGAAGTTGCTGAGTCGGCGCTGCCCGGCCGCCCAGAGTCCTCAGCGTCGCCCGGAGCAGGTGGGGCCGGGACGGCGGGACGGAGCCTCCCGGCCCCCCCAACCCCGGCCCGGGTATTCCCTGGGTCACGATCCTCCCGCCCAGCCCGGCGGGCTCCGGGGGCGGGGCCCGGGTCTGCGTGCTTCCCCCCCCCACCCCCCCAGGCTGCCCCCCACCGGCACGGCGGCCCCACCCGCGCGCCCTGGGGGCCGGGGCGCCAGGCTCCCCTCCGCCCGCAGGGGTCCCTACCTGGCAGCAGGCTCCCGAGCCCGGGCAGCATCTTGTCGTGACGGTCGGGGGAGGGGGCAGCGGGGGGAGGGCGCCTCCACGGGCTCCCCGAGCCCGCCGGACGGACGGCGGGGGACCCCGCGGGGCTCCGGGAGGGCCCCGCGCGGCGTGGCCGGACCGCGGCGCTCTACCCCGCGCCCCCTGGGCTGCGAGCCTCGGGAGCAGCCATCGGCCCCGACGGGGCGCGGCGGGGCGCGGAGGGCTAGGGCTGGCCGTCGACGCCCGGGGCCCGCGCCCCCGGGAGCGCAAGCAGCGCGCGGGCCCGTCTGCCCGTCCGTGGGTCCGCGCGCCCCGGCCGCTCGCCTAGCGAGAGTGCGGACGGCGAGGCTGCTCTTCCCACCGCCTCCTCCCCGCACTCGCTGGCTCCGCCCTCGCCTCCCGGCTTGCCGGCTTAACCCTTCCCTGGCCGCCAGGAGGCGGAGCGGCTCCCCGGCCCCCGGCAGTCAGCCCCCTCCCTTGCCTGGGGGGCCCGGAGGGCTGTGTTCGATCGCCACGCTGGTGGAGGAATCCCCGCCCGAGGGGATGCGGTCGTGTTCTGGAACCCCGTGGACTCGCCCAGTTCCCCCCGCACCCCGACTCCCCCGAAGGGCTCCTGGGTCACCTCCCCCCTCCTTGCGCTGCCCCGGGCCCCTAAGCGCAGGCCTCGGACGCTCCTCCCTCTGGGGGAACTCCGAGATTCCACCTTCGCTTCTGTTCCCAGACCCCGAACCCTGAGTGTGTAAGCACAGTGTCAGCAAGACTGTGGGTGCAAGCTCCGGGGCGCGTGAGCGCGCGCGCCAGGATGCTTGAGCAGGTGTGACAGGGCTGGCACGTGGTCTTTCCCACGGGCCGGGGGAGGGGGTGGCCCGGGCACCCGAGTGGGCAAACCGATGAGCCGCCGGGTGTCCTCCCGCTCGCAAATGCGCGCGGATGAGGAACCTGGGGCTGGGGGTTTTGGCACAAGCGAGCTTGAGGACGGGGGCCAGCGTGTGTGTGTGCCCTGGAGTGTGTACGCCCCTTGATGCGCTCGCGAAGGGGGCAAGTTTGGGTGCGCGCGGGTCTCCTCCGCGAGGGCGGTGGAATCCCCGCGCGGGCTTCCTTCTCAAGAGGGGTGCATTCCGACCTCTTCTGGACCCCCTCGCGCCCCTCATGGCCTCGTTCGGGGCGATCCCTGCGGGGCGGACACCGAAGCGTCTTCTCATAAAGGCGGCGGTGGGGTTCACGCCGGCCTTCACCTGGTCCAGGGCGTCGGGCGCCCGGAGCTCGGGAGGGGTCGCCCCCCGGCGCGGGACGGGAGGGGGCCCTCGGGGTCTCCGTTTCGGGGCCGCAGGTCGGGCCGGGGCTGTGAGAGCGGCGCGTACGACCGCGGCGGGCGGCGCAGGACCCGCCAGAGTCCGGACGGCACGGCCCGCCAGCAAAGCGACAGATGCCCTCGGCGCTCCTCCTTTCCCTCCCTGGCCAGAACGACGGCTTAGCGCCTGGCATACCATCGGCGCTCTATAAATGCTGATCTCATCTTTTCCCTTCCCTCTCGGTTCCATCCGTAACCTCCTGCTTCGCTCGTTCCCGTCCGATTCCTCTCCTTTCTCCCCCCCGGCTCCTATTCACATTTCACGGTCGGGTCTCCGTCCCCTCCCTCCCTCCCTTCCCGGTCTCCTTTCTAGCCCTCCCTTTCCGCGTCTGCCTCTTCTGTCCGCGTGTCTGTCGCTCGCCTCCGGTCCTCGCGACCCCCAGTCTCTCCATCTCTGGGTCTCCGTCTCTCTGTCTCTCAGCTTCCTTTCCACCCGGTTTCAGTCGGGGGCTCCCAGCCCTCTTGCCCCTCGGCGCCGGGGCGCCCCCCAGTTGGCCCCATCGTCTGCCTTTCCCTGGCTCCCAGGCCGTCCCAGCATCTAACCCGCCTCTCCCCGCGTCTCAGCCTTCGGGTGGGGTGGGACTGCAGAGGGACGGCCCCGGGGCCCCTCTCCGCCCCCATCTCTAGAAAGCAGGGTCCCTGCGCTTCCCGGGGCCCACCCCGCGGAGCGCCCGCGCCCGGGAGGGGGGCCCGCAGGGGGCGGCGGGGAAGGAGTGTTGGGGGTAGCAGGGTGGGATTTGGCCGCCTTCCCCGGAATGAGCCGCGGCACAATCTGTCGCTGGGTTTGTTTGCCGAGCTGCCTCCGGAGCGCGGTGGGGCTGGCTCCCGGGAGCGAAATATCACACGAGGCGGAGACAGACGCAGAGGGGCGGGTGGGCGGCGGGCTGACTCAGGTGTGTGCTGTCATCGGTCCCGGGGCGGCGCTCTTGGACCCGGGACCCCCGACACAAGCGGGTCCGGAGCTGGGAGGGGAGCCCCCATTCCAGGGTGACTTGCAGGAAAGGGGGCGCCCCTGCCAATGATCCCGGCCTGGGAGCCCCAAGAGACACCCCGAACTTGGGTGTGTCCCAGTAGGTGAACATTCCCTGTGCTCAGTACCCCACTACCCAGGCGTCGATTGTCTATAATTATCTGCTGACTCACCACTTTCCCCTCCTAGACTGCCAGGTTTTTGAGGGCAGGAAATTCGCCTCATCCGTCTTTGAGTCCCCAGCAGGTGCTCAACCAACAGGTTGGGTGGATGAATGGCACGTGGGTGGCCGGTGGGGTCTCAATTAGCAGGAAATACGCAAATGCATTGCCTCTTCCCAGGAGAGATTTCCGACCCCTTGTTCCTCCTCTCCCTTGGGCAGTGCCCCCATCCCCCAGCCTATCCTACAGACAGGCAGGAAATTGGAAACAGCTCTTCCGGAAGACCAGAGTCCCCTGGGTGACCCAAAGAGAATGCCTTCCTTTTCCTGGGGCCTCAGTTTTCTCATCATCTGGTCAATGGGATCACACCACTCACAGTTAAGCTTCAGCTTACCAGTAAGTCTCCAGCGAGTCAAGGTATGAGAAGTGCTTAGTGAAATGAGGTTCTGCCCAGTGTCTGGTGGGAGCTGTTGTCATTAAGGTCTTTATCCCAGTAGAATCAGACCACATGTCGGATCAAACTGAACTTCTGCAGTTAGAGGTTTTGAGATCTAAGGGATGGAAGCTGACTTGGGTACCCTCGCTTACTTGCTCAATCGGGTCTGACAATTTGTGACCCACCAGGATCCTGTCCATGGAAATTTTCAGGCAAGAATACTGGAGTGTGTTGCCATTTTCCTCCTCCAGGGGGGTCGTCCCCACCCTGGGATGGAACCCTGGTCTCCCGCCTTGCAGGCAGATTCTTTGCCCGCTGAGCCATTGGGGAAGCCCAGGCTGATGGCCCTCTGGGCAAAGTGAAATGGGGAGCATCTCAGGGACACCAGGCAGGGCTCTGAGGGTGCTGGGTCCCTGGGACCTGGCACAGAGCTGGCCCGCCCCCTGGTGGCTGTAGGTGGATCTGCAGCCCCAAGGGACGCCCAGGAGCGCAAGCAAACGGGCTGATGGATGGGTTTTCCCGGGGAAGGAGGGTTCCCTGGGTGGAGACCTGGGAGGTCACCTAAAAGACGCAGGACATGTTCTCAAACTAGATGGGTCTTGACTTCATCAACGAGTGCCCGCCTATCAACATCGCCCCTACTCTCAGTGTGACGCCCAGGGCCCCTCTTCCTTTTGGGCAACTCCGTCTGGTGAGTTCACGGAACTTCCCTGGTTCTTTTTCTCCACCTGTTTGGCAACCTCCCTGTAGGATGCTTGGTGGTCGGCCTACAAGGTGGGGTGGCTCCGTGGTCAAGAGCGGAGCTTCGCCGAGTTCACGTCCTGGCTCTGCTGCGGTCACAGCTAGATGACCGTGGGCTAGCAGTTAAGATTTCCTAAGCTTCCGGTTCCTCTTTCCTCATCCGAACAATGGGGGTGGAGGAGGGCGGCAAGCAATAGTAGTTCCCGAACTTCCCTGGTGGTCCAGTGGTTAAGAATCTGCTTGCCAATGTCCGTGGTGCACAGGCTGAATCCCTGGTCAGGAGCGATGCACATGCCTCGTGGCAACTAAGCCTGTGACCCAGTGCTCTGCAATGAGAGAGGCCACCATGATCAGAAGCCCGCACACTGCAGCTAGAGGGTAGACCCCCGCTCGCTGCAACTGTAGAAAGCTCAGGAGCAACAGCAAGTACCCAGCACAGCCAAAAATAAAAAAAGTTAATACATTAATGGAAAACAAAAATCAGGGAAATCTGGCATGCTGCAGTCTACAGGATCGCAAAGAATTAGAGACAGCTTAGCACTTGAACAACAACAATAAAAACAATAGCAATTCCCAGCTCTTTGGGTTGTTTAAGGATTAAATGAGACAAGGCATGAAAGAACCTAACGGAGAGCCTGAATCTATGCTCAATAAATGCGAGTAACATTCGTATTAATTTTCTTGTTTAGCCTAACAGCAACTGGAAGACAAAGACGCTGCGTTTTAGGGGCAGACAGTAAAGTTACAACCTGAGACCTCAGAGGTCCCAAGGGACAGAGCTGGCTCTGAGAGTCAGTTCTTAGAACTTCCCACCCCACATGTCTGACCTCCGCCTCTCCACCTGCCCCAGCCGCAGACCAGGGCCGACTGCCCGGGGTGATGAGGGCAAACCAGATCTGCGTTCCATGTCTTGGTTTCTAGCCCGGACCAGCCTCTGAATGGCTGTGCCATGTGGGGCAGACCGCTATTGTCTCTGGGCTTCCGGCTCCTTCTTTCAAAAGGTGCGTCTTGGACTCAGTACCCTTGAGAAGTCTCGCAAAGCGATGACTGGGTGACACCCCCCTACCTCTGTGACTCTGGAATCAGAAGCTACTGAAAATGAAGCCTCTCAGCTAGAGTCTGTGCTGCCCTCATCTTGCCCAGCTCTGGGGGTGTGATTGGGGCCCCAGAGGAAGATTAGAATTTCTAGGCATCCCTCAGACCCCACTCCCCTGGGGACTCCCACTGGCTGCCAGGCCTGCCCCGAACCTATTGGTGATGGGGTTAGTGAGTGCACATTCTGGAGGGAGGGAGAAATAGCTGCCCCTGCCCTTGCCACCCAGAACCCTTGCCAATGAGTCCCGCATCCTCCTCTGCCTGGCGTGCTGGGGACAGGGATCCTTTCTAAAACAGGAGACAAGGAGACTGCCCTGGTGATCTGGAGGTTAAGAATCTGCCTTTCAATGCAGGGGATGTGGGTTCCATCCCTAGTCCGGGAACCAGGATCCCCCATGTTGGGGCGCAGCTGCTGTGCCTGTGCATGCTAGAGTCCGCCCGCCGAAACTGGGAAAGCCCTCACGCAAAGACCCCGTGCAGCCAATGGATACATAAAACAAATAAAACGGGGGAGAAATCCTAAACTAAGACTGTTTAAAGGGCGAGGGTGTGAGAGTGTGCCTTCTCCCCCGCTTGGTTTCTAGGGCTTCTGTTCATCTATATCATCTGTACTGATAACTGCCCTTTACTAACTACTTGCTTTGTGTCATGAATTTATGTGCACTGGCTCATTTAAGATTCAGCTCAATGGAACGGAGTCTATTGATATCCCCTTTATACAGATGAAGATACAAACTCAGAGAGGTGGTAGTACTGCTTCTAGATCTAGGCAAGAAGGGTCTTGCCCTGGGTCTCGTGCATTAGAGGGTTTTGCTGTGGTCCTTCTCCAGCCAGCACCATTCCCTGAGGGAAAAAGATCCAGAAACTAAGCGGCTGTGTCCTCAGAGAGTCTGTCCCCCTTTTTATTTATTTGGCTGTGCTGTGTGGCTTAGGGAACTCAGTTCACCGACCAGGGGTTGAACCCAGGCCATCGCAGTGAAAGCCTGGAATCCTAACCATGGGGCCACAAGAGAACTCCCTGGATTTCCCTTTGAGACCATACTCTGGGTATCCAGACCCCTGGAATATCCCGATCAAATGGCCTGAGCCTACTTCCAGTCCCTGTGTGGGCAGCTTCTCCTATCTACCTTTGCGCCCCTGTGTGTTCCCCTAGATTGGCTAGGAGGCAGCTGTTTGGAGGGGCTGTGGGTGGAGTATTTCGATGCATCTGGGTGAGGCCCCTGGCTTGGGATGGAGCTGTGTTTGGGAAGAAGAGGAGTTGGCTGTATTTGTGTAGAGAACTCAAGAGAAGTTGGTCATTCTACACTTGAACTTAGCCGTCCAATGTCAGGTTCTTTTGAAGAACATGGCAGAGTGCTACCATGGCAGAGTGGTAGGAGACTGGGGGTGCCTTGTGGGCAGGGGCTGCCTGGCTTGGACCCTGCCAGCCTATGGTGCCAGAGCCTCTGTTTACAAAGAGAAGGGGCCGCTGAACCAAGAGGTGACGTGGCTGCATCAGAGGTGTCATGACAAAGAAGCCTGGAGCCAGGCTCTGAATCCAGGACTGTGTGAGTCTTTCTTTCCTGATGCTCCTCGCCAGTCCTGAGCGCCAGTCAGACTGTTGGCTCCCAGGGGTCCTCTCGGTCAGAGAACTGAGTCCTGGGCGTCCCTGCAGGCTCAGTGGTAAAAAAAAAAAAATCTGCCTGCCGAGGCAGGAGACACAGGTTCTATCCCTGGTCTGGGCAGAACCCACGGGCCTCAGAGCACCTAAGCCCGGGCATCACAACTGTTGAGCCTGTAGCGCTGCAGCCTGGGAGCCGTAACTACTGAGCACACGGGCAGACCCTGCTGGAGCCCACGCCCCATAAAGCCCACGCTCCACAGCGAGAGACCCGCGGCATCGAGAAGTCCCCGCCCACCGCAATGAGAGAAAAGCAACGGAAGGCCCAGCACGGCCGAAAAATCAACAAACAAAATTATTTTAAGAAAAAGCATGTTGTCCCATCGTGTCTGCTGGAGCGCCCTTCCCTGTGAAGAGAACCTCCCTTCCTCATGAGACTCTGAGCTCCGTGTCTTCTTTGACTTTGTCTGTTTCACGCACCTGGCACAGCTCGGCCCAGAGGAGGCACTTAGCAGAAGTGGCTGACCTGCTGGACCATCGGCTAGTGAGGAGGGTGCTAATCGAACCCTCGTGGGACACGGTGCTGCTGGGCTGATACCCAGCAGCAGGTGAGAACTCGGGGTTGGAGGGTGGGTGTGGGGAAGGGCTAGGAAGCCTTGCCTCGGGGGTGCCTACTGGCCGAGTTGCCTTAGACTGGGCACCCGCGCTGTAGGACAGAAGACTCCCCTGACTCCCCTTTCCCTGTTGCCCTAATTCTCCAGCCACTCCCCCACCCCCTTGGAGACCCCAGATGAGGGAGGTGTTTGTGGCATGCCCTCACCCTGTGTTCCCCCGTGGACCACACACTTTTCTTATCCGCACAGCAAAAACAGTCCCTTTCCCGGGCCATTCTGTGGGCCGAAGCCACTGAATTTGCAAGGGAGCATGAGGGTCATTGTGGGGGACGATGTGAAGAACCACGAGCTCCAGGACGAGGCACATGGACCCTCGTGCCATTCCCAGTCCCGTGGTGGTGTTCAGGGATCGAGCCCCGACAGCCCACGTGCGGACAGCTTTCTCTGTCTCCCGGCCCACTTTCCTCAACTAATCTCAAAATGAATCTTCACACACCCTCCTGCTCAGAAGGCTCCAGTGGCCAAGTCTGGCTGGCAGATGATTAAACTTATCTACTCTAAAATGCTCATTCAAATGGATAAGAAAAGGCTCCAAAAGATAAGCAGGTGAAGAATGTGGACCAGTACTCCACCCAAGAGGGTGAGCAGAGAGTAAACAAATACTTGGAAAATAGTTCAGCTGGTTAGTGATCAAAGAGATGCAAATGAGAACAGTATGGAGATTGCATTTCATACTTATTAAATTAGCAGAATTTACAACCCCATCCCCCAGTGCTGGCAGGGTTGGATGAAGTCTGTCTTCCTCCATCTCTGGAAGCAGTGTGCAAAACTCTGCAAAACAATCTAGTACAATGTAACAAGAGCCTTGAAAATATTATTACCTTTTGACCCATTAATCTCACCCCTGGGAATTGATCTTCAGAGCACAATTCAACAGGAGAAAAAAGCTCCAGGCACACCATGGGCAATATTTTCCTGTATTTCTCCAGGCAGAGAGATGGTTAAGAAAACCATGGCTAATGTAGTCAATGCAACATTATGCCGCCACAAAAATGATAATTATAAAGAATATGCAGAAGCATGGGAACTGTTCATAACATCATGTTTGTTGAGAAAAAGCAGGATACACAATTTGCATGAATACTGTGATTGCAACCACGAATAGTATTCATGTTGACGAAGTCTGGAGGAGACTATGCAAAACTGAAAATTATTTAAGGTTGGAGAAATGATGAGTGGTTTTCCTTTTTGTTCAAGAATCATTCTTTGTTAATGTTGTTGAAATATTTTCACAACAGAATGAATAGTATAAAAACAAAACCGTTTTTATTGGTTATAGAACAAAGCCAGAACTCTTTAGCCTTTGCTCACTATAATGATTACTTAAATGTTAATAATGGATGTAAAAGTTTTAATTAATAATGAAATAATTTAAAAAATAGTGATCCCATCTGCCAGTCGTTTACTACATTCCAGGCAGTGAAGTGAGTGAGTCATCCCTGTGATTTCACTGGATCTTCATGACAGCCCTGGGAATAAAAGCTAGTATTATTCTTGTTTTACAGATTAGGGACCTGAGATCCTGTGACGTTAGGCCACCTGCATCACTTTACACCCAGGGCTGTCTGATTCCACAGCTTGTGCTCAATCCCATTGACTGGCTTTGTATGTCACATCTTAAGGAACTTCATGATTTGGGAATAACTGTGGCTCATACCAGAGAAGGCACTGGCACCCACTCCAGTCCTCTTGCCTGGAAAACCCCATGGACAGAGGAGCCTGGTGGGCTGCCGTCTGTGGGGTCGCCCAGAGGCGGACATGACTGAGCGACTTCTCTTTCACTTTTCACTTTCATGCTTTGGAGAAGGAAATGGCACCCCACTCCACTGCTCTTGCCTGGAGACTCCCAGGGAGGGGGCGCCTGGTGGGCTGCCGTCTGTGGGGTCGCCCAGAGGCGGACACGACTGAGTGACGCAGCAGCGGCGGCAGCGGTGGCTCACACCAGCTTCCCAGGTGGCACTAGCAGCAAAGAACCCTCCTGCTCAAGAGCAGGTTCGCTCCCAGGGTCAGGAAGATCTCCTGCAGGAGGGCATGGCAACCCACTCCGGTACTCTTGGCTGGAGAGCCCCACAGACAGAGGGGCCTGGTGGCTGCAGTCCCTGGGGTCACACAGAGTCAGCACGACTGGGCTGGGAGCCTGCATGCAAGTGGCTCACACATCATGTACTGTGAGGTACTTAATTTTAAAATTTAGGGGACTTCCTGGCGGTCCAGTGGTCAAGATCCCGTGTTCCCAGCACAGGGGGTGCTGGTTCAATCCCTGGCTGAGGAGTGAAAACCCCACATGCCCTGCTGAGTGGCTGAAAAATAAAATTTGGATCAACTCAATTTTTAAACATTTGAATGCCTGCTCTGGCATTCTCCTAAGCAAGAACCCTCTTGGAATCATCTGTTAAATGTATTGGTTGTATTTTCCAATGTGCAATAATACAAAAAAGTGTTGGTAGCATTAAAAAGAAATCACCTGAGGTCATCTTGTATACCTCTCTTGGGGGGAAAAAATGAACTACCTATGCCACAGCTGGCCCCAGTCTCCCGTTCCAGTCTTACTTCCTCCACAGCTCCCGCTATTTCTGCTATGGCCATTCTTGAGGCTGGAGCCCCTCCCAGGGCTCTGCCAAGCTCCCCCAGCTCCTCCCAGCCCTGCCTCTTGTCCCCTCCCAGCTCCCAGGGCTTGCCTGAGCCAAATGCAGACCGAGCCATTAGTGGACAAACAGGACACAGGTCAGAAGGCTGTCCATCATGATAATTAATTCCCATTTAAGCTTCCCTGGTGGCTCAGACAGTAAAGTCTGCCTGCAATGCAGGAGACTGGGGTTCAGTCCCTGGGTCGGGAAATGCCCTGGAGGAGGGCATGGCACCCCACTCCAGTATTCTTGCCTGGAGAATCCCATGGACAGAGGAGCCTGGTGGGCTACAGTCCAGGGGGTTGCAAAGAGTCGGACACGACTGAATGACTAACATTATTAAAGTCCCCACTGTGTGCCCGGCATTATACTAGAAACTTGATACATATAATCTCAACTGGTGCTCTTCTTCTTTGGGTTTTTTTTTTTTTTTCCTTTTCTGGGCCAGAGTTCTTTTTGTTGTACTGTGTTAAGGACACTTCACATGACATCTACCTTCCTAACAGATTTTTTAAGGGGACAAGGCCCAAATTCTTACCCATAGGCACAGTGTTGCCCAGCACATCGCTAGAATTTGCTCATCTTGACTAACTGGGACTTTACTGTTGGCGCCTCATAATGACCTTGTAAAATGCACATGATTTTTAATTTCTGTTTTGTTAGGAAACCGAAGCCAGCAGGCTTTAAGGCGTTTGTTCAGGTCACACGGTGGGCAAGTAACGGAGCCCAGATATGAGTCTAATACTGCTTGACCCCTAAGTCCCTTTTACCCTTCTGGCCCTGGGTCTTATTAATGGTAAGGGTTATTCAACAAACAGGCCAGCAGCTCTCTACTCTGTGCCCTCCAAAGTGGGCTTCGGAATGTCTTGGCTCTCCAGGGTATGGGGAAAAGAGGCACATTCATTATGGATGGGGTTCTTAATGAGCACAGCCACTTTGGAAGAGAATTTTACAATAGCTATTAAATGTAAAATGCTCATAGACTCCAAAATTCATTCAATTCAGGCTTAGGAAATTATCCTGAAGTCACTCATGAAATGTACACGGAGATATCTGTAGCATAACAGTCAACGTAGCCTAGTGTGTGGTAGCGTGTGATGTAGGAAACACAACCTCAGTATCATCAATAGGGAATTGTTTACGTAAATTTTAGTACATCCATCAGAAAGAGCGAACAGGGTCTGTAAGTTCTTAGGGGCTTCTCTGGTGGCTCAGTGGTAAAGAATCTGCCTGCCAAGGCAAGAGATGAAGATTTGATTTCTGGGTTGCGAAGGGTCCCTAGAGAACTTCTCTAAGGAACCCATTCCAGTCTTCTTGCCTGGGAAATCCCACGGACAGAGGAGTCTGGCAGGCTACAGTCCGAGGGGTTGCAAAAGAGTCAGACTTGACTTAGCAACTAAACAACAATAACAGATATGTTCTGGAACTTCCCTGGTGGTCCAGAGGTTAAGAATCTGCCTGTCGATGCAGAAGACGTGGGTTCAATCCCTGGTCCCGGAAGATCCCACATGTCTTGGGGCAACTAAGCCTCTGCACCACAACTACTGAGCCAGCAAGCAGCAATAAAGACCCAGAACAGTAAAATATATATATATACACACACACATATGTTCTTATATGGAAAAATATCAAAGATACTAAGTTAACAAAGCAAACGATAGAACAGTGTAATAGTATGTTACCATTTGTATCAAAACCCTGTGAGATGAAATATATAGAGAGTTATACACACATATACTGATGCACACATAGCCTATCTCTGGAAGAACATAAACAAAGCAGGTAGGAGTGGCTGCCCAGAATTTGGTATTGGAAGGACTGTGGTTGAGCGGGAGTGAAGGTCTGGCTGCAGGGTTTGACTGGCCAGCAAACGGTAGGGAGTCTCAGGGTAGTTTGAGGGGCTTGAGGGCTAGAGTTCTAGAGATGGTCCCACCTCAGCTGCCTCTCAGTCCTGACAGGATCCCAGGAGACATAGGTGTTACTATGTAGCCTTTTGTGCTGCTTGTGTTTTAAAACCCTGGGCATGTATTGCCTGTTTAATAATTAAAAATTTAAAATTAAAAAGAGAAGAATTTCCTGCCTGAGGCAAGACCCACCTAAGCCGTGGTGGCTCTCCAGGCTACAGGGCATAACTCTCTCTAACAGGCAGGACCCAGACGCCCTCCTCCACCTTTTTTCAGTCGAAGACCTTCTCCTGTCTCTTTTCTGGCTGCAGCTGGGAGGCTTCAGAGGCAGGCTTTTGGTCAAGACACGTTTCAGTGGCTTCTCTAAGTCTAAGGGCTTTATTCTAAGGTGGGGATAATGTGAAAAACAAAGTACGTTAGATGGGGATCATGTATTCTTCACAGGATGGTTTCAGGGGACGGCAGCTGGTCTTGGGTGGTACCTGTCGTGGTCCGGGTGTGGGTTGGAAAGAATTTCCAGACATGAGCCAGAATGAGAGGGAAGTAAAGTTTATTAGAATGGGAGACGCTGCTAGAACAGCAGGCCAACTCAAGGGAGAACCGGCGGTGAATGGGAGTCCTTGGTCGACCTTTATACCCAGGGTACAAGGAGTGGGGTAGGGGTCTTCCGGTCGTTTGCTGATGGGTGAGACACGTGTACCAGGTTGGGGAAGAGTAAGGCCAGCGCCTTCCCTACGGAGAAGGGGGGACAGGCTATACTCTCCCATCAATAGTTACAAGACGGGAGGGGGGGACTGCCGGGGTCCAGCCCCAGTGGGTCCGGGGGTCTTGAGGGATGAGTGGTGTCGGCAAAAGAACTGAGCTGAGTCAGAGTGTTGATGGAGGAGTCTCTCTCGATTATTGTTGTTGGTTTACAGTTTTATAGCCAAAAGACACGCCCATTACATCATTCCATCACCTACTATTCTATACAATCTTTTGTTTTCTACCTTCCATAGCAGCATAAGTCTGTTTTTCCTTTCCTTTCCAAGACCCTCCTTGGTTTTGTCAGCTCTTTTGTCCTCGGTTCACCACGGTACCCAGAGAGGGGACAGGCCAGTGGGGAGACCTCTTTATGTATGACCTTGGGAAAATGTTTATGTTGAGTTGTGAGAGGGTCAAACCAGAACTCAGTGGGAATGGGAAGGATGCCCCTCGTCCAACAGAGTACTACACAGAAAATCCAACTCAGGCTGGCTTAACTGGGTCTCCTTGTCCTTTGGGAGGAGAAAGCAGACTGTACCCCACCACAGGATAAAAGTCTTTCCCTTCTCTCTGAGATATCTTAGGTCAAAACTCCCTGGAGACAGATGTCACCTGAAAGGTATCATATAATGATTGACTTGGACTGGGGTTCCTGGATCAGTCCCTGGCAAGGAGGCTGATACCACTATGATTATCTTGGATGCTCCAGGACAGACTTGCAGGTGGGATCAAGCCCGGGGCCCCATCGTTGCTGGAGAGTGTGCTCTGCTCTTCTTTCCGTCACTTCCAACACTCTACGTTATGGTTTATTGTCTGTCTCTTCCTGAAAAGTAAAAGTGTCAGTTGCTCAGGCGTGTCCAACTCTGTGCGACCCCATGGACTGTAGCCTGCCAGGCTCCTCTGTGCATGGGACTCTCCAGGCAAGAATACCGGAGTGGATTGCCATTCCCTTCTCCAGAGGAACTTCCCAACCCAGGGATCGACCCCTGGTCTCCTGCATCACAGGCAGATTCTGTATTGTTTGAGTCACAAGGAAGTCTAGACCCCTCTGCAAACATCTGCCTGCATCTGTTCTTGCTGGTGGGGCAGATGTTTGGGAGCAGGGGCTTGGGGCCGTGGGCTCTGATGAATTGTAGAGAACTGTGCACATCCCAGGGATTGTTCTTTCTCTTCCCTTTCCACCAGTGGGAAGCTGCATCCCACTTGCAGCTCCGAAGAAGGGAAACTCAGGCTCAGGGAGCGGGTACAGGGAGGACTGCACAGGGACCTGAGTGCCTATTGGAGCTTCTCCTCCACAGGAGCAGGCTCTAAATGACGGGAAGGAGGGCTGTGTTTCACTTTTGAATTTTACTCTTTATTATTATTTGGCCATGCCACACAGCATGCAGGATCTTAGTTCCACAGTCTGGGATCAAACGCTCACCCCAACTCCAGCGGAAGCGCCGCATCTTAACCACTGGACCACCAGGGAAGTCCCAGATGATGCTCGTTTTGAACTGTGCAGATGCATCCAGGACTGAGGGTTTTCTAGAGCTTTCCCCAGGGAGGATGTCCCTCCCCTTGGGGAGTGAGACCTGTGGTCCCTAAAGCACTCAGCTTCCAGAGAGGAAGGCAGCCGTCCTAGGTCTGTTCACACCAGGAGAGGGCTGCTGAGTTTGGGACATGGGCAAATGTAATGAGCACAGAGACTCCGGTTCCCAGCAGTTCCCAAAGGAATGGTCCCTGAAGGTGGGGGACTTGGCATCTTAAAACCAAGCACCATTCAACTTCAGAGATTGTTAACATAGCTTCTGAGGCCATTACTAGGAAGCTTTGTCTGATTAAGTCCCATGCCTGGGGTGTCTTTTGGAACAGAAACTTACTTTTTTCAAATCCCAGAGATGTAGGATTAAAATTGGATGTTCTCTCTCTTTGAAGAAGTTGGGTTTAGGATGAATTCAAGGATGGCTCTACAGAAAGGGGAGCAGATTCAAGAAGAAATGAGGCGCAGGGCAGAGACTTCCCCAGAGCGGTCCTTAAGCTGCACCAGAAATCTGCGCGAGGTGGGGAGGGGGCAGGAGTCTGCATTTTAGTTTAAATGACAGTTTATCGTGCAGAAGATAAAGAGCACAAACCTAAGCGTATAGCCCGGAGACATTTTACATGTGAATGGGGCTGTATAACTACCTCTCAGATCAAGACAGGAAGCCCTCCAGGCACCCCAAGGTTCCCTCTAGTGGCAATTAACCCACCTTTCCACTTCAGGCTGTAACCAACCGCCACTCTGACTTTTATCACTAGCAGTTCGTTTTGTTTGTTCTTGAATGTCAGACAAATAGACTTGTATATCATATGCTTTTTTTTTTTTTTAAACCTTTCTAAAAAAAAATGTGGACCATTTTGAAAGTCTTTATTGAATTCATACTTTGCCAACAAAGGTCTGTCTAGTTAAGGCTATGGTTTTTCCAGTAGTCATGTATGGATGTGAGAGTTGGGCTATAAAGAAAGCTGAGTGCCGAAGAACTGATGCTTTTGAACTGTGGTGTTGGAGAAGACTCTTGAGAGTCCCTTGGACTGCAAGGAGATCCAACCTGTCCATCCTAAAGGAAATCAGTCCTGAATATTTGAAGAAGGAATTCATAGGGCCCGATCTCCATTTCAGGCCTGTTCATGCTGATCATGCTCGGGCACCTCTCTGAACTCTGTGCTTAGTGCCTGTGGAAATTACAATGGAGGGATTAGCCCCTCCCCCCCTCCTGGACAGGAGAATCTGGAAGGTTAGATCCAGGATACTCAACACCTAAGTGATAATATGCACAGGTCACAAGCCCTGGCTCCTGACAGGTCACAAGCCCTGGCTCCTGACAGGTCATAAGCTTTCTGATAGTAACCTCGGGCTTATTGATTATTGACTGTTCTTACACATGATACTTGAATGATGGCATTATTGTGATTGTATTTACCTTTCCTTCGTTGATGTAAGTTCCGGGTGATTTGGGGTGGTGGGTTTAGACACGTACACATGGGTATAAAAGATCCTCACAAATGCTGGTCGGGGTCCTTGGCTAAGAGGAGACTCTGCCTTGAGCCCGCCGGTGTAATAAACTGCCCTTTACTATCTGCATTGTCCTTCTGAGTGAGTTTGCTTCCCAGAGCGCGTGGCTACAACATTTGGTGCATTGGCCGGGAAGCTCCTCACTTTGAGGAGACAGGTCTCATTTGAGGCCACCCCGAGGCTTTGTAGCTTGAATCTCCTAGAGGGAGGAGGCGCCTCGCCCCTCTGGAAGATTTCGGTTTTTCCAACGCCCAGTTCCTTCGTTTTGGCAGGCAGTGAATGGCAGCAAGGGAACAGAGCGCTCAGGTGAGGAGGAGCCCACCCGGTAGGGTGGAAGAGGGGGCCTGATCACCCCCCTGGGAGGGACTAGAGGAAGAGACGCGTAAGAAACTGGTTTGGGTTGGCGGCGATAGCTGCTCCGCATTCAGGTCGATGGCCGTGCCAGGGTTGATTAAAGGGAACTTAGGGTTTAAGAAAGCCAGTTAGGAGGTGTGTCCACGCTGTCTTAGGGAACGTGCAGAGCGGTCGCCAAGGGGTTTTATAGGAAGGATATCGAACTCTGTGCGCTCGTATTCTGCCCTCCCCCTCAGGAGGTACCCATCTGCTGTGTGAGCCATCATCTCTGCCAGTGGAGACAGGTAGATTGGCTCTGGAAACGCGCTGGAGGCTCTAGCCGGCATAAGACCGAGGCCCAGCATCTGTTGCTGGAAGGCAGCTGGCTTTGTAAGCGCGCTGGAGGGTAAGGTACCTCTGGTAAGGGAAAGGGACAGAGGGGCTGGAGAGAGCCCCTCTGGTGTGTTTTCGGCCGACGTCTGGTGTTCGTCTGTCTGCTGTGTCTTTGTGTGTGCCGGCATTGTCAGTGTCTTGTGTACCTGGTTTTTGTTCCGGTTTTGCCTCTGGACTCCCGGAGGACTGTTTGTTCTGTCTCTCTGTCTGTCCGTGTGGCTGTACTTGAGCCACGCCGCTGAGCAGTTCTCCTGGGTGCCCCTCCCAATGAGTCTCTTGCTTTGTCAGCACTTGTGTCTCCTTGGACAATTCATTTCCAAGTGTTAGACAAAAACCCAGCTTCGGGCCCTGGAAGGGGTCCCCCTCTTCTTTGCTGAGATTGAAGTCTTGATCATTCGGGGTACTCGGGGGCTGGCTTGCCTGCCAATGGACTGGACTCAGCGGCCGCAACTGGGACCCTTTTGTCCCTGGTCTCCTCCTGATGCAGACAGCTGGCCAGAGTGCCCCAACCGGTAAGAAACAAGAGACTTTATTGACCTCTAAACTTAGAAAATGAAGCTAGATCCTGCTTTGTGTCTGTTTAAATATGTTTTGGTATGTCTTTGTCTCTGTGTAATAGTTTTTGAGGTTAATTTGTAAATGAGCTCTATTTAATTGGCTTAAAGAAAGATAAGCGCTTACAAATCAAATAATTCTAAATTAAACGATAAATTCTAGGTTCATGTGAACTGGGAAATATTCAGTATTAGATACCTGATATTGATGTTTGTTGATCCAAATCTGTAATTACCTCAAGTTAAAAAAAAAAAAAGGAGAGAAAAAACTTCTAAAAATGTAAATGAGATATGAGCTTTTAATATCTGTCTGAAATAGTCTCTCCAGATTGACATAACTTGAATTTTTAAGGGTTATGCTAAGTGTGCTAAGTGTTAGAAGTCTATTAAGTAGTTAAGGTCATCTCCTTTTACAGAGAAACTAAAGAGATTTAGGACTGTAAGTGAATAATGTTTGGTGCCATCCTAAAATGTTCTAAGAAAGCAAGGGTTTTAGAAGTTATCACTGGTATTTATATCCACCAGTCTATAGAATGCTAATATAAAGGTCAGTTCTTGGTTGCTTAAGGAAAGTAGAATGTGTGTTTTCAGTAAAGAAGGTATAAGGAGTGAAATTACATTTTATGAAGGGAAAAGGAAGTAGGTCTGATTTATAGGTGGCTGTTTCAGGATGGGAGAACAAAGGAATGGGTACAGAAAGTGACACGAATGTTTTGTGGAAAGTGGACCCCAAGGAAAGAGTTTTGTGCATAAATACGAGTTTTCTTGAGATGTTGAACTACCTTTGATGATAGATTTTAAGTTTATCTCTGAAGTGATCTGTTCTATGTTTACCTTTGAAATCTTTTGTTAATTTTGGCTGAGTGAGTAACTGTAGTTTCACAGTGACTTATATGATCCTATCTTACTGTTATAAACCCTTTTGATATTTATTGAAAATACTTCCTAAATTAAATTCTTTTGAGGTTTCTTTGACCTCTGGCTAACTTTGGGGTGCTTCAGAGGGCCCCTGAAACATCCCAAAGAGAGATATTAAACTAATTGTGTTTATTTGGTGGGTTAAATTACATAAAAAGTATTATCAAATGAGTAATAAATCCACTCATGTTATAATGTATGGTAAAATTACTAATACAGATATTCTAGAAGTTATATGGGGTTCTTAACATTCTGATATGTCCTGGTACTCTAATGGAAAACCAGATGACTTCACAAAAGTTAACAAAAAGACTGAATGAACTTTTATGGTTTCTAGCTGACAAATTACAGGTTAGAATCTTATGTTTTCCAGGAGTGGGGAAGACTTTCCTCTCAAGCTGATTGTAAAGATAGTTTGGTGGAGTTGTATGTTGTAAACAATACAGTTATATTTTCTATCCAACTTCTTCGGAGATTTGAAATTCTTAGGTTTCTAGTAAGCTTATCAAATGAGCTAAGAAGGTTATCTCATTAACAGGCACAAAAATCCCAGGAATTTTGAGACCTTTAAGGGAAGAATTCACCCAGATGTGTTGGGCAAAGTCTGTGATGGGACTTTGGTGTGAGTTTCCCAGCCTTGTTTTATTTTAGGGGTTCAGTCTGAGACTCTATAGGTGTTTCAACAAAATAAAAAGTTTGTGATCAATTGTGAGTATATAAATCATCAGACCAAGGTTAGTGAGAACAGACCTGTTTTACAAACAAACTAGCCTTGATCTGGTTATATCTGATGAAAGTGAAGATAACTTTAGGGACAAAATGATGTTTCAATAAATGTTAAATCCCAGTTTGTTAATGGAGGTCCACCAATGGAGGTAGTAAGACTCAGTTCTTAGACAGTTCTTTGCTGTTATGTGATATTAACGTAAACTTTAATTGAATTCCTGAAGAACACCCTAAGTTTGTTTCTGAAGCTTATCTCAGTAATCTATCTTTGGATGAAGATCAGATGCCTCATGATCTGCAACCAGGACTGGAAAAAGACATAATTTAAGGGACTGTCTGTCTCCAACCTGGATGGAAGGACTTTTTGTCAGGAGAAACTACACTATACCAGGATGGGAAGACGACATCAGAGGTGGACAGCTTGCCTAGGATGCTGGACCTGATTCGTTTTCTTGGCTTCTTGGACCTTTGCATATAAATCAAATGCTTTTCTGTCATAGATCTGATCCTAGGCTAGTTTTAGAAATCAATCCAATTGTTGGGTTTGTGGCCAATTGCCTGTGTCTAGGTCTGGGTTACTTTGGTAGGTTTCTCCACTACAAGAGTCTGACTGGTTGGCCCCGAGAAAATTTACTTAAAAAAAATATTATAGTCATATTCAGGCCACTGTGATATTACTAGATGGGATCCCCTCTCCAGGCCAATTAATAATGCCTGCTCTGACTCTGGCCATAAATTTGAGCTTTTTCCTATTGCTCAGGCTTGGTCGGAACAACAAGAAAAGTTTCAGCAAAGGAAGAAAAATCTCCCATGATTATAGGATAGATTTGTATAGATAACACCAGGTTATGGTAATTTGGGTTTAAAGTCTCCTCTGTGTTAAAAATAATTATATCATACTAAAGATGATTAGTCTAGTAGCGCTAGAGGGCTGGACTGTGTGCCTTATAGACAGTGGTGCCAATATACAGTTTCCCTGGAAGATAAAGATTCTGCAGAGTGCGTCAGAGGATCTTATGTATACTGGGCTACATTTAATAGAAGCTCGTGACCTAAGTCTTACTTGTGACTTTGCTGGTACTGCTGGCTACGTTGTTTGTATTTCACCTGTTTTGCAAGATTGCCCTTTCTTGCACTGCCAAGTGTGTGTCTGAGGCTTCTAATAAAGTAATATATAGTCCCATATGAGATCGATGATGGTAACAGTGTAACTCTAGATATGAGAAAAAGCAACAAAGGAAATATTTTCCTGGGCCAAGAGGCTAGTAAGACAGGTGGTCCAGAGAATTTTGGATATTGTTTTATGGCCTAGTCCAGTAACAGCGCATTGAGTGGCCTGTCAACGGAATCTTTGCCAAACCTGAGAATGGACATTCTCAGCACCATGAAATAAAACGGTCATGAAATGGCCCCTCAAAATCATGGTCAAGTTTTTGAGCAAAAAGGGGCTCTGCCGACGAAAGACTGACACTTGTCATCTACATCTACAACGACTAAATCATGACCACTGCAACTGCTGACTTTCAACGCCCCCGAGAGGAGTTCAGGGTAAAAATCAGGAATGGGGCACTCTGTGCTCTGGGAAAAACTGACAGAACAGGCCTTCAGATAGTTAGATCTTTTCAGGAGAAGATTTTATGAGTTCCAATTCTTGCATCTTCTCATATCTAGAAAAACACTGACATCATTAATGGTGACATCTGCTTTGGCCATTATGAAAAATTTTACAAGTAAAAGTCAAATAGGGTAGCTATGGTTCAGACATCCTGAAAAATAACTGGGTGATACTATAGATGTAACTTCAGATTAGATGCTGTATTGCTAAACACTTGAGTTTTCTGAGTCACGTCAGGCTTAGACGCTACCATTCTCAAAACAAAGACACTAGGATTTGCCTTTGCCCATGGCAGTATTAAGCCCACGCCCCCGAAGAGACTGGAGCTTTAGATATACTCACAGCAGCCCAAGGAGAGACTTGCGCCATGATTAAAGTCGAATGTTGTGTATACATCCCTGACCTGTCTGGAAATGCATCCACTGCCTTGGAGGATATGCAAAACCAAGTGAAAGCCATGTCTAATGAACATATTCCCTTTTGGACTTCGGTCCTATCCTGGGTAAAGGGAGACTGGTGGAAAACTATTGTTGCTGTTGTCATAATGGTTTCAATCATACTGCTCTGCGGGCCTTGTTTCTTACAATGCCTTGTGAGTTTTGTAACCCAGAGGTTGATAGCGTTCTCTCATTTGGATGGCCAGAGGACTAAGGTAAAATATATTCCAGTGAATGATGCTCCTTATAGAAACTAAGAGCATCAAGAGTGGGGAATGAAGAAGGAATTCATAGGGCCCGATCTCCATTTCAGGCCTGTTCATGCTGATCATGCTCGGGCACCTCTCTGAACTCTGTGCTTAGTGCCTGTGGAAATTACAATGGAGGGATTAGCCCCTCCCCCCCTCCTGGACAGGAGAATCTGGAAGGTTAGATCCAGGATACTCAACACCTAAGTGATAATATGCACAGGTCACAAGCCCTGGCTCCTGATGGGTCATAAGCTTTCTGATAGTAACCTCGGGCTTATTGATTATTGACTGTTCTAACACATGATACTTGAATGATGGCATTATTGTGATTGTATTTACCTTTCCTTCGTTGATGTAAGTTCTGGGTGATTTGGGGTGGTGGGTTTAGACACGTACACATGGGTATAAAAGATCCTCACAAATGCTGGTCGGGGTCCTTGGCTAAGAGGAGACTCTGCCTTGAGCCCGCCGGTGTAATAAACTGCCCTTCACTATCTGCATTGTCCTTCTGAGTGAGTTCGCTTCCCAGAGCGCGTGGCTACAACATATTCATTGGAAGGACTAATGCTGAAGCTGAAACTCCAATACTTTGGTCACCTGTGAAGAATGGACTCATTTGAAAAGACCCTGATGCTGGGAAATATTGAAGGCAGGAGGAGAAGGGGATGACAGAGGATGAGATGGTTGGATGGCATCACTGACTGGATGGACATGAGTTTGAGCAAGCTCTGGGAGTTGGTGAAGGACAGGGAGGCCTGGTGTGCTGCAGCCCATGGGGTAGCAAAGAATTGGACACGACTGAGCGACTGAACTGATCTGAACTACATTGCTTCTGTTTTTTTTTTTTTTAATTTACTTTATTTTGTTGGTTTTGCCATACATTGACATGAATCTGCCATGGGTATACATATGTTCCCCTTCCAGAACCCCCTCCCTGCTTCTGTTTTATGTTTTGGTTTTTTGGCCTTGAGGCATGTGGGATCTTACTCTCCACCCAGGGATCAAGTCCACAGCCTTGCATTGGAAGTCTTAACCCCTGGAAACCAGGAAAGTCCTCCCCATCACGTGCCCTTCTGTGTCTGGTTTCTCTGCTCACATCATGTCTGTGGAATTAATGCATGTCCTGTATCCGTGGCTTGTTCTCTCTATTAAAAAGCATTGTTCCACTGTTTGACTTTTGGACTATTGCTTATTCATCTTCTTCCCAATGGGCATTTGAGCTGTTTCCAGGCTATTTTGAAGAAGGCTGCTGGGAGCACTCTTATATGTGCCTTTTGTGAACATATGCACCGGCTGGATGGCATCACCGACTTGATGGACACGAGTCTGAGCAAGCTCGAGGAGTTGGTGATGGACAGGGAGGCCTGGCGTGCTGCAGTCCGTGGGGTCGCAAAGAGTTGGACACGACTGAGCGACTGAGCTGAACTGAGCTGCCCTCATTTCTGTTGGGCAGATATCTAGGGATAGATGTGATGACTTTGTGACTTGAGGACTTGGCTGAACGCTACCTCCAGTGGGAAAGGATGTTGGCTCCTGCGAAATGTCCACAGCGTCGGGGACAGAGGCAGCAACAACAGACATGAGTCTGAGGGATTCAGCCTGTCCTTGTGGGATTCTCTTACGAGCGCCAGCCTGGTTTTTTGTTTTTTTATAATTCTATTTCCCTGTTAGGCTGTGCTGGGTGTTCTCTTGCTATGAGAGCTTTTCTCTAGTCGAGGTGATGAGGGGCTACGTGGGTGTTGCTGCGGGGGGGCTTCTCATTGCAGCGGCTTGTCTTCTTGTGGAGCTCAGTCTCCAGAGCGACAGGGCTCAGGCGTTGCGGCTCCCAGGCCCCGGAGCCCAAGCTCAGCAGTTGTGGCAGGCGGGCTTAGTCGTCCTGCGGCTTGTGAGATCTTCCCCGGTCAGGGATCGAACCCTTATCTCCTGCGTTGGTAGGCGGATTCTTTACCTCTGAGTCAGCAGCGAAGCCCCAGGTCCAGCCTGTGTTTGATCTCCACTGCTTTATATCCAACTTTCTTATCTATGGAGTTTGAGCTCTGAGGTGAGGTGCAAAATCTACAGTCCTGCAAGCTGCTTAGCCAGCTGCCCCATTGGGTAAGCCGAAGTCCCCGGGACGAATCCATACACACAGGACTTCTGCTTCCCTGACTAAACCTGGCTGAGTGTGCAGGAGTTCGTTTGTCTCGATTAGAAACTGCGGAGCAGTTTTCAGAGCGGCTGTGCCTATTTCCAGTTGGGCAGCAGCCTCGTTGTTCTATGATCTTTTCATCCTTTCAAACTTTACCCACCCTGGTAGGTGGGTATCTGCATTTTTAAAACAGGCTTTCCTTGGGATTCTCATGAAGGATCAAGGATAAGAAACTGGTTTGGGGAAAGACCTTGGCAGCTGAAGGAAACCAGTTAGATCTAGAATTCTGTCTTCACCACTTACTGATTCAATGATACTAGTTAACTTTTTATCTCTCTGGGCTTGAGTTTTTTCATCCACGGGATGAATTATTCATCATCGCTAACAAGTATCGAGTGCTTACCAGATGCCAGACACTGTTTGAAGCGCTGGATATGTGTTAACTCGTTCAACTCTCAACAAGTGATGAGGTGGGTATCATTATTATTTCCGACTTAGAGATAGGGAAATGACACCAGGATTTCAGCGCAGGTGGTCTGGCTTCGTGTTTTGCTGTCCCTCCATCGCAAAGTAGTGTGAAGAAAGGACAACGTGGAAGAGAAGGTTCTGCCAAGGACAGAACTGGCGGTACATATCAAGAATTCTTCAGTGGATCTCAGTGAGAAATTGCCTTGCAGTTCTATCAGATATGCAGAATTTAATGTAAACAAAGAAGCAAACAAAAAGCCAGCCATGATCATGATACATGCAGTCATAAAGGTAGGATCTTCATAGAAGCCAGAAAAATCCAGGACTGTCCAGAGAAAAGGACACCCCTATGGCCCCTTGCCTTGGATATTCTGGTCCCTTGGTGGGTAGGAGGCTCTAGAGGAGTACATCAGCTTTCACCTAAGTGTCAACCCATCAATTCCCTTCACTCTGACTTTGGATTGAACAAAGTATTGATTTCCTTTCCCAAAAGCCTGTCCTTCCTGAAGAGGTTGTGCTGACCAGCCAATCTCGGGACTCCTGTCTCTAGATGGTTTTGTTTCTCAGTGTAAATTAATAAATTGCATTTCAGGTTTAACAATCAGTCTCTTGTGAGTTTGTTTAGTTTAGGTCATTCCCCCCTCCTTGCCTCCCCCCATCTCCCCTCCACCACCCCGATGACCACCAGGGAGAGGCTGGAGGGGAAACACCAAAGAATGGACATGTGCCCTTTGAGAAAGCAGAGGATAGAGAGGCGGCTTCTGTGTGTGGGGGGGGGGGGGGGGCGGGGGAAAAATTTCAAGGAAGGGTTCCTGAAGGAGGAGGACATTGGCATAGGAAGAGGGATAATGCAGCGAGGTTGAAACTCAGGCTCTGGAGTCTGCCTACCTGGCCTGCAAGTCTGTCTGTCACCCCTTACTGGCTGTATGACTCGGTCAGCTTCCTTTGTCTAGGCCTCAGGTTCTTCACTTTTAAAGTGGGCATAACAATCGTAGCCGCATAATGCGGTAGCTGCAAGGATGAAATGATCACACATCACACGTAAACAGCTCTTAGCACAGTGCTGGGCCCACAAGCGGCATTCAGAATGGTTGTCAGGAGCCTTCCACTGTTAGTATCCAAAATGATGCTTTCATTGAGGAGAATTCTACCAGAAGGCGGGTGCAGGCCTGCCCTATCCCCAGAGGCAATTTTGTGTCAAAGGGATGAGTTGAGTCTGTGTTTCCTTTAAGACCCGGAGGGCAGAATGCTCTTTGCAGTGCACAGCTCCTTCCGAGAGCGCAGTCACGGCCTGTCCTGCGGTTTCTCTGCCCAAGGAGAGCTGTCTGCACAATCTATAAGAACCCGTGGCCTTGAGCACTTCCGTGGTTTCTGACTCACTGTCAGGCCATCTCAGCTCCCAAGCAGAAAGCCCCAGGGCGGACATGCCTGCCGAGGCCTTTTCTGGCCTCCTCTGTGTGGGGAGGGGGTGCTGCCTGCTGCCCCCCCGACAGATCCCTGAGCCCATTCAGCCTCCGCACAGAGTCCCAGCATCACCAGGGGTTGGGGTCGGGGCTGATCCAGGTTCAGCACAGGCTGCGCCACTTTCCCAAGGAGAAGATGCTCCTGATGACCAAGCTCGGTTCTCCAGGGCTGGGCCCGGCCCCCGGGCCTCCTGCTTCTCTGTCCCGTGTTCTTTCTGCAGATCCTGGGGGGCCTTCCCTAATCTCCCCACAAATGTGATTCTGGTGAGGTCCGGAGGAGAACAGGTTGGGGGGCGCCAGGGCTTCCATTGGCACACACTCTCCTGGGCAGCGGAAGCCCCCGCCCCGGGGCACTTCCTCACCCCCCACCCCTCTAGCACCATGGAGACTGCTCTGGTTCTGATAGCTTATGGAGAACCATGTCGGATTCGTGATCTCTGAAGAAGAAGACTTAGCTTTGGGACCAGGGACCAGGCTGGATCACTCAAGAGCTTTGGTGTAGCAGTTTTATCAAAGTGAATAAGGGACAGAGAGAGCTTCTGACACAGACAGACATCAGAAGGGGCACAGAGAGCGCCCCCTCACTAGTCTAAGCAAGGCCTTACACCTTTTCACCAGACCCACTCCCCCAACATCTCAAATTAACAAAATTAGAACTTACAATAGAAATTTTACATATACAAGTATACATACACAAGTTTCAAGATCACGAGATTAGTCAGAAGGTTCTTGTTAAGGAGAAACATGTCCTGGAGCAATATACATTATTAGATACATTGATAAAGATACATTGACTAAATTAAAGATACTTTGACTAAGACAAAGCAATGTAGAAAGAAGCGCTGGTCCCTTTCTCCTTCTTGAGAACCCCAGAGCCCTATCTCCTCCTTGGGGAGATTCCTCCTGGCCTTCTCATCAACCTACCTTAGCCCTGACTCTATTTCTTCCCACTTCCCTTTGCCTTTCCACAAAACAAATGTGTTTTCATCGGCCCCAGCTCTTTCCTGTTCTTTTTGTCCTGGCGGAACACCCTGTTCAGACATCCGGGTATCTGAAAAATCCTGCTATTTTCATTTGGGAACCTGTCTCTCCCTCTGGGTTCATCTCCTCTTTTCAGCAGAATTCACGATGGTGGGTGTGGCTTGCTGGGTAAGTAAGGCTGGGAGACACAGGTCTGTGGTTGAACGGAGAGGCAATGTTCTGCTCATTTTAATCAAGGCTGCCTTCCTAAGCGGGTACCCACCCCCATCCGTATTACTAATGATTGATACCCACCCACCTCATTCCAGCGCATGCTCTGTCCAGCACTTGCGGGAGCCCTGTCTGAGGGGACAGGTGGGATACAGGATAAGGACGTCTGTCGCTGTTGGAGCAGCAGGGTTACGGTCCAGCCCTGCCGCGCCCTGCAGGGGTGATCCCCAGGGAATTGCTCGGCCCTTCTGGGCTTCAGCTGGCCCAGATAATGGATGCTAATAACACCACCGATCCCCACAGGCTTGTCATGAGGTTCAGAGCACTTAGAAGAATGCCTGACAGATGGTCAGTGCTCGGGGAAGAAGGCGCCGGACGGTTGTCATTCTTTCTCTCAGGGGTGAGGAGGCCTCAGTGTTGACAGCCTCTCCCAGCCTGGTCCTTAGCTCTGGAGATTCAGGAGTCAACAGTGCACCCAGGGCCCTCTGTTCCAGCAGAGTCTGTTCAGGAGATCGAGCTACCAACAAGCGGGGGCTTGATGAGCCTCAACTGAGAGCTGAGGGGAGGGGGTGGGCGGTAGGTGAGGGGCCCCGGAGGCTGAGTGCCGTGGGGACCGTGACTCCCATGTCTGTCGCTGGCACGGGCTGAGCTGCTTTAACATCTGTGGACTCCAGCCTCCACCAGTGCGCCCCCCTCTCCTCCATGCCTCTTTGGGGGAAGGGGTCCTTCCACATTAGGATAAAGAGAAAGGTCTTCCCAGGGGGGCAGGGGCCTCGCCTTCATACAGGGTTCTGGGGTGCCTGCCCACCCCCGTCAGACTGCTTTGAACACACCAGGGGACCCGCTCAAGGGTCCAGCGGTGAGACTCCGCCCCTCCCTATCCTTTCAACAGACTTCCCCAACAGACTTCCTTCCACAGCTCAGAGTTCAGTCCACCCAGCCCCTGCTTTGGACCAGGCCAGTCGGAGCTGTGAACTGGTCACCCTGGGACACACAGCTGTGCAGCTGGGAGCAGCCAGAGCTCAGATCTCGGGGGTGGAGGTTCTGGAACAGAGCTCAGCCCTTGGACTGTCAGGAGCACTTTGCCGTCCTTCTCAAATATGACGCTGTGACTTCCTCCCCGTTTTTCGGTAACTAAATAAGTCTTCTTAACAACAACAGCTGCTATTTATTAATTAGCTAGTGTACTAGGTGTACAATTTCCTTACATCTTTAATCTATACAGCAACATGATTCCAGCTTTATAGAGAAGGACACTGAAGCCCAGAGGGGTCAGGAAGAGCAGCGATTGGCCCAATAACATGTCTTTTTTTTTTTTTAATTGCTTCACAATGATTAGTATTTTTCTCTCCAATTGAAATGAAACAGAAAATGTGTGCATTTACGTTTTGCCTTATGAAGGAGGGCCTTCAAACACAGCCAGGAGAATCAGTTTGATTTGCAGCAAGCCCAGATTATGAACAGACTTAAAGTTTCTGGTTTGTTCTGTTTGTGTTCAGTATGTCAGAAATCAAAGCCCTTTATAGGAATGGTTCACGCTTTATCCACACTAAAATATTTGGAGATGAACGTCTTTTCAAAAAACTTTTTGGCTGTACCCAGAGTGTGTGGACCTCAGTTCTCTGACCAGGGACTGACCCGGGTCCCATGCGCTGGAAGGTGGTGTCTCAACCACTGGGGCCTGCAGGGCGTCCCCACACACAAGTATCCGGAAGGGAGTGAGGGCAGGAAAGAGTATGTGGGCGCTGTCCCAAGGGTGCCCTTAGGGTGGGGGTAGGGTTGGTCCTGGCTGAGAGTATTGGGAGGAGGAGAGAGGTCGGTGTAGACGTTGCGGAAGGGCAACGGTTTGGAAGCAGGTAACGTCAGGGTGAGAGACGATGAGAGTCAAGGGGGCAGTGGTCGAGGATGCAGAGCTGAGATATTCAGGGGCACGATCAATAGGACCTGGTTGACTGATGCAGGCTGGCATCCAAAAGCCGTACTTAGGCAGCCGCTCTAGGCTCACGCGTCCCACCGCCTTGCTCTAGCTGGTTCCTTAGCACTCTCGCTCTACCCCGGCTCCATGCCAGCCTCTGCCTGCAAGCCCGTCCCCTCTGTCCAGAAATGCTGGGCCCATCTGTCTGGCTGCCCAGCTAGGGCGTGAGCTGGAGGAGGGAAGGTGGTGAATCTCTTGTCTCTGAATCCCAGCACGGGGCACAAAGCCTAGAGCACCCCCCAGACGTTTGTGCAGCAAATCGATCCATTAACAAAAGATGCAGGGTGAAGGGGAAGGAAGTGAAGAGGGAAGGAAGACCTCGGGCGCACCACGGGATCTTACTGGAAGCACCCCGCTCTCTGATGTTTCACGCCAGTCCTCACTGGAGTCATGCTCCAGAGTCATCTCAGTAGCCTCCGCCTCCGCTGGCTTCTGGAACTCAAACCACACAAAACGAGAATGGGTCAAAGAATATCCTATTACTCCGTCCCAGTAGGGTCAGCAAAGATGGCTGCCGGACAAGTGGTACTTTGTCGGGTCCCAGCTCCGGGCCTGGATTTACTTTCTAAAACCTCTCCCTCTCTCAGCTTTGACTCTGTGTTCCCTCCCTTGCTGCTTCCACACTGATCCCTCAGGTCCTCTGGAGACCAACATGTAAGCCAGAGCAGGAGAAAGGGCTTGGATTAATTTCAGTGTCTTTGTAGCTTGCCGTCAAATAGAAAACCTTCCCTCTTAGGTCCTGGTTATCCTGAGCTGCCGTATTTTCTTTGTTTTCTGTCCATTGATTAATTTTTTTTTTTTTTTTTAGAAAATACTTTTTTCTTCAACGTCCCAGTGTGGTGGTGTTGTTCAGGTGCAAAGTCATGTCCGACTCGTTGCAACCCCACAGACTGCAGCTCGACAGGCTTCCCTGTCCTCCGCTGTCTCCAGGGGTTTGCTTGAACTCACATCCACGGGGTCAGTGAGGCGAGGTGACCGACCTCCCACGAGCCAGTGTGAAGTCTGGGAGTGTTACGAGTGACAAGACCAGGCAAGGTCCTCTCAAGCCCCCTCCCAGGTCTGCTTCTGCGGGCCCTGCAGACCCCTGCACTGTGGTGGACAGTCCGGCTACCGCCTCGCTGTACATCCTCATCAACCCATCTCCTGCTTCTTTGGTGACATTAGGACCTTAATTTAAGGCGCTGCAGGCTCCACCTTACAGGTGGGGCTTCCAAAGGGCTGGCTTGCAGTGTGCTAAGCTGCTTCAGTCGTGTCCGACTCTTTGTGACCCCATGAACTATAGCCCGCCAGGCTCCTCTGTCCATGGGATTCTCCAGGCAAGGATAGTGGAGTGGGTTTCCAGGCCCTCCTCCAGGGGATCTTCCTGACCTAAGGATAGAACCAGCATCTCTTTTGTCTCCTGCATTGACAGGCAAGTTCTTTATCATTGGTGCCACCTGGGAAATCCCCAAAGGGCTGGCTCAGGGCTCTGTAACTCCTGTAACACGTGAGTCCCTGGGTTTAGGATCAGAGCCACCACTGGCCTGTGCTTGGCTGGTTACAGTTTATCCTTGGTGTTTTGGTAGCGACCTGAAAATACTCCCTGGTTCTGACTTTCCACTGTCCTCCTAATCTCTTAACTCTTTTTCATTAAAAGGAAGGGTGGGCTTGGAATAGCTTGAATCCCTGAGCCCCAGGAGGAATCCAGGAGGCTGGTGTGGGGGTTTATAGAGTGCCTTGCAAATGCAAGAAGCTCTCTCCCCCAGTTCAGCTTTCTCCACGGGGAACAGGAAACGGTCCCTGAGGAAGCCAACAGCTCACTCGCTCTGGGCAGGAATGGGAGCGGGGCAGCTGGGTTAGCTGGCTCTCTCCTGCTGATCACAAGCACCGACGGGCAATTATATACGTCTTTGATTAATAAAAAATGGAGCAGTGAATGAATACTTAATCAGCAAGGTCTGGTGAGTTGACTTTTTCAGAACCTGGGCTGGGGGCGAGGCAGGAAGTAATCAAAGGGGTCCTGGGCGGTGAAAAGGCAGAGCACTACTCCGGCGGTGGTCTCTGAAAAGGTGCCGTCCACTGAAAAGAAAAAAAAAAACACAAAAACTAAAAGTGGCGAGTTTCAGGGATCTTTCTGAGGAAACAGCCTGGGACACAGCCTCTCAGATAGCTCCAAGGAACTGTTCCAAAACGCTAAGGGAGGAACCAGGATATCTAGGAGTTTTTACTGGAGAAAAACAAAATACACACACACAAACACCTGGCACCCCCCTGCCCCGTCCCCCCCCAAAAAAAAAGAAAACCCACCACACTGTCATATAGGAAAAGAGAACTGCCAGTCACAACAGCAGACAAGTAGGGGACCAGGCAAGAATCTCCGCTTCCTGAAGTTACTCCTAGATAAGGTGGTAACTGTCCAGGGCCAGTATCCTGTTTTCCTCTACTCTGAATCTGTTGAGCCCAGATTACAGATCCCCCAAAGACCACCTCAGGAGCCGATTCCGCTGTAAACACACGAGGGTCTTTTATTCAAATCGAGCAGGGGCTTAGGTAGGAGAGGCCAGAGTAACAGCAGATAGGCGTTTTTATAGTTTGTGGGGCGGGGTGAGGGGGTTTCGAAATTTATAAAACAGCGATTGTGGACTTTTCGCGAAACAGCGATTGTGGACTTTTCGCGCGTTAGTTTCTGATAGGTACATTTAACCACAAACAACCTCCTAATTGGTGTATTTTTGGCACTCCCTGGTGTGTGGCGATTGGTCATGTCTAGGGTAGTGAGATGGGGTAAGGGGCTGGACTATTTTATGGTTATTCTAGGAACTTGGCAGTTGCTCTTGACTACAAGATGGAGGCTCCTTTTTTTTTTTTTTTTAAAGACGAGTCCCCTAGGCTCTCTACAAATCCCCTCAGGTTCGCCGTCTGGTTGGCTGCAGGCGCTGGAAGGAAATGGCAACCCACTCCAGCATTCTTGCCGGGAGAATCTACAGTCCAATAGATTGGGAAGCGGAAAGGAGACCTTAGTGGACTACAGTCCCCCAATGAGCATGTTAGACAGCGTGTTAAAAAGCAGAGCATCACTTTGCCAGCAAAGGCCCGTCTAGTCAGTCAGTTCAGTCGCTCAATCGTGTCTGACTCTTTGCGACCCCATGAACCGAAGCACACCAGGCCTCCCTGTCCTTCACCAACTCCCTGAGTCTACTCAGACTCATGTCCATTGAGTCAGTGATGCCATCCAGCCATCTCATTTTTTGTCATCCCCTTCTCCTCCTGCCTTCAATCTTTCCCAGCCTCAGGGTCCATTCAAATGAGTCAGCTCTTCTCATCAGGTGGCCAAAGTATTGAAGTTTCAGCTTCAGCATCAGTTCTACCAGTGAATATTCAGGATTGATCTCCTTTAGGATGGACTGGTTGGATCTCCTTGCAGTCCAAGGGACTCTCAAGTCTTCTCCAACACCACAGTTCAAAAGCATCAATTCTTCAGCACTCAGCTTTCTTTATAGTCCAATTCTCACATCCATACAAGACTATCAGAAAAACCATAGCTTTAACTACACAGACCTTTGTTGGCAAAGTAATGTCTCTGCCTTTTAATATGCTATCTAGGTTGGTGATAGTTTTTCTTCCAAAGAGCAAATGTCTTTTAATCTCATGGCTGCAGTCACCATCTGCAGTGATTCTGGAGCCCGAGAAAATAAAGTCTGTCATTGTTTCCCCATCTATTTGCCATGAAATGATGGGACCAGATGCCATGATCTTAGTTTTCTGAATGTTGAGCCTTAAGCCAACTTTTTCACTCTCCTCTTTCACTTTCATCAAGAGGCTCTTTAGTTCTTCACTTTCTGCCATAAGGGTGGTGTCATCTGCATATCTGAGGTTATTGATATTTCTCCCAGCAATCTTCTATCCAGCTTGTGCTTCCTCCAGCCCAGCGTTTCTCACAATGTACTCTGCATATAAGTTAAATAAGCAGGGTGACAATATACAGCCTTGACGTAATCCTTTTGCTATTTGTAACCAGTCTGTTGTTCCATGTCCAGTTTTAACTGCTGCTTCCTAATCCGCATACAGGTTTCTCAAGAGGCAGGTCAGGTGATCTTCTATTCCCACCTGTTTAAGAATTTTCCAGTTTATTGTGATCCACACAGTCAAAGGCTTTGGCATAGTCAATAAAGCAGAAGTAGATGATTTTCTGGAACTCTCTTGCTTTTTCGATAATCCAGCAAACGTTGGCAATTTGATCTCTAGTTCCTCTGCCTTTTCTAAAACCAGCTTGAACATCAGGAAGTTCACAGTTCATGTACTGTTGAAGCCTGGCTTGGAGAATTTTGTGCATTACTTTACTAGCGTGCGAAATGAGTGCAGTTGTGTGGTAGCTTCCACATTCTTTGGCATTGCCTTTCTTTGGGATTGGAATGAAAACTGAGCTTTTTCAGTCCAGTGTCCACTGCTGAGTTTTCCGAATTTGCTGGCATATTGAGTGCAGCACTTTCACAGCATCATCTTTTAGGATTTGAAAAAGCTCAAGGGGAATTCCATCACCTCCACTAGCTTTGTGATGCTTCCTAAGGCCCACTTGAGTTCAAATCCCAGGATGTCTGGCTCTAGGTGAATGATCATACTATTGTGATTATCTGGGTCATGAAAATCTTTTTTGTATAGTTCTTCTGTATATTCTTGCCACCTCTTCTTAATATCTTCTGCTTCTGCTATCTTTCTGTCTAGTCAAGGCTATGGTTTTTCCAGTAGTCATGTATGGATGTGAGAGTTGGACTATAAAGAAAGCTGAGCACCGAAGAATTATGCTTTTGAACTGTGGTGTTGGAGGAGACTCTTGAGAGGCCCTTGGACTGCAAGGAGAGCCAACCAGTCCATCCTAACGGAAATCAGGCCTGAAGATTCATTGGAAGGACTGATGCTGAAACTCCAATACTTTGGCCACCTGATTCAAAGAACTGTCTCCTTGGAAAAGGCCCTGATGCTGGGAAAGACTGAAGGCAGGAGGAGACGGGGACGACAGAGGATGAGACAGTTGGATGGCATCACCGAATGGATGGACTTGACTCTGGGTGGACTCCGGGAGTTGGTGGCGAACAGGGAGGCCCGGCGTGCTGCAGGCCATGGGGTCACAGAGGGTCGGACTGAACCGAGCACGCAGGCGCGCTGGAATGGGAGGCAACAGTTCCTTAAATAACTGACCTACCAGGCACTTCTGGCTTTTATTTTTGGTCAGCAGTTTCTAGTTCTTGTTTTGCGCTGTCTAACTCTGCTGGAATTTACTGACGGCGTGAGGAGCATAAACTCAGGAGAAAGCCTTGAGCTGGTGGGCACATGCCAAGAAACTGAACCTGTGCCCGCCCACGTGGTCCAGGTGGAGCCCAAGGAAGCGGTTGTGTGTGCGCGCACGTGTGTGTCTGTCCGTCTGTCTGCAGGGAAGCCCTCTATGTGCTATGAGTTTGTGATTATTTTTCCGTGGGGCGGGAGCGGGGTGCTGCCCGCGTGCGCAACAGCATTAAAACTGTGTCTCACGGTCGCGGGAGCTGGGAGGAGAGAGAGATCAGAAAGGGAAACACACGCCGCCGGGGTCGGACGAGGGCAGGAAGGGAGGGAAGGCCCGGAGGGAAGGCCCCGCCCTGGGCGTGGTCAACGAGGCCGCGAGACCGCGAGGCTGGGGCCGAAGGAAGTGATGGAGAGCGCGGGCCCGCGGCATCTCCGTCCGCCGCCCCGCCCCGGGCTTCCGGGCGCGCGCGGGGGCGGGAGAGGGGCGGGGAGGGGAGGGTGGCGCGAATGCAAACCTGGAAGGGCGCGCGGCCGGCCGCCAGCGGAGCTCAGCTAGCGGGCCGGCGGGTAGGGCGCGGGGCCGGGGCCCGGGGGCGGGGGCGCGGGGTCGGTAGGGCGCGGAGCTGGAGGCGCGGGGGCCGGTGCCCGGGGCGCGGGGGCGCGGGGCCGGAGCCGGGGGCGCGGGGCCGGTGGGGCGGCGCGCTCCGGGGCTGCGCGAACCTCTGGGCGCCCCTGTCCGCAGGGCCGCTGACCACGTGCCGGGGCACGCGGGCGGCCAGGTAGGGGTGGGGAGCGGCTCCCGGGTGCTTTCCCGGCGGGTGGTGATGGGAAGAGAGGCGCGGGGGGTGGGGGTGGAGGTATTGGGGGTCCCAGTCTTGGATCGCGGGGAATCTTGGAGGGGGGGTTTGGGGGGATATTTTTGCCATTAGCCCTGGGGCGGCGTGACTCATCAGCCCACGTGACCTGGGGAAGTTGACAAAATTGCCCGCGCTTTTATTGAACTGAGGATAGGAAAACACCCACTTCGCCAAGTTCCCGGAGGCTCAGTGAGAACTCCTGCGGGGTCCCCTAGCCTCTGTGCCTCGCCCAGACTGCTTCTGTTCCTTAGTGGCCGCGGCTCTGAAACGGGCTCAGCTCCAGCCTTCCCAGCTGTTGCCAGCTGTGGGACGGAGAAGCTTTGTAACTGTCTCTGACTGTTGGCCTCTGTCTCACAAAGAACCCCTGGTCCACCCTGCCTTGCCCACAGCGCCCTGTGGACCAAGCAGCGTCCGCCTGACGTCACAGGACCCAGAGCAGCCCAGCGGATGACTGCTGCTCAAGCCTGAAACACCCAGGAAGCAGAGAGCCGCTGGACCCTAGGAATTTTCCAAGGGCTCAGACGCCAGGTTGCGTCAGCCAGGAGGCCGCCCGGGGATCGTGGCCCCTGCTCCACCTGGCACCATGCAGGGCCACAGCCTGCCCTCCCGCGTGGCCACCCTGGTGACAGGGCTTCTGGAGTGCCTTGGCTTCGCGGGTGTCCTCTTTGGCTGGACGTCCCTGGTGTTCGTCTTCAAAGAGCAGCATTACTTTGAGGAGCTGTGTGAACCGGGCGCCGGGCCGGTGGGCAATGCCACTGGGCTGGTGGGCAATGCCACCGGGCTGGATGGTAAGGGAGCAGGACCTTCTCTGAGTCTGGTTCCCAGGTGGTGGGAAGAAGGGCTAGACAGGACTCCAGGGCCCTCCCACCCCACCCCGGCCAGGCTTCCTATGGTCAGCCTCCCCCACCCTCAACCTGGACCTAAGAGGTGCCTGGGGAGGGAGGTGCCTGCTCCCAAGGGGTGATTAGTTACTGTCACAGCTCAGCTCATCCAAGGGCTAACTCCCCCCCCACACACACAGGCTGTCCGAGATGGAAGAGGCTGCCCTGGACCGGGGCCAGGCTGGGTGCACCCAGCTGGGTGCCTGGCAGGAAGGATGGGACGGGTGGGGGGTTGGCCCATCTGCCCTGGACTCCTGAGATGTGCCCGTCTCTCCTCCAGACTGCAGGGCCCGGGACGAACAGTTCTCACTCATCTTTACCCTGGCCTCCTTCATGAACAACTTCATGACGTTCCCCACTGGCTACATCTTTGACCGTTTCAAGACCACTGTGGCCCGCCTCATCGCCATGTAGGTCCCAGGGGCACCGGGGCAGGACTGGGCAAGAGGACTTTGGGCTGGGCAAGAGGACTTTGGGCAGCGGCTTTGTTTGCTGGGAGCCCTAGGCCAGGCAGCTGGGCACCTTTGCTCCAGGAGCGCTGCCAGGAACATGCTTGGGTGTGGGCACCCTATCTCGACCTTCCCTGTCCCCTTAGCGCCTGCTTCCCTTTCCTCCCCTCCTTCCTCTTTTGCATGTGAAACTGGGCCATAGGACATGCTGAGCTGGGCAGGAAGCCAGGCCTGCTTTCCGTGGGGGAGCTGGCCTGGGGCAGGGCTGTGAAATCAGCAAAGCCTAGAGTTGCCCCTGACACCCGTGAGACTGGAGCTCCCGCTGCAGGGGCGCAGATTCAGTCCCTGGGCGGGGAACCAAGATCCTGCGTTCCGAGTGGCGTGGCCACAGAGAAAAATGGGACTGTGTCTGCCTTGGTGCAGGGGACCCCGTGTCTTCCTCACACCCCAGGGGCTCCTCACCACCCTTCTCCTGGCCTCCCCCACCACCCTGTCACTTCCCAGAAGATAGGCAGGACGGCACCCGGGGTGTCTTCAGCGGTGGGGACTTCAGGTTCCCTCTGATGAGGTTTCCCAGGCCGAGTAGTCGAGAAGGAGGGCCGCGCCTGCTCACAGGGATGCTGCTGAGCTGGCCAGCTCCTGTGATAAGCAGCAGCCTGCGGGGCATGATTAGGACCCAGTGCGGGCGTCTCCCCGGAGGCCCCGGGCATTCTGCCGTCCTGGAGGGCGCCGGACCAGGCCAGAGCCGACAGCGTGGCAGGTCCTTGGACTCTGTAGCCTTGGGCGCGGGGCAACTGCCTCAGTCCTTCCTGGCCTTGGGTCTCCTTTCTCCTTACCTCCACCTCTCTCCTGCCTCGCCTTCACCCATTCCCTGTTCTCTGGTCTTGTGTGAAGCGAAACCCAGTCTCCCCACTTGTGTTTTATCCTTCACTGTTACAGAGGACACATCACTTCTAAGATACTTCTGGTCAGCGGATATATCAGAAGTGAAGTGGCAAGTCACCCCCTGGCACCAGCGGGGTGTCTTAGGTGTGTGCCATGTGCTCAGTTGTGTCCGACTCCCTGCAGCCCCTGTGGACTGTAGCCTGCCAGGCCTCTCCGTCCATGGGATTTCCTAGGCAAGGATACTGGAGTGGGTTGCCATGCCCTCCTCCAGGGGCTCTTCCCAAGCCAGGGTTCGAACCCACGTCTTCTGTGTCTCCTGCATTGCAGGCGGATTCTTTATCAGCTGAGCCATCAGGGAAGCCCTCAGGTGTCTTATAACTTAACTCAGTCCTGCCAGTCTCTCTCGAGGCCCTGCAGCAGACCCCACAGGTTAAGGGCCCAGTCCCACCAGACCGCCCCCGCCTCCCAGATGCTAGTCACAGTGGTGGGTCCCCAGGCTCCCTACAACATCTGTCGGAGTCAGCTGCAACTCTTGAGATGCTCCTGACCTCTTTCTTGGATTCAGTTCTTTGCTAAAGGGCTCGCTGAACTTGGGGAGACACACTGACCAGTTCCTGAAAGGGCAGGATAAAGGATACAGATAAACAGCCACAGGCAGAGACATAGGGCCAGGTGGGCGGTGGTTCTGAGCCCTGGGACTCTGTGTCCCTGCGGGCTTGGGGTGCAGCACCCGCCTGGTACATGGAGGTGTTTGCCAACCTGGGAGCTCTCCGAACTCCATACTTAGGGGATTTTTTGGAGGCTTCCTCATGTAGGCACGATCCATTATTAACCCCACTTCCAGCCCTCTCCCCTCTCTGTAGACAAGTGGACACAGGGGTGGAAATTCCAAGCATCTCATTGTGGCTTTTCCAGAGGCCATCCACAGTTATCTCATCCCAATAGGCGAATGAAAGATGCTCTTAGCGTCTTCTGTGCAGGAGCTTATAAGACTGTGAGAAGCCCTGTGTCAAGGCCTGGGGACAAGGACCAAGTACACAGCTCTTGTCTCAAATCAGAACTTTACGTATTAGCCCTGTTTTTATTACCCCCTGCCTAACAAGACCCCCAAACATGTCTAAGAGGTCCCAGTAACCTTGGGGTCTTGGTTGTGAAATCATAGCATCCTAGAACTTTAAGCTTGGGGTCTGGATCAGTTCAGTCATTTCCTTGATAGAAAAAAGCTTCTAAGATAGTGCAGTACCTTGCCCAAGGTCACAGCAAGAAGCGTTTGAACTCAAGGTTTTGTAGACCAGGCACGCACATCTTTTTTTAAGAGCTTGGCTGTTGGGACTTGTAGGTTGGAGGACCTTGGATCCACATATCCTTGCCCCTCCAGGCTTCTCTCTCTTAAAGAAATGTTTGTCTGGCTGCATTGGGCCCTAGTTGCGGTATATGGGGTCCAGTTCCCTGACCAGGAGTTGAACCTGGGCCTGCTGCATCGGGAGGTCCGGATCCTAGTCACCGGATCACAAGGGAAGTCCCTCAGGCTTCTCTCTTCGTGACGACATTCTCCGTCTCCCCTTTTGTGTTCCAGATTTCTCTACACCAGTGCCACGCTCACCATAGCCTTCAGCTCTGCAGGTGAGTGCTGTTGGGAGGGTTGTGACTTCGGGTGCCTGCTGGACAGGGCAGGGGCAGAAGGGGCCTGGAGGGACATGGGCCCCACAACTCCTCAGAACCACAGACTCTGAGCTGGAAAGGGCCCTTGAGGGTGTTACTGCTGGTCTCTAAAAACAGCTTAGTAAGAAGTGTGAAAAATAAGGACAGGGGAGAAATTGCTTCAGAGAGAAAGAATTGATTCAAAAGATTGCATCCTTCTGTTACGTCTTAAAATGTCCTCTCTTTTTAAAAAATGAAATAATGGGGAATTCCCTGGCTGCCTAGTGGTTAGGACTGTGCACTTGTACTGGTTGGATCTGTGATCCTTGGTTGGAGGACTAAGGTTTCACAAGCTGTGCAGCATGGCCAAAAAAAGAGGAACGAAAAGGAATGATAACATGAATGGTAATTGTTGAAAACATCCTGACTTAGCAGGGTACAAACTGACAACTCGAAGGGAGTCAAAACAGTTTCTTCTTCAAATTTTACTGGTCTGGGTGCTGTGCTGTGCTTAGTTGCTCAGTCGTGTCCGACTTTCTGCGACCCCGCGAACTGTAGCCAGCCAGGCTCCTCTGTCCGTGGGATTCTCCAGGCAAGAGCACTGGAGTGGGTTGCTATGCCCTCCTCCAGGGGATCTTCCCGACCCAGGGGTCACACCCAGGTTTCCCACACTGCAGGCAGATTCTTCACCGTCTGAGCCACTGTTCAATGCCCAGTCTAGTTTATTCCCCACCTTCTTCATGGGGAATGAAGTGTGGAATGTGTAGAGGAGAAACCTGAGGTCAGAGACCCCTTTGCAAAGACTTAGCAAAGGCCACAGAGCAAGTTAATGGAAGTGGGGCTGGGACCCCGGCTGTGCTCTTTGCTAGAAACATCTCATTATAGAGGTCAAGAGATCCCTTTCGGGGCTTCTCCCCAGAGTCAGGTCGTGGGGCTCAGTTTTGGGCTTGGGAGGTAAAAGCACCTCACTCCGCTGTGAGTAGCACCCGCCTGGTGTTAGGTGAACTGGTGTCTCCACTGGTGTTAGGTGAACACAGGCTGACTGAGGGTTTCTGTCTGAGCAGACCTCAGGAGGTAGCCTGGCACCTTGAGCCAGTTATTTAAAGCCCACTCTGCCCATCAGCCCGGCTTTGTCCCTAAAAGCCTGAACGTGACTTTCAAGTGGCTGAATGTGGAGGTAACGGCTGGCCTATGTTTTGACTCCCATCTGTGAATCACTGGAGCCACAATTTGCCCTTCCCCCATAAAACGGGACTTTTTGGTTTTGGAAAAAGTATTGAGACCACAGTGCTGCTATTTTTGAAAGGTATCTCAGCCAACCTTCAGGGAGTTTGGGAAGGCACCTTTTCAGAGACAGAAATTGAATGGTAAGGTGTCTGAATGCTCTAAGATGAGCAAGTTTACGGTGTGTCTCGAGGTAGGAAACAGTAGTTACTAGAATAATAGTTACTTTGGAGAATATTATTAGGAAGCACACATAGCTATGTTAAGGTCGGATCACCTGGCAGAAATGTTACTCTGTTTTTATTTCTCATTCAGGCCTATGATTTCACTCAGGAAATCACTTAGGGCTGAGGTGATTTTAACACTGGCAAGAGCAGAAACCAGGCTTTGAACATTCCAAGGCAACTGCATTCAGTTACAATTGATTAACACTGTTTTCATTGTACTTAGTTTTATAGTTAGGGCTTCCCTTGTAGCTCAGATGGTAAAGAACCTGCCTGCCAATGCAGGAGACCTGGGTTCGATCCCTGGGTCTGGAAGATCCCCTGGAGAAGGAAGTGGCAACCCACTCCAGTATTCTTGCCTGGAGAATCCCATGGACAGAAGAGCCTGGCGGGCTACAGTCCATGGGGTTGCAAAGAGTTGGGCATGACTGAGTGACTCACACACACACACATTCACAACAAGCAACACCAGTTACTTCTCACATTAAAAAAATATTTTTTTAGCAAATAGGACAGGCTCAGCTTATGGCTCAGATCATGAAAGTGGGCAGAAAGAAGGCAGTGACCTGGAAGATTAATTTACAAAGGGCACTGTCCACGCAGGAGACATGGGTTCAATTCCTGGGTCAGGAAGATGCCCTGGAGGAGGAAGTAGCAAGCACTCCAGTATTCTTGCCTAGGAAATCCCATGGACAGAGGAGCCTGGTGGGCTACAGTCCACAGGGCTGCAAAGAGTCAGACACGACTGAGCAACTAAATACCAACTCCAGTCCTTGGTGCTGAGTCATTTCTTAGTTCTGCTCTTCTTGTCCAACATTTGCCAGAGCTATTGGAATGATTTTTTTTTTTTTGCATGTCGGTCTTTTCAAGGGCAAGAAATTCTTTTTATTCATCCTGCATTTCTAACGCCGGGCAGATACCTACCACAGAGGAAATGCTCAAAGGCTAATGAACAGAGGAGACGCAGTTCATGGGCATTTTCTCACTCAGATCTCGCAGTGCCTTAGGAAGGCAGAAGAGCAGGGACTGTTGTTCCCATTTATCAGATGAAATGACTGAGTCACAGATTCAGAATCCAGCTCAGTGCAGTGAGTTAGAGGCTGGGTGTGTGGGCTCAGTCCAGGCTCTGCAGTGTCAAGATGAAAGGGAGTGTGTGTGATTTAGTGAAGGAAGTGGGCAGTGGGTTGAGTCCTGCCTGTCTCTGTAGACATCCAGCCTGCTGTTGACCAAGGGTCGTCTTCAACGGGATGGAGGGTGGCTGAGGAGGCTGCCGCAGGGTCCCTTTGCAGGAGCGCATGAGGGAGCCTTGACCTTACCTGAGACCCTTGAAGGGTGCCGGAAGGGCTGCCCAGACTTGAGGCCCTGAGCACGGGGTTGTGGGGGCAGGTGGCCCAGCGTGTGGGCCCCGTGTTTGGGTTGCCGGCGGCGTCACCCGCCTCTGTCTCCGATCCTGCAGAGTCTGCCGTGCTGCTCTTTCTGGCCATGCCCATGCTCGCCGTAGGGGGCATCCTGTTTCTGATCACCAACCTGCAGGTGGGAGCCCGCCCTGGCTGAGGGTGCCTGGCAGGACCTTGGGGCGGGTGGGGGGAGGCACAAGCGCCCTGCTGCTTTGGCGACCTCTGATGGGCTTGGCCCCAGCCGGAGTGGCAGCTCTTGGGGTGGAGGGAGCTCTGCGTACGAGGGCCTGACACTTGCTGGGTGCACGGGAAATGTTCACGGACGAGTAAGTGACTCGGGCTGGTCCTGTGTTCTCCAGATCGGGAACCTGTTTGGCAAACACCGCTCGACCATCATCACCATGTACAACGGAGCGTTTGACTCCTCCTCGGCGGTCTTCCTCATCATCAAGGTAGAGGGTGGCAGTAGCCCGTGCTTATCTCCCTTGCTGCTGGCTGGGCCTTGGGGTGGGCACCAGGCATCCATAATCAGCTCCCAGGGTAGAAGGCAAGAGCCTGGACCAAGACTCGTTCTTAGAAATCAGTTTCAGCCCCGGATTCTTACCTGGACCTTTTGTGTGATAGAACGCGCGGGTCATGACAACATAGCCCTTGCCGCCTTCTCTGTGCTCCGCGTGTGCAGTCCAGTAGCGCTGAGTTCATTCACGCTGTTGTGCGACCATCACCAGCATCCGTCTGACTCCGGGACTCTTCCCTGTGAAGCTGAAACTGTGCCCGTTAGGCAGTGACCCCCCACCCCATCCACCTCCCCCTAGACCCTGACAACCACCATTATAATTTCTATTTCTGTGATTTTGGCTCCTGCAGGTGCTTCCTAAGTAGAATCACATACTATTTTTTTTTCTTTCTGTGGCTGTGTTACTTCATTTAGTATCATATCCTCAGAGTTCAAAGTCTGTCTTTAGCAGGTACCAGAATTCCCTTCCTTTCAAGACTGACTACTGTCCTGTCGTATGTGCGTGCCACTTGTTTATCCATGCATCCGTGAAAGGACGTGGGTTTATGTCCACCTTTTGGGTGTCGTGAGTAATGCTGGTGTGAACATGACTGTTGCATTGACTTTTCCCCTCTTTATTCACAGCTCCTTTATGAACGGGGCATCACCATCAAGGCCTCCTTCATCTTCATCTCTGTCTGCAGCGCCTGGCATGTCGGGCGCACTTTCCTCCTGATGCCCCGGGGGCACATCCCCTACCCGCTGCCCCTCGACTACCACTACGGGTAAGGACTGTGAGCTGGGGACGGTGTAGCCGGAGCCCCTTGTCTGACCTGGCCTGGGAAGAGGGTTTGGAACGGACATGGTTACAGAAGGGCAGAGGAAACTAGTCTCTGGAGAAGAGCACTAGACCACGGATGTGTCAGTTAGCTACTGCTGCGTAACCAACGATCCCAAAACTTAAGAGCTTAAAACGTCAGGCGTTTATTATCTTCCCAAGTCTAGGGGTAGCTGGCTAGTTCTACTGATCAGGGAGCTACTTGCATACTCTTGATAGGACTTCTCATGCCTCTGATCGTCTGGAGGGCTAGCTGGGGGCCGGTTGGCCTAGAATGGCCTTACTCACGTGGGATTTGTCTGCTTGTTTGAGGTGGCGAGGACATCTGGTCACGAGGCTCACATCCTCCAGCAGGCCAGCTTGCGCTTCTTCCCTTAGTGGTTTCAGGGTTCCAGGAGAGCGTGTGGAAACACACAGGGTTCTTCAGGTTTACGGCTGGAGTTGGCGCACCACTTACTTACTTTAACAAGTTTGGCTATTATCGTCCATTTCTGGCTGTGCAGGGTCTTTGTTGCTCTGGTAGTGGAGAGCGGGCTTCTCACTGCTGTGGCTTCTTTTGTGGAGTACAGAGTCTCGGGCGCTTCAGTAACCGCCCGTGGGCTCAGAGCTGGGGCTCCCAGGCTCCCTAGCGTACAGGCTCCATAGTCGGGGTGCATGGGCTTAGCTGCTCTGTGGCACAGGGGTCCTCCCGGATCAGGGGTCAAACCCATGGCTCCTGCATCGGCAGGCGGATTCTCCACCGCTGAGCCCCTAGGGAGGCCTGGTGCGTCACTTTTGATGGGTCGTCTTGATTGAAGCTGCTCAGGAGGCCAGCTCAGATTCAGGGGTTGGGAAACCAGAGCCGCCAAGTTCCTTTGGAAAGAGTAGAGAAGAGGGCAGGTGAAGAAACGGGACCATCTTTGCGTCCGCTCAGTACGAGGACTGGCGGCGGGGACGGTTGTCGGCTGCTTGCTTGCTCTCTGGCTGCCCCGCCTGGTCACTGATTTCATTTCACGTTAGTCCTTGGATGCATACCCGTATCTCCATCTTCCAGGTGAGAACAGCGAGGCTCCAAAGAGTTAGGTCTGAGCTGCGTTGCCACAGCCAGGAAGAGGCAGGACTGGGGTGTGAACCCACGCCTGTTCTACCCTTCCCACCCTTCCATCGCTCCCATATGTGGCTGCAGATTAGAATTGCTGGGATTACCAGGAGATGTTTCTAAAAAAGATACTGGAGCCTGCCTTCCACTCCAGACCTTTTGACTCAGCTGGTTGGGCCTGGATGTGGGCGCTGGGGCTGTCAAAAGGTGATTCCAGTGTGCACTGAAAGGGATCATTTCCCTTCCCCGCATCGCGCGGGCGTGTCAGGCTCAGCTCCTGGTCCTGGGCTTGGGCTGATAGAGCTCCTCTTTCCAGTCTGTGCTCCAGAGACAGTGCCAGAGAGGAAGAGAATACGGCAGCTGAGTCTCAGAAGCTGGAGCTGCAGTCAAAGGAGTTCATTTCCCCCGAGAAAGGTGAAGCCTGCTGGTTAACCCCTTTTCCCCCCAGAACCTGGCCTTCCCCTGTATCCAGTGTGGTTCTGCACATCCAGACCTTTGCCAGGGACTCAGGGCCAGAGGAGGTCATGTGGCGGAAAGACCTGTAGGATCTTCCTGATCCCCTCAGTCTGCAGGGGGTCCAGAGAGGGGCAGACATTCTCGTTTCCTCTCTCCTTTCTGTCCCTGGCTCCTTTCCCATCTCACCGTACCCTGCTCTCCAGAGTTGAGCCTTCCATCATTCGCCTTCCTTCCCCGCCTGCCCCAAGTGTGCCTTATCCGTCCAGTATCTGCCGGTCCCAGGGGTCACCCTCACTGTCCCATCTCCATCTTGCCTTTCTCTCCTCTGTCTGTTTTGGGTCTTGGGTTATAGACGTTACAGAGCACTGCCGGCCAAGGTCGGAACAAGAACCAGAGCTGGGGTTCCTCCCTTCCGAACGAAGGGAACCATGAGCTTGCCAGGCCGCGTCCAGGAGGAGCTGAAGCAGGATAGCCCTGGGGACCCCAGGGGCAGATCCTCGCCAGGCTGCCCCTCGAGGAGAACGATCCTGTTGGGCAGCCTGGGGTGAGGCACAGAGGGCTCAGTCCATGGGCTCATCCGGACCAAGAGGAGCAGGGTGGGGAAGGTTTCCGAGGGAGACCCAGACTCTGGTCCTGGAAGAGGAGGAGGGGCGCACAGCCGTGAGGCCCTCGCGCCCGCCGCCATCCCGCACTCCCTCTGACGGTCTCCGTTCTTTGTCTGGCTTTTCCTTGTCCTGCCTGAGCACAACTGGGAAGGTTGCTTGTGCGAGAAGTTTCCCAGCTGCGAAGGGTCAGAGAGTGGCCAGCAGAGCGTGGGAGCGCCTTCCCCGGCGGTGGGGCTGGGATGTTGCGTGGAGGTGGGGTGGTGCCCTTGGAGAGTCCAGGGAGGCAAGAGCTGGTGAGCTCAGAGCTCGGGCTCTCCCGGTAAGACCTCTGCACCCTGTTCCCCCCAATTTAATGGGAACTCTGGCGCAAATCTCCTTCCCCCTCATCAGAGACCCCAGGACAGCAGCAGGCTCCCGGCTCCTTCTGGAGCCATGCCCTCTCTCAGCGCTTTGCCTGGCATGTGGTGTGGCTGTCTGTGATACAGCTGTGGCATTACCTGTTCATCGGCACTCTCAACTCCCTGCTGAACAACTTGGCCAGCAACAACAGCGCGCTGGGTAGGTGGTGGGGCTGGGAGGCAGCCCCTCTGCGCATCGCCTCTGGGGACTTGGCACCTCACGCCATGGAGCACTGAGCTCAGCAGGGCTCTGTGCTCCGAGGGAGGTCTGAGCCCGGGGTGTGGGCTGGAGGGTCAGGCAGGGCAGGGGCGGGTGGGTGGCCTCCTCTGGAAGGCAGTCCTGAAGAGCTCTTACCGCCCAACCTCTCTGTCCTCTGCAGTCAGCACCTACACAAATGCTTTTGCCGTGACTCAGTTCTTCGGGGTGCTGTGTGCGCCCTGGAATGGCCTGCTCATGGACCGGCTTAAGCACAAGTACCAGGAGGAAGCGAAAAGGACAGGTGAGCCCTGGGCTCCAGAGGGCCAGGGAGCCAGCGGGGGGGGGCTCTTTGTTTACCTCTACACCCGTCATCTTGTTCCTTAAATCCTTTTCTACTTGCATCTGTCCATTCATCCATCCATGTGTGTTCATCCATCCATCACCCACCCATCCATCACCCACCCACCCATCACCCACCCATAGCCCATCCACCCATCACCTACCCACCCATCACCCACCCATTGCCCACCCACTCATCACCCATGCATCCATCACCCACCCTTCCATCACTCATCCATCATCCGTCCTTTTATACACCCATCACCCATCCATCCATCACTCACTCATCCAGTCACGCATCATCTGTCTCTTTTATCCATTTATCACCCATCCGTCTGTCCGTCCATCCATCCACCCGCTAATCACCAGGTGCCAATTATGTGCCAACCATAGTTCCAGGTTAAGTCACAGGCCTGACAGTCCTTGTTCTCATGCTGTTCTAGTCTAGAGAGTAGAGAAATGCAAGTAGTCAAGCTTTGCGGTTCCTGAAATAAAGCTGCCAGGGAGCTGTGGAAACCCAAAGCAGGGCACCTACGTTGTGTGTTCCTGGAGGAAGCAGCCTCTAAGCTCCTAAAGGGAGAGTAACAGGTGACATGGAGAAGACAGTGGCCCCCCCATGCCAGTACTCTTGCCTGGAAAACCCCGTGGCCGGAGGAGCCTGGTGGGCTGTGGTCCATGGGGTTGCTAGGAGTCGGACAGGACTGAACGACTTCACTTTCACTTTTCACTTTTATACACTGGAGAAGGAAATGGCAACCCACTCCAGTGTTCTTGCCTGGAGAATCCCGGGGACGGGGGAGCCTGGTGGGCTGCCATCTATGATGTTGCACAGAGTTGGACACGACTGAGTGACTGAACTCAACTGAATTGAAGGAGTGACAAGATTAAGGGCGAGGGCCCTGGAGGAGTGGCCCAGGAGTGCAATGGGCTCGTTGTTCACGGGGATGAAAGAAGGAAACCTTGAGGAAGCTGAGGAGCCCCAGAAGCTGGTTCGGGCACAGGGGTGTGCTGGGTGGGGGCCGGGGAGAGGGGAGAAAGGGCAGGCGGCGTCATGCCAGGGAGCTGGGGCCTGATCCTGGGGCGACAACGGACAGACAGGATGGCCCGTTGGTTTTGTTGTTTGGGCCTCAAGCCGCACGGCCTGTGGGGTCCAGGTACCCCAACCAGGAGTTGGACCCTAGCCAGGGCAGTGAACGTGCCAAGTGCTAACTGACCCCAGGGAGCTGCCGGTAGCCCTGGAGTTTCACCTCTGCCCGCCCACTTCTCCACGCCGCTTCTCCAGCTCCTGGTGGAGAGTTTTAAAGCAAACCTCCGACCTCAGATCATTGCATCTGTAGACACTTCAGTTTGTAGTGCCAACAAATAAGACCTCTTTTAAGTGAAGCCTCACTGGGAGGAACATCATTGTAACACCTGAGACAGCCTCCGGCGATCTCTGTGTCGCCTCTTCACGTGATCCTGCTCGCATCTCGCTGATGGTATCATCTGTGTCTCTTTATCACCCCTTTGTTCAAATTCGGACCTACACAGCGGCCACACAGTGCAGTGGGTCTCGGTACCCCCACCCCCTTTGGCCCTGTTGTTCGCTTACTGACGGGGCTGGGTTGTTTGGCCTGTCAGGTCTCCGACATTTTGCATTTGGCATCCTTTTCATGTCCTTTTAAAACGTTCCTTTGATTGGGCTCTGTCTGTAAACAGGCAGATTGGAGACTCAGTCTAGTATCTTTTGGCAAGAGTGACTCAAGACGGGGGCCGTGGGCGTCCTCTGAGCTCTCACCTGTCTACCCTGGGTACCGGCTGCCTTGTTCTTAGGATCTTAGGATGGATCCGTTCACTCGGACATCGTCAGTCTGATCTGCCCATTGTAAATGTTTGCCTTCAGCTGCAGGCCTTGTAGCTACTGATGCTCGATGCCTAGACCCGTTATTTTATTAGGATTGCAAAAAGGGGGTTTCTATTACTATCTTTCCTTCTGCTTTTCATAGCTAAAACTTTCTCTAGAAAGACTAACTTTATTAACTGTTTTGTTTACCTTGAAATCAATGCATATTTTTTCCTCTGTTTGAGCCTCTCTAATGGCTCAAATGATGAAGAATCTACCTGCAATAATGGAGACCCAGATTTGATCCCTTGGATTGGGAAGATCCCCTGGAGAAGGGCAAGGCGACTCACTTCTGTATTCTTGCCTGGAGAATCCCATGGATGGAGGAGCCGGGCAGGCTACAGTCCGTGGGGTTGCAAAGAGTCAGCCATGAATGAGCAGTGCAGACTTTTTCCTCTTCTTTACTAGTTTCAGAAAAGTGAGTTGGTATCTGAGCAACTTCCAGGGGTAACCACTCACAGTTTCTCTTTTGAAATCTTAAAGTATGTCTGACATGTTTCGGTTCGTCTTTGTGACGATCCTTCTTGAGGTTCAGATTCCCTTATCCTTGACCCCTGGGAGCGTGACCAGTCCAGCATCTGTGTCCCATTAGTTTTAGAGAGTGCTTGGTCCCTTTCACTGGGTATGTTTCTTGGCCCAGCCCTGAAACCAGCCATTTCTTTAAATAGTCCTGGGCTCCTTTGAATGAGAAATGCTGTTGAAAGATGGCCATCTGGATGCTGGGGTTTCTAATTCTCCTGGGCCCTCATTGCTTTTAGGCCTCAGAGGTAAGATATATGTAACTTTTTGGATGAAAAAAAATAAATCATGAATACCTTATACTGATAATTTAGTTCAAATTTTACTGGATTTTTGCATTTGTATCTCTTTTCTTCTGAAAATCATGGTTCCTAAAATACTATATGTGTACACTATATATAAATATACTATACACTGTCTACACACACATATACATTCTATATATAGTTTTTTTTTTAATACATTTTGTACATAATTACTGGTTTAGCAAGGTCAGTGCTGTCAGTAATAACAGCACCGGTGCTGAGTGCTGGTGTGCCTTCCTTTCCCCCATTCTCATTCTGAAGATATATCCCCTGGGAGCTGTCAGTCAAACGTAAGGTATTTTAAGAGTTAGCAACTTGATATAAAAAGTTGTGTTCATTGGTTTCATCTCGTTGGATTTTGTGTGTGTGTGTGCAGTGGGAATGGCTTTGCTTGTTTTCTTCCTATTAGAAACATTTTTGTATCAAACGTTGACATTATTCCAAAGCCACAACTAGGGAACGAGACACAGTCCACCAGGCTTAGTCTCCTTCTCTGCCCCCTGTGCTCCCTCCCTGCCCTCATTTGGTAATTGCTTTTTTTTTTTTACCCTTAAAGACTGGCTCTGTTTGTGTAAGTAGTTTCTCTTTCTTAGATACAAGGCGGCGTCTCGCACGCTTCTGCCGGGCCGTTTGCTTCGTGAGGCTCTCTGTCCTGGGGCTGCCCCACGGCGGGGCTCCATCCTCCGCTCTTGTTTAGTTGCTCGGTCGTCTCCGACTCTTTGTGACCCCGTGGACTGCAACCCGCCAGGCCCCTCTGTCCGTGGGGTTTCCCCGGCAGGAACGCTGGAGTGGGGCGCCACTGCCTTTCCCAGGGGATCTTCCCGACCCAGGGATCGGACCTGCGTCTCTTGCGTCGGCAGGCAGATTCTTCCCCCCGAGCTGCCAGGCGGGCCCCTCTGCCCTCATCTGCTGCCTTGCTCTGCTACGAGGCTGCACAGACACTGCCGCCACACTCACTCCGCTCCTGCCAGTTTGGATGCCTCCAGTCTTGCTGGAGCCCGTGGTCCTGCCCGGAGTATCCGGCTGTGGGTTGAGGGGCCTCCCCGTCAGGAGGCCCTTGTGATCACCTGTGAGCGGCTGGCGCTTGCCTGTGCTTAGGGTGAGTCGCTGGAGGTAGAGGCATGGGTGCACGTTTGAATGATAGTTTGGTTCAGTTTGGTTCAGTCGCTCGGTCGTGTCCACCTCTGCGACCCCATGGACTGTAGCACGCCAGGCCTCCCTGTCCATCACCATCTCCTGGAGTTTACCCAAACTCATGTCCATCGAGTCTGTGATGCCATCCAACCATCTCATCCTCTGTCATCCCCTTCTTCTCCTGCCTTCAGTCTTTCCCAGCATCAGGGTGTTTTCAAATGAGTCAGTTCTTCGCATCAAGTGGCCAAAGTATTGGAGTTTCAGTTTCAACATCAGTCCTTCCAATGAATGTTCAGGACTGGTCTCCTTTGGGATGGACTGGTTGGATCTCCTTGCAGTCCAAGGGACTCTCAAGAGTCTTCTCTGAATGGTTACCTACATGTACTGATGGATTGGAGATGAGGCATATGGAGGACGGGGTCGGCATGGCCCCCCGGCCCCATGGGCGTCCGTCAGCCTCCTGTCTCCCTTTATGTCCAGGGGCCCCGGCCAAGGCCAGTGCCCTGCGCTCGGCGGTGCCTTCGCTGGCCCTGACGTCCCTGCTGTGCCTGGGCTTTGCCATCTGCGCCTCCGTACCGGTCCTCCCCCTGCAGTACGCCACCTTCATCCTGCAAGTGGTCAGCCGCTCCTTCCTCTACGGGTGCAACGCGGCCTTCCTCACGCTTGCGTAAGTGGGCTTGATGTGCGCTCCCCCATGGAGGACCCCCTGGGGCAGAGGGAGGTGTGTTGGGGGCAGAGAACACAGGGGAGGAGACCCAGATGTGGTCGGGGAAGGTGCGCTGGAGGCTGTGGGAAGGGCAGAGCCTTCACATCCATGAATGCCCTTCATGTCTGCACCCCTCTGCCTGTGATCTGCCTGGCGAACTCCTATTCACTCTCCAAAGCCCACTTCTGTTGTAACTCTCCCAGGGAAGAACAGAAAGCGTTTTCTTTGCTTGTGGCACTCTGTTCTTCTTTTTCTTTTTTTTTCTTTGATATTTTCTTGGCCCTGCCGCACTGCTTGTGAGATCTTAGTTCCCTGACCAGGGATTGAACCCACAGCCCTTTCATTGCAAGTGCACCATCTGAACCCACTAGACCACCAGGGAAGCCATTATTCTCGCTGCTTCTGCTGGTGCAGCATCATTTAGCGTATGGTGGATGTAGCTGTCTTTCTTGAGATCTCCTGGGGCCCAGCCTGCGTCTGGGGCCCTGTTGTGTTCCCCGGGTTGAGCACGGGGCTGTCTCTCTGCTCTGTGGCTTGAAGGTCTGAGCAGAGGTGAAGGGGGGCCCTGGGGGTGTGGGAAGTGACGGCTGGTGTAGACTAGGAGAAGGGGGCAGACCAAGACCCACCAGAGCCAGACCCCTCCGTGGAGCCAGGGTCCCCAGAGCCCTCAGGAACCTCCTCTGCCCCCCTGCCCAGGTTCCCCTCGGAGCACTTCGGGAAGCTCTTTGGGCTCGTGATGGCCCTGTCAGCCATTGTGTCCTTGCTGCAGTTCCCTCTCTTCACCCTCATCAAAGGAAGTCAATCGCCAGCCCAGGTTTGGTGCTCGGGGCTGGTGCACCGGGATGACCCAGAGAGAGGGAATCGGGAGGGAGGAGGGAGGGGGGTTCTGGAGGGGGAGCACATGTATACCCGTGGCAGATTCATGTCAGTGTATGGCAAGACCAACACGATAATGTAAAGAAAATTAAAAAAAAAAAAAGGCCCTCCAGGATGACCCGTTATACGTGAGTACTGGGGGGCAGGAACCCTGGCCTTAGACTCAGATCGGGGCAACTTTGTCGGTTTCCAGCAGGGGCTGCCCCTTGCCTGGCTGAAGTGGCCTGGGTGTGGTTCCCGTGGGAATGTTTCTGCACATGGCTACGTCCTGGGTCTTGCTTCTCCAGCGGGAGTCCGCAGGAGAACCCTGCCATGTGCTGGGGATCCCTGAAGCCAAAGGGTTAACATGGATGGCCTCCCAGGTCATTGAGGACTCTGCAGGCCTCAGTTTCTTTACCTGTGAAATGGGCATGGTGTTCCTCCTTGCCCTGCCCCAGGGGGCGGAACGAAAAGTCACCTGGAGTCTGTCCCAGAGGGCACCGTTGGGTCTGAGTGGGACACAGAGGAGAAGCTGGGCGGGCTGGTCCTTCCCCGGTGGTGGGCTTGGTCTCACTGCCCCCTCGCCCTCCAGGTGAACGTGGTGCTGGCGCTGCTGATCCTCCTGACATTCGTCCACCCCTTCCTGGTGTACCGGGAGTGCCAGCGGAAGGAGAGCCCCCCTGAGGTCGCCTAGGTCAGAAGACCCCCCTTTGCTGCCCCGAGGATGCGTCATCTTCCTCCCCCTTGGAGGACCCCACGTCCAGGAAGACTTGGCCCACCCAGTCAGCTTGTATTAAGTAGCTATTATTCTTTCCTTAAAACAAAAAGCCACATTTACTTGCCTGCTAAGACTTCTTATCCGCAAGTCAGGAGCAAAGGCACAGAGGCGTTCTCAGTGTCCACAGCTGGCCCTGGTGGACGCTTGGCCTGAGGCGGGTTATGGGATCTGAGGTGTGTCTCCTGCTTCTGCAGGTCTCTCTGTCCCTTAAACCCGAGCCTGCCTGGACCCTGTGCGCCGGATATGCTTCTCAGTGGAGGCTGAGGCTGTCCCGTCTCGGCTTTCCCACCCAGCGTTCAGCAGTAGCACCCAGCTTGCCCCCAGCGGCCCAGAGAATGAGAGGGGGGCGGGTTGGGGTCGGGGTCCCTGGGCGGGGGTCCCAGGTCTGCCGTTGATGCCGAGCGGCCTTGAGCAGACCCTTCTCCCCTCGGACCGCTGGTTTTCCTGTCTGTGAAAGGAGAGGGGGTTTGGAGTCGGGCTTCCCTCTGGCATTCGTGTTACATTGGATTGGCCCAAAAGTTGAGCTGAGTTTTTCGTAAGATGTTATGGGGGATGGGAGGTGGGGGGACATAACCCGAATGAACTTTGGGGCCAACCCAGTAGGTTTTAAGAACAGTGTCAGCCCGGCCACCCTCAGAGCCTTGAGGACCACCTGGCCTGCTGGACCCAAGGGTTTCTGATGAAGCCTTTCAGGGAGGTTTTCTTCTTCAAGAAGGGAGATGATTATTTACTTTGGGTAGGATATAAAAACGTCCTCTGGGGAATGGTTTTTGTTACAAATGAGTTAGGTCCTAAATCATTTTATTAAATAAAGCCTTTCTGTCTGAGACAAGTGCTGCTCGTGGGCTCTGGGGCTGTGGTGACGTGTGTGCCCGCCCGCCTGTGGCCTCACCCCAGACCCGGCCCAGGGGCGTGGACGCAGGCGGCGTGGAGGCGTCCGACCGCAGCGCCGGGCGTGGCAGCTGGACCCAGCGTGGGGCAGGAGCCCTCAGACTGGGGTCCGGCCACCTGGTCCCGAGGCCTGGGCTGAGGAGCCCTCAGGAATCTCCCGCCTTGCCTCCGCTTGCTCTCCACCCTACCCCACCCCTCCTGCAACACGCGCCACCCCCACAACCCCCCCAGCTGGAATCAGAAGGTCTGACCCAAGTCTCAGTTCCCCTCGCAGCAGCTGGGCAGGCCCCTGAGCCTCTCTGAACCATAAGGTCCTTAACTGCTGAGGGAGCCTGCAAGACCTGAAGGTGGTTTCCACCGCCTCGCATGTGCTGGGCACCCTGGAGCTTCGTTTCACTCAGACTGGAGAGGAGGTGGGTCGTTAAGGGAGAAGGGGGTGAGGGACCAGCTGGGCAAGATGGGAGAAAATCTGGAACATGCCAGGGGTTTGATTCCTCTTAGCCGGGAGAGGACTGAGGACGGACTCCCGCCTGCGGTCCTCCGTGTTTCCTGAGCTGCTGCAGGCCCTGTTCTAGGCACTGGGGAGTCAGGTGCCCGAGGGTCTGAAGCCAGCTCTTCTCTGAGCTGCCGAGGGGTAATTTTCCAGGGCCCAGGCCTGGGTCTGCAGACGACACAAATGCTAATAGATGCTTTCATCCGGTTATCTTGCTCCAAAACTTGTGGTGGCTCCCTGTCACCCATGGGGCGAAGCCTAGATTCCAGCCTGGCAGTGCAGTCAGCAACGTGATCCCAGCCTCCCTGCCTCCGCTCTTCACCGCCCACCTCCGGGGGCCCAGGTGTGCGCTCTAGCACCTGGGAGCCCACCAGTCCCTCCCGCCCAGCCCGATTCCACCAGGGAACTGCCAGGTCCACTGGGGTCCGGCCTGAAACGCCATCTCCTCTGAAACCTTTTCTGCGGCTTTCAGCAGCTCTGAGTTCCCCGGCCTTGGTCATACTCTTCTTGGAGGCTGGCCCCCACCTCCTCTCGTGACCCCTTTTCCCATTCGGACAGACAGGCCGGGAGGCAGCCTCTGGTCTCACCCCGGCTCAGGGACTAGCGCCTGCCTGCCAGGTCTGTGGTGTCGGTTGTAGCTCATTGGAAGGCTGATCACGGAATGAGTGGAGTCTTGTTCCGGCTTCAGCTTTAATGAAGGACAGGGCAGGGCACACGGGATGTGGTGGGGTGGGCTATAGTGGACTGGGAGCCAAGCCAACCCTTTGGGCATCCCGGCTCTGGCACCAGTGTGACCTTGGATGGACCGCTTCTCCACATCCCAATTAATTTACCAGTGTCATTGGAGAAATAGACCTGCCTTTCTGGACTGAGTTAGAAATTAGGTACCTAGACATGGTGTGTACCTAACAGATCAAAGCTGTCATTACAGTTAATGTATTAAATTTTAAAAAGATTGCCTCATGTCCACCAACTGGTGAACGAATCAATAGAAGGATAGGACCATACAGTGAACTACTGCTTGGTGATACAAGGAGCGAGGCATTGATGCACACGGCCACATGCACGAACCCTGAAATCATGCGAAGTGAAAGAAGACAGAGACCACAAATGTAAAGCATGATTTTCATTCAGATATGAAACATCCAGAACAGGCAAACCTATAGAGGCCTTCCCTGGTGGCTCAGCTGGTAAAGAATCCATCTGCAATGCAGGAGACCTGGGTTTGATCCCTGGGTTGGGGAGATCCCCTGGAGAAGGGAACAGCTACCCACTCCAGTATCCAGGGCTGGAGAATTCCATGGATTGTATAGTTCATGGGGTCTCAAAGAGCCGGACACGGCTGAGCGCCTTCACCAGGACTGTCCAACCAGAGCCTGGTGGAACTGGTGCTTTAGGCCATGTCCAGGGACTCCCGGGTGCTCCAGGGGCTGAGACTGTGCTCCCAGTGCAGGGGGCTGAGGTTCAACCCCTGACCAGAGAATGAGGGTCCTGCACGCTGCAACTGAAGACCCCTCATGCTGCCGAGACCTGGTGCAGCAAAGTAAAGAAATAAAACAGATACTAAACAAAATAAAACATCCCACATCTGTCTGACTCCTGGGTTACATGCCTTTTCGGTGTGACCTTTTCTTTACGTTCTCATTTTCTTTTTAATGCTGTAAGTTTATTCACAAACATCTAGGATGAGTTTGGTCCTTTTCTCTAGAGGTCGCACCTCCCCCTCATACCTGTCTCATGGATTATTCGTTAAGCAGTTGGTGTCCCCCAATCAAGGAAGGTGCTGCGCACCCAGACCCGAAGAGCACGGTCAGCCCAGCCGGTCACCTCCAGTGGTTTTCCGCTGAATGTGGCATGTTCTCCTCCAGACTCTCCTCGTGGTGGCTCCTGTGGGCCTCAGAGGTTGAGAGCCCCCGGATGCCCTGTGCCCAGCCAGCGCTGCTGCAAGCTCTGTGAGACGCAGGGGCCGAAGGTGGGAGTCAAGGCGGCTCCTGCCACGTGCGCCTCGGCCTTTGCTTCACACTCTGGCCTTCGGTCTTCTGTAAGAGACAAACAGCCGTAGTAAAGCAGGTCAGAAAATAAAGAACTGCGTCGTACAGAGTTATCACCGTGCATCTCAGCAGCCAGAAATGCCCGTGGCTGGCACGGGGGCCTGTGCTCTCCCCATGGTACAGCTGTGTGTGTGACGGCAGAAACCATCTCCCAAGCCCTTCTTTACGGCGTCACGCAGCTGTCACAATCGTGACTGTAAACGGCCACTTACACCCCCGTCCGATGGCTGCGGCACAGTGACCTTCCCGCTCCACCCTGGGTCTTGGATGATGTGCCTCTGTCTCTTCTGTCCCCTGGTGCTGCCTGGGCCGGAGTCCCAGATGGCGGTGACTCGGGAGAGGGGCGAGGGCAGCAGGTCGGGGTGTGAACAATAACAGCCGGAGGAGCCCCTTGGTTGTTCTGGGGGAACCCCATCATGGCTCTTTATGCTCTTCCCTTGGGCTTCCCTTGTGTCTCAGCTGGTGAAGAATCCGCCTGCAATGCAGGAGACCCGGGTTTGATCCTTGGGTTGGGAAGATCCCCTGGAGAAGGGAAAGGCTCCCCATTGCAGTGTTCTGGCCTGGAGAATTCATGGACTGGATAGTCCTCGGAGTCGCAAAGAGTCAGACATGGCGGAGCGGCTCTCCCTTGATTTGGTGCTGACTGCTCTCCGGCCCGAAGTGCTGGCTGCCTGCATCGCAGGGGCGGGTGGTGGGTCCTCTTCTAATTCGAAACCTGGGGTCCCCGCAGGGATGGCCTGGAGCTCCTTTCTGCGCTGGTCCCTCAGGGCCTAGATGCTTCCTGAATGCATCGTGACTCAGGCACAGCCCTGAGCCCCTCCTTGAGCTTTCTGCAGGAAGAATGCTCGCATTCCGGCTCCAAGCCCACAGGCTCCCATCCAGACTCCGGCCCTCTGTTGGGGATAAGGAGTCCCAGATGGGCCACGTCTGACCACTCCTGGCCCGTTGCTGCCCACCGCGGGGCCGACTCGCCGGGACCATGCTCAGGGCCCTCTGCGTTCTTTTTCCTGAGCCCAAGTTCACCTCCCAAGCCTGAAGGTAGACTCAAGCCGTAGGTGCAGGGGAAAGACTCTGGGTGTCCCAGGCATGGACCAGCTGTGTGACCTCAAAGCATCCGTCCATTCCCGGAGCCTCAGTTTCCTCACCTGTGATGGAGACAAGAAATGGCACAGGGCTGGTTGGAAAGACTAAAGAGGACTTCGGGGAACAAAATGTACAGGCAGCTGGAGTCTCCAAGACCAACTTCCAGCTCTCCCACCAGAGCTCTGGACTTGGTTCAGAGTGCCTCGGTTTCTCCATCTGTAAACTGAGAATAACAATAGAATTACATCTTGGGGCTGGGAGGATTAAGTGAAGTAATGATTTCAAAGCACTTGGAACATGGCACAAACTGCCTGGCTTCCGGCAGGCAAGCACCCACGTGTTATCGGTAGCATCTGTGATTCCCCGCGGAGTAGGCAGAGTGAGGCGCTCCAGGCCTGGGGGAGCATGGAACGTCGCTGCGGCGGTTCAGGGCAAAAACCAGTCTGCAAGCATTTGCCCGAACTCGTTTCTGTCTGACAAAGCAGTGCAGATCCTCTTGAGTTGTGTAGAATGGGAAAGCTTCAAGACAAAAGAAAAAAAAAGACTTTCTAATTATTCCAAATCTTAAGCCAATGAAAAATGTCAACCTTCATATTCATTTCTTGCCCTACTGTTTGCTTCTGTAGTCGTCAGTGTAGGAAATCTATGAGCTTCAGAATTGTCGATCACCAGGGACTGGGTTGTGGATTCCTTCCGGGGCCAGGGTCAGGGATGGCTAGGGTCCAGGTAGGAGTACAGTCCGCCAGCCCTGCGCCTTGTTCTCACGTCCTCCGGCTGTGTGCTCTTGAACCGGTCCTGGCCTCTCACTGCTGGTGAGGATAAAGAGGCTCCACATGAAAAGCACGCGGCCCAGGCTCATGGCAGGTCCTGGAGTAACTTTTATTGCTAATATATACACAGTGTCACGTTAAAGGTCAAGTGCACACTTTTGTTTTTTCTCTTAATACATATATATTTCTTATTGAAGTATAGTTGACTTACAATGTTTCAGATGCATAGCAAGGTGATTCAGTGATACATACACACACACATTATTATTGAAATTATATTCCATTAAAGTGCATGCTTTAAAAGTGAAACGACTTAACTCTCCTTGCTTGGAATGCATCGCACCCAACCCATAGTTAACTCCTACAGTTCCTCCAGCTCTCAGCTCCTATCTCCCTTCTTTCCCTTCCAGCCTGTTACCCGGTAAGGATTTTCATTGCACCCAGGCTCTTGTCTAGCATAGAGCTTGTTACAGTTGCAGCTTAGTGTACAGATTAAAAAAAAAAATAATGTAAGACTTCCATCTGGGAACTCCACATAGGCAGTATGGTATCTTTTTTTTCCCTCTCTAATGATAAAGTCATCTTTTTAAAGTAATTCTTAAGAAATTCGTCTGTTGGCTGTCCTGGCTCTTCATCACTGCCCTTCAGCAGTTTTGGTGTGTGGGCTCAGTGGTTTTCGCTCACAGGCTCCAGAGCTCGAGCTCAGTAGTTATGGCCCACGGGCTTAGCTGCTCTGTGCCTGGTGGGGTCTTCCCGGACCAGGGATCACAACCGTGTCCCCTGCATTGGCAGGCAGATTCTTAACCACTGAGCCACCAGAGAGGCCCAATGACTGTGTCTTTTCTTACCCCTTGCATCCTCAGGGCTTTGCCCCCTTCTTACCTGGCACAGAGGGCTTCCCTTGTGGCTAAGCCAGTAAAGAATGTGTCTGCAATGCGGGAGACCTGGGTTTGATCCCTGGGTTGGGAAGATGCCCTGGAGAAGGGAAATGCTACCCACTCCAGGATTCTGGCCTGGAGAATTCCATGGACTATATAGTCCAAGGGGTGGCAAAGAGGCAGACATAACTGAGTGAATTTTACTACCTGGCATAGAACTGTTGTTTAGTCACTCAGTTGTGTCCGACTCTTTGTGACTCCATGGACTGCAGCATGTCAGGCTTCCCTGTCCTGCACCATCTCCTGGAGCTTGCTCAGACTCGTGTCCGTTGAGTCAGTGATGCCATCCAACCACCTCATTGTCTGTTGTTCCCTTCTTCTGCTGCCTTCAATCTTTCCCAACATCAGGGTCTTTTCCAATGGGTCAGCTCTTTGCATCAAGTGGCCAAAGTTTGGAGCTTCAGCATCAGTCCTTCCAATGAATATTCAGGACTGATTTCCTTTAGGATGGACTGGTTGGATCTCCTTGCAGTCCAAGGGACTCTCAAGAGTCTTCTTCAGGACCACAGTTAGAAGGCATCAATTCTTCAGCACTCAGCCTTTTTTATGGTCCACCTCTCACATCCATACATGACTACTGGAAAAAACATAGTTTTGACTACACAGGCCTTTATTGGCAAAGTAATGTCTCTGCTTTTTAATATGCTGTCTGGGTTTGTTGCAGCTTCCAAGGAGGCACAGTATGGAGTTTCAAGAAATACTAGATATAAGAGAGAGACAGAAAGAGAGACAGAGATGGAAGGAAGGGAGGGGAAAAGAAAGCGGAAAGGAATCAATAAATGCTTGAAGAAGAGGTGGGGCCTCTTTCACCTCCACCACCCTGAGATCTCTGTTTACCATTGGCAGGGACTTGCTTGTGGAAACTGCAGGATGACTTGAACCAGGAGGCTTTGGACAAGGTTGGGGATATCACGTTGGAGAAGCAGATGAAATCACTGTATATTTTATGACAAAACAAGAAAGACTGAAGCATAAAAAACATAAAAATTTTCTGCATGCGTTTGGCCTCCCCCCTATGCTAGTGAAGATGTGTGTCGTGTGTAGGCATTAATAGGACCTCCTGAGGAAATTTCAGTCAAGCTATTTCAAATCCTAAGATGATGCTGTGAAAGTGCTATACTCAATATGCTGGAAAGTTTGGAAAACTCAGCAGTGGCCACAGGACTGGAAAAAGTCAGTTTTCATTCTAATCCCCAAAAAAAGCAATGCCAAAAAATGCTCAAACTACCACATAATTGCACTCATCTCATATGCTAGTGAAGTAATCTTAAAAATTCTCCAAGCCAGGCTTCAACATTACATGAACTGTGAACTTCCAGATATTCAAGCTGTATTAGAAAAGGCAGAGGAACCAGAGATCAAATTGCCAACATCTGTTGGATCATCAAAAAAGCAAGAGAGTTCCAAAAAAACATACTTCTGTTTTATTGACTATGCCAAAGACTTTGACTGTGAGGATCACAACAAACTGTGGAAAATTCTTAGAGACGGGAACACCAGACCACCTGACCTGCCTCCTGGGAAACCTGTATGCAGGTCAGGAAGCAGCAGTTAGAACTGGACATGGAACAACAGACTGGTTCCAAAGCAGGAAAGGAGTACGCCAAGACTGTATGTTGTCACCCTGCTTATTTAACTTATATGCAGAGTACATCATGAAACACACTGGACTGGAGGAAGCACAAGATTGCCAGGAGAAAATATCAGTAACCTCAGATATGCAGATGACACCACCCTTATGGCAGAAAGTGAAGAAGAACAAAAGCCTCTTGATGAAAGTGAAAGAGGAGAGTGAAAAAGTTGGCTTAAAGCTCAACATTCACAAAACCAGTTCAGTGGTGGGGTCATGGCATCTGACCCCACCACTTCATGGCAAATAGATGGAGCAGTGAAAACAGTGGCTGACTTTATTTTCTTGGGCTCCAAAATCACTGCAGATGGTGACTGCAGCCATGAAATTAACACGCTTGCTCCTTGGAAGAAAAGTTATGACCAATGTAGACAGCATATTAAAAGGCAGAGACATTACTTTGTTACCAAAGGTCCATGTAGTCAAATCTATGGTTTTTTCAGTAGTCATGTATGGATGTGAGAGTTGGACTGTAAAAAAATCTGAGTGCCAGAGAACTGATGCTTTTGAACTGTGGTGTTGGAGAAGACTCTTGAGAGTTCCTTGGACTGCAAGGAGATCCAACCAGTCCATCCTAAAGGAGATCAGTCCTGGGTGTTCATCGGAAGGACTGATATTGAAGCTGAAACTCCAATACTTTGGCCACCTGATGGGAATAGCAGACTCTTTGGAAAAGACCCTGATGCTGGGAAGGATTGAAGGCAGGAGGAGAAGGTGACGACAGAGGGTGAGATAGCTAGATGGCATCACTGAATCAATGGACATGGGTTTGAACAAGCTCTGGGAGATGGTGAAAGACGAGGAAAGCTGGTGTGCCGCATTGCACGGGGTTGCAGAGTCAGACAGTACCGAGTGACTGGACAACAGCGGTGAAGGACAGGGCCTTGTCCTGCACAGGTGCCCAGGTTGCCCCACCTGCACCTCTCACGTCCTTCCTCCCTGGATCACCTGTTCCCCTCCCTTCTGTTCACTGCTGATGCATCCAGATGAGCGTCAGCTCCTTATTTCCCTGGAGCCTTCCCCTCCCTCTTCCACTGTGGAATTTCTTCAGCATCAGTAGAGAGTGCTTCTTAGCTTGAGTCTTAATCTTTCTCCTCTTGTCTAACCTGGATGTGTTTCCTCTCACCAGCCAGACGGTAAACAAATTGAGGGCAAGGATTATACTTCGCTGTGATTTTGTTTCCACCTAGATGGATGGCATGGTTTTGACATACACCAGGCATGTGAATGGGAAGAGAAATTTGGTGCCAGGGAGAACTGAATTTGAATTCCCACCCTGATATTTGCCTGAACAATGTACTCAACCATCCATTCCTCGGACAATGTTTACTGGGGGCCTACTATGTGCAGGCACTGTACTAGGCATCAAAGATACGAGCGTGAGTAAGTAGATGTGGTCTCTGCTCTTCTGGAGCTTATATCCCGGAGGGGAGATTGATGTCAACCCACTCGCCAGACAGTCTCACCGGAAACAGGAAATGACGAACTCCAACAGGCCGTCTGAAGTCCAAGCACATGGAGTCTCAGGAGCATATGTAGAGGAAGCCGGCCTGCTGTGGGCAGGGGTCTGCAGAGTGGGTCAGCAGCCACACGAGCCTTGGTCTCCCCACCTGGACAATGGCGATATCAGCCACCTGGCTCCCAGGCTGCTGTGAATGAGGGAAGGGTGCAGTGCACAGTGGTTCAGAATGAGCAGTACATGCTACCACAGTGAAGGCTGGTAGGCTTACCAATGGGGTCATTAAGTTCTTTAAAAAAAAAACAAAACTTGTTTTTAATTTTAAAATTAACTACTTCGTATTGTTGTTTGTTTTTTGCTGGCACTGGGTCTTTGTTGCGAGTGCGGGCCTTCTCTAGTTGTGGGGGCGGGGACTGTTCTTCCCTGGGGTGCGTGGACTTCCCGTTGCGGTGGCTTGTCTCCTTGCAGAGTGTAGGGCTAGGCACGGGGGCTTCGGTACTCGTGGTGCGCGGCTTGGTTGCTCCGAGGCATGTGGAATCTTCCTGGACTACGGGTCAACCCCACATCTCCTGGCAAGTGGATTCTTATCCACGGTACCACCAGGGACGTCCTCCTTGGGCGGTTGCATTCTCAAGGAAGAGGTCAGGCAGAGGTGAACACTTCCTGTGCTCAGACATCCCTTGACTGTGATTCTCAGATACATTTTCCATCAGAAGAGTCAGCTGGGAAGCTTTGTGAAAAGGCACATGTGCCCTCCACTCCAGATCTGCCAGCCAATCAAAATGTCCCCGGGTGGGGTTTGTGTATTTTACAGTCATTAATAAGGCCTCTTGCAAAATTTCGGAGGGAACTCACACTGGTCACAACCACTGAAACACGCACAGCTATAAAAAGAAGGAAGACAGCCATCTCCCCCTCCTCCCCTCTCTTGCTTCCGCTCCGGGGGGCCGCCAAGGTCAACAGGCCATCGTGGATCCTTCTGGCGTGGCAGCCCCACGGCCCGTGGTTATGCAAAGGAAGCCCCCAGACGGACACTTGCGTGTAGTTTTCTCCTTTGTAAAAGTATTGAAGCGGAGCAGGACCGTGTGGTCCTTGCCCTGCCACCCCCCACGTCATCTGCCTGCCTTTTGCATGTAGAAAACTTTAGTCAAAACATAGAAGTTCGATCAGAAAAGTGAGAAATGCTGAGACAAAGGCAAAGAGGGTAAGGAGAGTAAACAGCAATAATGTCACTAAGCCAAGCCGAGGACTTTAGTTCCTTCTCAAGGGCTACAGACCATATTTTGAGCCAGATCCTGTGAGCTCCCTAATCGATACTGGAACCCCAGGCGGAGAAGTTAACGATGACCGGACTGTACCCGGGACACGAGCGGCCACACTTACGAGAACTGGCCTCAAAGAAATGGGAAGAAGTGCGCCCTGGAACTGAAGACTAACTGTCCCTAAAGCAACCAAGCTGATGCTGGTCAGACCACCGGTGACCAACCTGAAGATGACTGTCAGAGCTGACAGTGCTGTTTCTGCGTGTATAAATGCTCTCACGCCCTGCTTGTCGGGGTGGGGGGAAGTCAGCCTTTGGACAGACGCCACCCTTCCCCTACAGTTGCCGGCACCTGACTAAAGCACCTTTTCCTTCCCACCAGCCTGGCCTGTTTACTGGCTTGTGATCAGCAGGAGCCGGACCGCACACTCGCCTTTCGGCAGCAGCACTCTCCGACTAGATGCTTTTCCCTGCGGTTTGCTGTTCTCTTTTCGCTTCACAATACAGCAGACACGTCTCTTCAGGGTTACAGACACAGGTCCAGAGCTTCTTTTAAGAGTCACATTGGAAGTTCCCTTGTGGTCCAGTTTAAGACTCTGCCTTCCAGTGCAGGGGCGCAGATTCAATTCCTGGTCAAGGAGCTAACATTCTAACGAGATCTGTCGACTAGAAGGGCAGTGCTTAATGCCCTCAGATGAAAGTAAAGATTAAGTAAGTAGGATAAGGATGCAAAAGCCTTTATGAAGCACGGTGTCGGGATGGTGGTGGAGCTTCAGAAATGTTATGTCCAGACTTCCAGCCCCATGGTTAAGACTCTGAGCTTCCCCTGCAGGGAGTGTGGGTTTGATCCTTGGTTGGGGAACTAAGATTCTGCCTGCCTTGTGGCAAGGCCTAGAAAGCTGTTTCCAGTTTTACATCGGACAGGCATCACCGCAATGACTGAGGACATCCCTGAAGTCACTGAGATGTCTTTGCCCAGGGTCAGCCTAGGAGAGGGGCCGGCCAGAGGGAAGGGAGTCTAGGGACAGGAGGCCAAGGGTAGGCAGGCAGATAAGGAGCCAGAAGGCCTGTCTTTGACTGTGGTCTTGGGCAACATATTTCAGCTCCCTGAGAGGCCGTTTCCTAATGTGTGAAATGGGCGTTTAAATGAAACAGCGCGGGAAAAGCTTATCATGGCACTGGTTTGCAACACCAGCCGATGTTATGCTCATCCCAGCTGCTGAGTGAAATGGTGTCCTTGGGCTGGGCCTCACGACTGGGAGAATAATAGGGGTAGGGGGTTAGCTCTCCACTCCTCCTCCAAGGGAAGTCTCCAGTTTGAAATCCAGGGACCAGGTTTTCCCTCTCTGGCATTGACCAATCCCCCAACCCCCAAGTCAGGTAGATAAGCTGAGGGTCGGTCTGTTGGCCCTGGGAGATAATGGCTGAGACCGTTACTCTGCAATCAGCCCCGAGGTGACTCTCAGACACTTCTCCATTTTCAGGGCCCTGGGGAGGGCAGAGCAGGGGCAGGCATCCGGGCCGGTCAGCCTCTGGGAGCCCTGTTCCTGGTGCCCTGAGCACTGGAGGGCAGGGCAGGAGTCCAGGAACAAAGGGGCACTGTCCTGCCAGGGTATCCCAGAGTGAGGCCCCACCCTGACAGGTCCACGGGCTCTGGGCCGTGACGTCTGGCAGAAACCTCAGCCCTTGCTGGCTGCTTCTTGGATTGCAGTGAATGAGGCTGGAACTTGATTAGTATTTAGGTATTTTCTCATCATGGTACTTTTGCATTTATTCTGATATTTAAGAAAAATTTCATGAAATATTTATTTATCTTGACTATTGCATGCTTTTGTGTTCCTTTACATTTTGTAACCGAGGTCGGTGTCTTACTTGCTGCCCTTTAGTGCTCACCTCGCTGGTGACAGAGAGCTGGTGGGAGACGGGGAGTCAGGGTGGGCAGGAGGGAGGCCCATGCGGCGTCCGAATGACCTTGTAGGAAGGTCTCCATTCCACCTGCTGTCTGCTTGCCAGTAGATAGGGCTCAAGGCTGGACAAAATGGCCTGTTCTGGATCAGCAATCCTGAAAGGGGTAATTTTACTTTCCACAGGACATGTGGAAACGTGTGGGGACATATCCTAGTGCATGGCTGGGGAAGGCACAGTTCACATCCAGTGGGCAGAGATCCAAAGATGCTGTTAAACTTTCTGCAAGACACAGGACAGATTACACCCCTGGCCTCCAATATAGAATGCTGTGACTCCCAAGCGTTAAGATGCAAAGGTTGAGAACCTTCAACTAGAGTGTCAGCGTAAAGGAAAGAGCATCAGTTTTTCATCTTAAAGAGGAGAAAGAGATAAAGAGACAGGAGAGGGAGAAACAGGAAGAGAGAGAAGGCGGGAAAGAGGGGGAGACACAGACAGAGGGAGGGAAGGTTTCCAGCCTCAAAGGCTTAGCAATCCCAGCTCCCCCACTTCCCACACAACCTTAGCAAGTCACCCGCCCTCTCTGAATCTCATTTTTCACGTCAGTGAAGTCAGGCTAATCACACTTTCTCTTGGGACTGAGGTTAGAAGGTGAGGATTCAGGGATGTGATGCACATGAAGTATCTGGACACGGTCCACACGAGAGCTCAGGAGGGCCGAGCCTCCCCTTAACCTTCTCCCTCCTCCCCTGGGGTCTCCCTGTGCCCTGGGATCCTCCACGGCATTTATTGGAATTCTGACCAGAGGAAAGCTCTCCTGGGACTGAAAAGTGTTCAGACCTGGACCCTTTAGGGGCACTCATAAAAATTAAGTCTGGACAGTAGTCATGGGGGCTTCTGGAGAGTACTAGGGTGGTGGGCATCTATGCCCAACCAGGAGGCAGGCCCCTGATGTCCCAGCAGAGAGCAGGGCCCAAGGGTGGGAGGACTGAGCCAACCTCTTATCAGCCCCGCTGTCCACCCCGCCAAGCCTGGGGCAATCCTCCTGGCCTCTTCCCACTTCCCCAAAGCCCGGTATAAGGGCAGCTTCTGTGCACAACAGCCAGAGGCACCGAGAGTCGAGGCTTCAGACTTTCAGGAGGTAAGTGCTGCCTTGGCTTGCCTGGGAGGACAGGTCCGGGCTGGGAAGAGCCGGGCTCTGCATGGGAAACACC
>ML663051.1:195661-324134 GCA_007570785.1 Antilocapra americana | reverse complement strand
GCCCCAGCATCTGTCTTCCTGGACCTCTGCCCTCTGACCCAGCCTCTGTCTTCTCTAGTTCCTGTGGAGAAAATATCGCTGGATTGATGGGAGTTGTTGGAATTTTACATACTGGGCTGCAGGGCAACCTAAGTGTGGGAGAGGCCACTGCATAACCCTGTGCACCGGAGGTAAGGAGGCCAGGGGCCCGGACAAAGGGGGCGGTGGGGTGGCCTCGCACACACGTCCCTTTGAGCTGCACAGACACACCTCCCCGCACACCCTCCCCCACTAGAGAACCTCGCCCAGTGTGTGAGCGTGGCTGAGGTGCAGGGATCCTCAGAGCCACAGGGAAGGGGCCTGGACTGGGCTGCCTGGGGGCTCTGTGTCCTCCAGACTCAGCGAGGCTCCCTCCCTTCCTGTGATGGGATGATGAGGAGTGAGTGTGGGATAGATGAGAGGGACAGTTGGGAATGTGAGGTGTGGCCGAGGGACACGGGAAAGACGTGGGAACTAGGGCGGGCTGACAGATGATGCACCAGCTCCCAATAGCACAGCTGCCTGACGTTTAGAACAGGGGCGAAGACCAGACAGGCTGGAGTCAGATGGCTGAGGTCCACTTCTGGCTCCATTCACTACTTGTCTGTTGAGATCAGGGAAGGTTATCCCTCCCCTGAGCCTCAGTTTCCCCATCTGTGAAATGGGAGTGATGACCGCCAGGACCTCGTGGAGTCCCTGTGAGGATGAAAAGACAGTCCACAGGAAGCACTTAGCACACTGCCTCTGCAAAGGACGAGATCAATGAATGTGGCTAGCTGGGACATGGGGAGAAATATGGCCCTCACGCTGGCAGGAAAAAGTGACCTGTGAGGTGCAAGGGACTGGGGTGGTGGGACATAGGCCACACTCCGGTGGGCAACAGAATCACTGTGCTCTCTGCTGCCAGGGGGTCGCTGGAAACGAGCTCCGTGCAAAAGGCGGCTGCCCTTCATCTGCTCCTACTAAACCAGAGGTGCGAGACCCTGCCCCCTGGCCCCCTGCCTATCCCATCCCACCCATGGCCCCCTTGCCCCCCAGCCTCTCTGTGTCATAAAGCCATGTTCTCACAGCATCTCCTGATTCTGGTTTCTTCACTGCACACTTTGGAGGAGTCCCCAGTGTTGGAAAATCCTGGAAGCCCTTGTTCTGGCTTTGCGGGCAGGGCGGGGGGACTTTGAGAAGTGACAGCTGCAGGGGGACTCGTGCTGGTGGGGCAGGAGCGGGTTGGTGCTGGGGGGTTGGCTGCAGCGGCCCCTGGGGGCAGCTGGGACAGGACGGGGTCCCGTTCCCGAAGGCCCCCACCAGGGTCTGGAGGAGGACGCCTCTATTGAGGGGCCCTCTTGGTTTGGATTCAATAAGGCCTGCGGTTTAGGGGTGGACTGGTGGCTTTCGAAAATGCAGGGGATGTGTCGGATTTGAGAACTGGGAGGAGCCGTGAGGTCCTGCCCGGGGGCCCTCCATGATGGGCGAGGAGAACGGGGTCTCTCAGGGCGCCGGCTCTTCCGGTCCTGGGCTGCTTCACCTCAGAGACTGGCCCGTTTTCCATTCTCCCACCCGCCTGCTGCTGTTCAGTCGCTCAGTCGTGTCCAAATCTTTGCGACCCCATGGGCTGCAGCATGCCAGAGTTTCTGTCCTTTATTAACTCCCAGAGTTTACTCAAACTCATGTCCATTGAGTCGTGATGCCATCCAGCCATCTCATCCTCTGGCATCCCCTTCTCCTCCTGCCCTCAATCTTTCCCAGCATCAGGGTCTTTTCAAATGAGTCAGCTCTTCACATCAGGTGGCTGAAGTATTGGAGTTTCAGCTTCAACATCAGTCCTTCCAGTGAACACCCAGGACTGATCTCCTTTAGGACTGACTGGTTGGATCTCCTTACAGTCCAAGGGACTCTCAAGAGTCTTCTCCAACACCACAGTTCAAAAGCATCAAGTCTTTGGTGCTCAGCTTTCTTTAGGGCTTCCCTGGTGGCTCAGAGGTTAAAGCGTCTGCCTGCAATGCAGGAGACCCAGGTTCCATCCCTGGGTCAGGAAGATCCCCTGGAGAAGGAAATGGCAACCCACTCCAGTATTCTTGCCCAGAAAATCCCATGGAGGGAGGAGCTTGGTAGGCAATAGTCCATGGGGTCACAAAGAGTCGGACATGGCTGAGCAACTTCACTTTCACTTTCTTTTCTTCAGCTTTCTTTATAGTCCAACTCTCACATTTGTACATGGCTACAGGAAAACCATAGCTTTGATTATACCGATCTTTGTCAGCAAAGCGACAAAGTGCTTTTTATTTTGCTGCCTCGGTTGGTCATAGCTTTTCTTCCAAGGAGTAAGTGTCTTTTAATTTCGAGGCGGCAGTCACCATCTGTAGTGATTTTGGAGCCCAAGAAACAAAAATCTGTCACTGTTTCCACTTTCCCCCTTCTATTTTGCAGGAAGTGATGTGACTGGATGCCATGATCTTAGTTTTCTGAATTTTGAGCTTTAAGCCAACTTTTCTCTCCTTTCACTTTTATCAAGAGACTCTTTAGTTCTTCTTCACTTTCTACCATAAGGGTGGTGTCATCTGCATATCTGAGGTTATTGATATTTTTCCTGGCAGTCTTTATTCCAGCTTGTGATTCATCCAGCCTGGCATTTCTCATGATGTACTCTGCATATAAGTTAAATAAGCAGGGTGGCAATATACAGCCTTGACATAATGCTTTTCCAATTTTGAACCAACCCATTGTTCCATGTCCAATTCTAACTGTTGCTTCCTGACCTGCATACAGATTTCTTAGGAGGCAAGTCAGGTCGTCCGGTATTCCCATCTCTTTAGGAATTTCCCAGTTTATTGTGATCCATGCAGTCAAAGGCTTTAGCAATAAAGCAGATGTTTTTCTGGAATTCCCTTGCTTTCTCTATGATTCAAAGATGTTGGCAATTTGATCTCTGGTTCCTCTGCCTTTTGTGAGTCCAGGTTACACATCTGGAAGTTCTTGGTTCACATATTGGTGAAGCCTAGCTTGAAGGCTTTTGTGCATTACCTTGCTAGTACATGAAATGAGCCTAATTGTATGGTTTGAACACTCTTTGGTATTACCTTCCTTTGGGACTGGAATGAAAACTGACAATTTCCAGTCCTGTGGCCACTGCTGAGTTTTCCAAATTTGCTGGCATATTGAGTGAAGCACTTTAACAGCATTATCTTTTGGAATTTCAAGTAGCTCAGCTGGAATTCTATCACTTCCACTAGCTTTGTTCGTAGTGATGCTTCTTAAGGCCCACTTGACTTCACACTCCAGAATGTCTGGCTCTAGGTGAGTAGGTCTAGTGTTATGATTACTCAGGTCATTAAGACCTTTTTGTATTGTTCTGTGTATTCTTGCCACCTCTTCCTAATCCACTTCGGCTAGGTGCTTGCTGTTTCTGTCCTTTATCGAGCCCATCTTTACATGAAATGTTCCCTTGGTATCTCCAATTTTCTTGAAGAGATCTCTAGTCTTTCCCATTCTGTTGTTTTCCTCTATTTCTTTGCATTGTTCATTAAGAGGGCCTTCTCATCTCTCCTTGCTATTCTCTGGAACTCTGAAGTCAGCTGGGTATATCTTTCCCTTTCTCCTTTCCCTCTTGCTTCTCTCCTTTTCAAAGCTATTTGTAAATCCTCTTCAGACAATCACTTTGCCTTCTTGAATGTCTGTTTCTTTGTAATGGTTTTGATCACTGCCTCCTGTCCAATGTTATGAACTTCTGTTTATAATTCTTCAGGCACTTTGTCTGCCAGATCTAATCACTTGAATCTATTTCTCACATCCACTGTATAATCATAAGAGATTTGATTTAGGTCATACCTGAATGGCCTAGTGACTTTCCCTACTTTCTTCAATGTAAGTCTGAATTTGGCAATAAGGAGTTCATGATCTGAGCCACACTCAGCTCCTGGTCTTGTTTTTGCTGACTGTATAGAGCTTCTCCATCTTCAGCTGCAAAGAATATAATCAATCTGGTTTCGGTGTTGACCATCTGGTGATGTCCAAGTGTAGAGTCTTTTCTTGTGTTGTTGGAAAAGGGTATTTTCTAGCAGTGCATTCTCTTGGCAAACCCTGTTGGGCTTTGCCCTGCTTCATTCTGTACTCCAAGGCCAAACTTGTCTGTTACTGAAGGTATCTCTTGACTTCCTACTTTTGCATTCCAGTCCCTTATGACAAAAAAGATGTCTTTTTTTTCATGTTAGTCCTAGAAATTCTTGTGGGATTTCATAGAAGACGACTGGATTAAAAAATTACTGAGCACGGCTCTGCTCACCAGAGCAAGACCGAGTTTTTCCCACAGCCAGTCTCTCCCATCAGGAGGGTGGCACAGCCTCTCATCCTAGTCTGTGAGAAGGGAGACAGAAGAAACAAGAACAACAAACCCAAAGACTCCAGAATGAAAACTCCAGTCACAGAATGTTGAGCAAAGTGATCACATGGATCACAACCTTGTGTGGCTCAGTGACGCTCTGAGCCATGCCGTGTGGGGCCCCCCAGGACGGACGGCCGTGGTGGAGAGTTCTGACCCGACGTGGTCCGCCGGAGAAGGGGAGGGCGAACTACTCCAGTGCTACTGCCTTGAGAACGTCGTGAGCAGGATGGAAAGGCAAAAGGACAGGACACCCGAAGAAGAGCCCCCCAGGTTGGAAGGTGCCCAGTATGCTCCTGGGAGATGGCTTCAGAAAGAAGGAAGCGGCCGGGCCGAAGTGGAAATGAAGCTCAGGCGTGGATGTGCCTGCTGGTGAAGGCAAAGTCCGGCGCTGTCAAGAGCAGTATCGCATGGGAGCCTGGGACGTGAGGTCCACGAAGCGAGGTGAACTGGATGTGGTCGAGCAGGAGATGGTAAGAGCGAACATCGACATTTTAGGAATCCATGAACTAAAATGGACGGGAATGGGTGGCTTTCATTCAGAATTTAATTCAGCCACCTGTGGGTGAGTCCAAGGCCTAGCTTCCTCTGAGACAGCTCCCCGACCATATCCTCATGGGAGACTGTCCTCCTTGCCACCCCTCCATCCTGTGTCCCCTCTCTTGTCCCCAGCCTCCCTCCCCTCCCTGGAGGGGCCACGGTCTCAGCAGGGAGCTGCCTCGCTCCCCAAGTCAGGCTGTGTGGCCCGCTGGCTCCAGGGCTGGCTCTCCAGCCCCAGGTCTCCCCGGCTTCTTCCATTTTCTAGGGTCCTGGGGTCACTGAGACAGAAGTGTTCCTGCTCTTGGCTTCATTCCAGGCTGGGCTCCAGGAAGGATCGGAGCTCGATGAGGCGGGAAGCTCAGGCTGAAAACTGGTGTTCAGAGGGCAGAGAACTTTGGGTGGTGAAGAGAGAGCGTGAGAGTGACTTCCTGGGGGTGTAGTTCTACGTGGGGCCTGGGACCGTGTACAAGGATGTCTGGGGCACAGGTGCACACGTGTGTACAGGTGTCTTGGTGTGTGGACGAGTCAGTCTTCAGACACCTGTGTGTGTCTGTGCACATGTGAGTCTGTCCGTGTGCACAGATCTGTGTGAGCCAGCGTGTATTTATGTGTCCCTTGTGTGCACGTTTTCTACATCTCTGTGGAGATGCTTGTATGTCTGTGTACGTTCTTGAGTGTGTGTGACTGTGTCCCTCTGTACTCAGACTCCCGAATCTGTCCGCATCCCTTCGTGCGTACCACTGTGTCTCGGCCAGCATGTTTGGGAGTGTGTGTGTCTGAACACGCCTGCGCGCAGGTTTCCTTGTGTGTGCATCTATCTGTACAGGCCTCAGATGAGATGTGGAGTTTTAGGACTCCACGGTCTGGGGATGTCCCTGGTGGTCCGGAGGGTAAGACGCTGCTCTCCTAAAGCAGGAAGCCTGGGTCGATGGCTGGCTGGGGAACTTGACCCCACACGCCTGCTGCAACTCAGAGCTCCCTTGCTGCAATGAGGACCCCACGAGCCACGACTAAGACCCAGGGCCGCCACAAGAAACAAAGAAGCTTAATCTTTAAGAAAATCCAGTTTTGCCAGCTGTGCTTTGCTTCTAAAGGTGCTGGAGTTGATGGAGTAGACAGGATGGGAGACCTGCAGGGGAAGTGGCTGGTGATGAAGCCTCAGGGTTGAGGCCCTGGAACGTGGGCAGGCCTCTGGCAATGGGAGAACGGGCTTTGGCGTTGCCTTAACCGCCCCAGGGCTGGGTCCCGGGGACTGCCTCTGGTTGAGGAGGCCTGTCCGCAGTGGGGGGTCTGTCCATCTGCCTTGGATGGAGATTGGGTCAGGCGGCTCCTAATCACAGCGTCTCAGCCTCTCCAAGGGCAGGGAAGGGGAGCTGCCTTGGGGTCAGGCCCCACCCAGGTCCCCGCATTGCAAACCACAGCAACCTAGTCCCTTCTGTCTCTCAGAACTGATTTGCTTAGCTTTGGCTGTGCTGGGTCTTCGTTGCTGTGCCCGGGCTCTCTCTGCTCGCCGCGAGCAGGGGCCGCTCCTCATCGCGGCGCTGGGGCTGCTCACTGCGGGGCCCCGCTTGCTGCAGAGCACAGGCTGAGGCGCACGGGCCTGAGCTGCTCCACAGCAGGTGGCATCTTCCCAGCCCAGGGTTCGAACTTGTGTCCCTGTGCTGGCAGGCAGATTCTTTTATCTGCTGTGCCACCAGGGAAGTCCAACCAGCTAGTCCTTGAGACTGTCCTTCTTACAAGAAGCGAGAGTGGAGGGGTGGGGTGGGGGGAGGGAAGGCTGAGCTCTGCACAGGTGGCTCTGGGACTGGTATTTCTGGGACTCGCTGAATGGCACTGAAAGTGAACGGGTTCCTCACTCAGTCGTGTCCGACTCTGTGACCCCATGGACTGTAGCCTGCCAGGCCGCTCTCTCCAAGGGAATTCTCAGGCAAGAACACTGGGGTGGGTCACCATTCCCTTCCCCAGGGAATCTTCCTGACCCAGGGACTGAACCCAGATCTCCCACGTGGCAGGGAGATGCTTTACCATCTGAGCCACCAGGGAAGCCAGACTCCCTCCTCTCAGCCTTCATTTATCTCCTTGGTGGGGAATGGGCCCTAGCTAGTCCCAGTGTCCCAATATACTGCCAGCCAAGGTCTGAGGCAGAGGGAGGGAGGAGAAAGGGAAGGCAGGAGGGCTCAGATCCTTCTAGACTGAAGCTTGCTTGAGGTAGGCCAGGGTGTAGATAAGATGAGCTTCAAGCATCCAGTCCTGTCTGCTATTGGCCCTCAAGTTCAACCATTATATATTCATACTTTTGGCTACTTAAGGCCTTTCAACTTTGAAGTCCTCAACTAAAAAGCAAACATTCTTAGGAGAAAAAAACTCATGAGTGTGTTGCCTATTTATACCGCCAGGGGACTGATGGATAATTTGCTAAGAAAAAGGTTTTGTGAGAAGGAACACAGAAAGGAAAACTGTATGTAACTGTTAGCACACGTGTGGGGCGGGTGGGGGAGGGGTGTCTGTGGAGAAGAAAAGCTATTAAAAAGGAGCCAATGAAGCCGAGAGTGCTGTGTTCACAATTTTCTATTCCTGGGGACCTAGGAAGGCTATATTTCCCTGGTATTCTTTGCAGTAAAGCTGGGTTCTGCAGCAAAGCACTGAATCTGACCAGTGAGAGGCGGTTGGAAGTGATACAAAGGCCAGGCCTGGCATTTATTTGTTTACTTATTAAATATTTATTTGTTTGTTTGGCTGCACTGGGTCTCAGTTGCGGCAGGCTGCATGTTTGATCTTCATTGCTCATGCAAACTCTTAGTTGAGGCGGATGGGATTTAGCTCCCTGACCAGGGACTGAACCCAGGCCCCCCGCACTGGGTGAAGTGGAGTCGTAGCCACTGGACCACCAGGGACACCCCAGGCCTGGCCTTTAAATGACCCTCTGTGGTCACCCATGACCTTCAAGTTCTCACTTTCCTTGCCATAGCGACCTGGGGGTCCAAGTGTCTCAGACGGCATAGCTACCGAGTGGAAGGGGCTGTCCGACCTACTTCATTGTACAACATCCTGGGATTTCATATTTTTTCCTGCAGCAAAATCTGGTTTTGCCTAACATATAGAAAAGAAGGGGTCAACAAACTTCTTCACTTTCCCCAGCCGGATGTGACAGACAAATGGAGATCCCAGACTGGGGTCAGAAAGGTCTGGGTTCGAGTCCCAGATCTACCATTTTAGTCTAAAACCTTAGCCTCCGTTTCTTCAACAAAATGAACGTTGAATCAGATGATGCCTACCACTCATTTACCCCACTGCTTGGCGATGGCAGGTTATCACTGAACGTAAGCCTTGCTGCTGAGCTGTTAGGAATGAGCGTGGGTTCTGGTTCAAATGTCCACGTACTGCAAATTTCTTTTTCTATCAAGATTAATGACAAACCACAGCAAGCTCTTCCCTGGTTGCTTAGACGGTAAAGCGTCTACCTGCAATGTGGGAGACCTGGGTTCGATCCCTGGGTCAGGAAGGTCCCCTGGAGAAGGAAACAGCAAACCACTCCAGTACTCTTGCCTGGAAAATTCCATGGATGGAGAAGCCTGGTAGGCTACAGTCCATGGGGTCGCAAAGAGTTGGATACGACTGAGCAACTTCACTGGTTCAGAGCAAGCTTGGGCTTCCCAGGTGGCACTAGTGGTAAAGAATCTGCCTGCCAATGTAGGAGATGCAGGAGACGGGGGTTTGATCCCTGGGTCAGGAAGATCCCCTGGAGAAGGAAATGGAAACCCACTCCAGTGGACAGAGGAAGCTGGTGGGCTGCAGTCCATGAGGTCGCAGAGAGTTGGATGCAACTGAGCACAGCACAGGGGTGGGTGGGGTATCGAGCCTCCCCGGGTCAGGGGAGGAGTCGCTGACGCGTGTGCTGAGCACACGTTAGCGCTGGGCCTGTTCCCGAGAGCAGCCCTGAGTCTTGCCCAGGGAACTGTGACCTAGTCTGGCTGCGGGGAAGACATCAGGGTCACACATCCATGAGTTCAGGCCCGGGATGCGCTGAGGCACCCGGAGAAGGACCACCGTGGTCTGGAGGGAGGGAAGGGGCTGGGGGAGAGGGTCCCCCTGGGATGGAGCCACCTCAGTCCCCTCATCAGAGAACAGACATCGCTGTGACCCCAACCTGGGCCCAGCCTCCTGAGAGCCGGGTTCACCGGGAACGCCAGTGGGGCTCCTGCCTGGAGAGGTCAGCTCTGCCTCCACTGCTGTCTCTGCTGTTCAGGTCTCTGGGTGCTGCCTCATCCCCTGCCTGGTCCCCGGGGAGGTGTCACCCCAGCATCCTGGGGAAGGGGGCTGGACTGAAGGAAGAGCAGGAAAAAGGGGTGATGGGCCCCCTGCAGGGAAATCTCTCCCCTTCTCCCATGGGGTGGGGATCACGGGGGTCGGGCCTTCCCAAACGACTCCCCCACCTGCCCCGACCCCCATTCCCCCGCACCTTATCTGGAGGGACCAGCCATCCCCGTATAATCAAGCTCTGTTAAGCCCTCACGGTCTGGCCTGGGTGCCCACCTTTCTGTGGCATCTGCCGTGAAACTGGTGAAACTCCTACTCCAGAGCCGTGCGGCGGCGCGGGCCCACTCCCATGCCTAATTCTGTCAGTATTTTCCAAAAGATGACACACTGAGCGTATGCCTCAGGCTTCATAAGGGCTTCCCCGGGGCCGCTAGTGGTAAAGAGGGAGATGCGAGAGACTGTGGTTCGATCCCTGGGTCAGGAAGATGCCCTGGAGGAGGGCATGGCAACCCACTGCAGGACTCTTGCCTGGAGGGGCCCATGGACAGAGGATCCTGGTGGGCTACGTACAGTCCGTGGGGTCCCAAAGAGTCGGACGTGACTGCGAGACTTAGCACGTGTTTCATGACGCTTAGCTGGACCTGCCCCTGGCAACCTTTCTGTGCCCCTCCCATGGAAGGACCCGGGGGGAGGGGGGGCGACTGGGCACAGGGAGGCAGGCGGGCTGCCCGCGTCCGCCCCTGGCTCCCTCCCCGAGCGGCAGGACGGCTCTGGTCCGCTAACTGGAGGACCATGGATGAGCCATTTCCATGGCCTCGGTTTGCTCATCTGTAAACAAGAGAATCAGACAAAACAGCTCCTAAAGCCTCTTTAGTTTCTGACGTCAGGAGGCCGACCACCTCATTAGGGCCCCGCGGGGACAGGCCCGCCGCCCGGCTGCTCACGGGGCGCTGGGTCTCACCCGACGTTTTCGTCTGTGTGATGGAGAAGACCCGCTGACCTCCTGGAACAGGGCACCAGGTGGGGAAGCTCACGCCGCCCCGGGTGGAGGGGTGGGTGCCTAGCTGGGCTCCCGAGTGAGGGGTCCGGACATGTACGACCCTGGGGGGGTCCCAGAGAAAACGAGAAGGTTCCCTTCTCCGTCTTGAGGTGAGGGAAGGAAAAATTCACCGACAGTTACGTCTCTTGTTTCCTTCTGAGTCTGGGATCCACCCAAGTCAGAGAAAGAGACCCTGCACCCCAGTCTAACACGGGGCCTGCCAGAGTTCCTGGGGACTGCAAGCGCCAGACTCAGGAAGCTGAAATGGATCATGGTCAAGGACGGGAAGGCCGAAGTGGAAGGGCGGATGCCTCAGGGTGTCCAGTCTCCTGCTGGGGTGGGGGTGATGGAGTGAGTCAGACCCGGGTTCACATTTCAGCTCTGACGCTTCCTGGCTGTGTGGCTCGGGGCAAACAGTCTCTCTGAGCCTCCGTTTAGCTTCAGAAGAGGGAACCTAATATCTACCTCGCAGGATTATTCTAAGGAGTAAATGAGCTAACATGTGTGGGCTTCTGTGGCCCGGGGTCATTGCTATCTTTGTCTCTACTCTTTGTAAGGGGGAAGGCCAGGTGCCACCGCCCTGGGGGTCCTGGGAAGCAGAGCGGGGTGAGGCAGGGGGTGCAGGTGAGACGCGGGTCTTCGTGGGAGCAGGACGCGTCTGCAGGGCAGCAGGGCGGCCAGATCCAGGGCTTGGCTGTGGCCCCCGGGGGTGAGCAGCGGAAATGAGAGCCTCTCCCCTCTCCCATCCCCCAGGCCCCACGGGGTTCCCCGTTGGGAGGCTGGGAGCCCAGGCTGAGCGTGCGGCCTGCGGGAGAGGCCCTAGTGGCCGATGGAGTAGGCGCCCGAGTCCGTGGACTGCTTCTCCTCTGTGGTCTGGTGGCGGGCGTCTGCCGGGTGCGCTGAGGCTGGCACCCTCAGCGTGGTCTCACTCACCTGCAGGCAGCAGGGCTGGCATGAGTGGGCTCCGATCGTGGGCGGGGTCCTCCAGTGGGCCCCCATGTGGTGGACTCGGCCGAGTCCGAGGGGAGTGAGGGCAGCTGGGTGTGACCCCAAGACTCTTCCCATGCAGCTCAAGGGTGAAGTGAGCCCGGAGCCAAGCCACAGCAGGGGCTAACCCCTCCAAGGGACGATGGGGGTGGGGTGCTGACAGCGATGACCACGCCCCGAGCTTGGCCGAGGCCGCCCCACTGGACCCCAGATGTGGGCTGAGGCCCAGTGAACTCCCTGCCCCTTGTGGGCCTGGGGCAGTCCAGGGTCCAGCTCCCCTCCCTGCCCCATCCCCCTGCCTCTTGTGGACACCACCTCTCGCCCCCCACCACTCACCTCCTCGAACTTCCTGGCCTTGTACTGGTCGGCCCCCTTGACGAAGTTCAGCAGGATGATGTCGCAGAGGACGGTGCCCTGGAGGAAGAGCGGGCGGCCCTGAGCGCTGCAGGCAGGGGCAGGGTGGGAGGAGGCTCGGGCAGGGGCAGGCCTGCCCTCCGGGGTGAGGCGCGCCCTCCAGAGCCGCCCAGCTGACCTTCCTTTAGGAAAAGGCCCAAGGGCTTTGCTCTGTCTCTGGGACCCACCTCCGCAGCTCCATGGGGTGGGCTCACCCTGAAATGCACCTGGAGAAGCTAAGGGACTGTGGTGGGGGGGAGTGCCCGACCCCGGAAGCTGGGCCCTGGTCCCCGCTCTTGGGTCTGGGAACCCTGGGGTCTCCCCCTCATCACCTCAAACCCTGCCACCTTTACGGTGATGGGGAAAGGGACTCGGTAACCGCTGGGCGCTGGCCACGTGGGCGCCAGGACAGGAGATGCTGGCCCAGCCGGGAGGGGATGGCAAGGTTGGGCTTGCGCTCCAGGCAGAAGAGGATCCCCCAACCCCCCACCTTCTCCAGGCTGGCCGGGCCCCCGCCCCACGGAGCCTGGAGGGGTCGCACTCACCACACCCACGGAGGTGAAGGCCGCCACGGAGCTGATGATGGTCGGGATGATGTTGAACTTGCCGGCCTGGTGCACAAAGAGCAAGGTGAGCTCAGGGCTTCCGGCAGGGCTGGGCGAGGCCTGAGGCCAAACCGGGGGCTGCCAGCCAGGGTGGCGGCCGCGGAGCCAGAAGGCTTCTGGGGACCAGTGGGCGCCCCACCCCCTGCATCCCCGCTGCGGAAGTGTGGCCAGCGAGGGTCTCTGGGCAAGTCAGCGGCAGGACCCGGCCCCGCGGAGCCTCTCGCGGGCGCAGAAAGGGGCTGGGTCTAAAGGGGCTGGGTCTCGCCCCACCCGCGCCCGGACTCACGTCGCCGTACACCAGCACGTCGAAGCGGATGCCGAACGCCTTCAGCAGGGTGCGGTACTCACTGCCGTTGTCCATCTTGTAGTACTTGGCGAACCTGGAGGCCAGAGGGGCAGGCGCCGGCCGGCTGTGGGCGCCCGTCTCTCCGCCTGAGCCCTCAGGGTCCCCTGGAGCCCTGCAGCCTCGTCACCACCCCGCCCTTCCCGAAGGTGGGGCGGGACACGAGCCGAAGTCCTCCCCGTGTGGTCAGCTGGCCGCCCGCACAGCCATCCTTATTAAGGAGGCAGATTTCCAGGCCCTGCCCTGAACCCAGAGAACCAGCAGCCCAGGACGAAGTCCGGGGAGGCTGCCTTTTAAAAGACTCCTCTAAAGGATTCTGACGTGTAGGAAAAGTGTGAGCCCCGTCGGACTGCAGGCTTCCTCGGTTCTCTTTCTCTGGGAGTCCTCTCCCAGGCCGGTGCGCCCTTGCCGTGGGCTTCTCGGCCTGCTTGGATTCAAAGCCTATTTCTGGCACTGGCCAGCTGAGCAACTTGGGCCAGTCACTTAACCTCTCTGAGAGCCGATTCCTTCATCTGTGAGTGAGCATAATACAGAAGCCCTGCTTCAAAGTGCTGCCATGAAAACGGAATGAAATCACTCATGTCAGGGGCTGAGAACAGAGTCTGGGACAAAAGAAGCACCCTGGCGCCCACACTGCTGAAGGAATACACTGTTCTCTAAAGTGCTTTGCAGGGCGGCTTAAGGTAGTGCTTTTGGGAACTTCCCTGGTGGTCCACTGGTTGGGGCTTTGTGCTTCCAGTACAGGGACGCAGGTTTGAACCCTGGTCAGGGAACTACGATCCCACATGACACGAGGCATGGCCGAGATGATGATGATGATAATAATAATAGTAATAACAAATGCTTTTTGATACTACATCTCACAAGCCAGTGGGATAAGGGTGTGACCGCCCTACTTTTCAAACGAGGCTCTAGGGGTTAAATGACATGGTCCAGGGTGACTCAGCTGGCCAAGACCTAGTGCTGGACTTGCCCCCATTCAAGAACTCGCTCTCTGAGCTTTCTCTGCCGGGCGGGAGCCATGCGGAAGACTGATCTGAGTGATCACAGTTCATTCTCCCTGAACACAGTGAGGTGGGTGTGATCCCATTTGGGGAGGCCTGTGGGGTAAAGGTGTCTACCCGCTGTCTCACAGTCAGCGAGGACTTGAAGTGCATTTGTCCTCTGGCTTCTAAAGCCAGCGCGTTTCCCTGTACGTGGCTGTGCCCATTACGGGTGAAACTGACTCTGTGCTCATGCGCGCGCGCGCGTGTGTGTGTGTGTGTGTGTGTGTGTGTGTGTGTGTGTGTGTGTGTATGCGCGTGCCCAGCCGTGTCTGACTCTTTGCAACCCCGTGGACCGCAGCCCGCCAGGCTCCCCTGTCCATGGGATTCCCCAGGCAAGGATACTGGGGTGGGCTGCCATTTCCTCCTCTGGGGGATCTTCCTGACCCAGGGCTTGAACCTGCATCTCTTATGTCTCCTGCATCGGCAAGTGGATTCTTTACCAGTAGCGCTGCCTGGGAAACTAACCCTAGCGAAGGGTAATCTTTTTGGGCTACTGCTCCAAAGCGGTAACACAGGCGCCCAATGTCAGCATCCCAGGAAGAGAGTGAGGACTCACCATCGGTGAGAGGGTGACTGAGAAGGGACACGGAGAGCTCTGCAACTGTGTGGGGTCCACATCAGTCTTTCTATCGGGTACCTCCCTTTCAGCGTTTCACTCCCCAGAGGCTCCCAGGCCCGTCCCAGGCCTCTCCCAGAACAGAGGACAGCTGAGAAACTCTCTCCCGGGAAGTGTCCAGCGACTGACACAACGTCCCTCCCAGGGATGTTTGCCTCCCAAACTGTCCAGCGGGGAGAATGAAGCCCTGAGCCCAAGGGGATAAATAACAGAAGGATCATGGTGGGGGGTGGGGAGAAGGTCACTTGTTGGGGGGATGGGCCGCCTTAAATCCTAAATGTCAGCTACTGTCACCGCTGGCTGGGTGGCTTCCCGTGTGGCTCATCGGTAAAGAATCTGCCTGCCAGTGCAGGAGACGCAGTTCAGTCCCTGGGTCAGGGAGATCCTCTGCGGGAAGAGCTAGCAACCCAGTGTTCTTGCCTGAGAAATTCCATGGACAGAGGAGCCTGGCGGGCTACAGTCCGTGTGATCGCCAAGAGTCAGACAGGACTAAGTGACGCAGCCAGCACCACGTCTGCTCTGGGAACTCCGGGGTCAGGCAGAAGCAAGTTTAAATCCTGGCTCCACCACCACAGGCTGGAGGTGTAGGATCTTTCATGGGACTCAGCTCTTGGGGTTTCACTTCAGGTGTCTATAACACGGGGGCTGCTGAGGCCTCCTCCGCAGGTCAGTTAGGGAGAGGGGTGACCCCCGAGCCCACCCTTCCAGGCGGGCGCTCCTGACCTCCATGTTGGACGTCCTCTCTGCCCTTCTCTGCTGGGGCCTGGGAGCCTGGTCTGCAGAGACCACTTCCGCTAAGCCCCCTGCCCTCTGGGTCCGGCTGGTCCAGCCAGTGGGAGGCGCCCGTGGGTGGCCAGAGGGTAAAGGGCAGGCAAGGCAGGGTGTTTTGTGTCTCCCGGCTCCTATGCGGGGCCTCTAACCGGCTGGCCTCCCACCTGAGGCCCAGAGCATTCAGGGCGGCCTGCCCAGCTCTGCAGAGAGAGCCCACCTCTGCAGAGAGTGCCTTCATGCAGTCGCCCCTTTTGAGAGCCCTGACTGTTGGTTCCCTCCGGCCCTCCCCTCCCCCACTTTACAAGCAGGAAGCTCAGGCCTGGAAAGCTTTCTGGGGGGGGCGTGGGAGGAGGGGTTTCACCTTCAGTTTCTGCCTGTGCTCAAGGGAAGCGCCAGTTGATCTGGGGAGAAAACAGTCCCTGGGGAGGCCAACCTGGGCATGTGTTTCCTTTGGGGGGCTCTGCAGTTGGAGGGAGAAGCTGGGGAGACAGACAGGCCCTCCTGACCGTGAGACCCAGAGGCAGAACGAACCCAGGCCTGGGAAGGAGGCTGCAAGAAGGGCAGCAACTTAACCCCAAGGGCAAAGCCTTGGTGGGGGAGTTCCCTGGCTGTTCAGTGGTTAGGAATTGGTGCTTTCACTGCTGCGACCCAGGTTCAATCCCTGGTTGGGGAGCTAAGAGCCTGCAAAGTGTGCAATGTGGCCAAAAAAAGAAAAAAAAAAAAGACTTAGAGGACAAGGAAACACGGCAGCAGTCACCTCATCCTCAAAAGTGTGACGAGTGTCGGAGCCTCGCCAGCGGTCCAGAGGCTGAGTCCGCGCTCCCAGTGCCGGGCGCCTGGGGTTGGATCCTGGGACAGGGAACTATATCCTGCACGCTGCCTCTAAGACCCGGTGCAGTCAGATGGAGAGAGGTGTGAAAGAAAATTATGGCCAGCATGGTCTGGGTGGGGGCGGCAGAGAGCTTCACAGGGCAAGGCAAAAAGCACCAGCTGTAAGAGAATGGGACAAGCACCAGAAAGGAAAAGTCACTTCTGTGAAGATGAAGAGGCCACAGAACATAATTCTGCCAGAAGGCCTCACGGGAGAGTTTAGGAAGTTTGCAGAAGAAGTGTCTGGTGTGGGCAGAAGGCTCCAGAAAGTCCTCGCTGTGGCTTTTTCAGGTTGGCCCAAGGCAACGTATGAACCGTCTCCATCTCCACAGCACATTTACGGAGCAGCAGAAAAATACACACGTCTCTTAAGCCACTCAGGAAATCCCAAGAAGAAGGCACTGTTGGCCCACTCTGCAGATGGAGAGATGGTTGACAAGGTCGCTTGCCTGAACTGATGCACCCTTACCGCTCCTAAACCTGTGCCCTTGGCCAGAGCAATCCTGCCTCTGGGCGCCAAGTGGCTCTAATTATTATTATGGCATCATTCTTTGGTTCTTTCCTTGGGAAGGACACAGCAGCCCTCCCGCAGGATCTGAAAGCCCTTCTGTGTTCTCCGTTCTGTCTCTCGTCACTGGAGCATTCAGGGCCCTTCTCTGAAACACGCGGCAGCTGATGGGTGGGGACCCGGCAGGCGGGCGGTGGGTCACAGACTCGCAGGCCCGAGGCCGGGACCGCGGTCCTGAGGTCCACATCCCTGGCTCAGGGCCACAGCAATGGGAAACGCTCTGACATGGACTCGGAGAACAAAAAGTCGGTATCCTGGGTACCGCCGCTTGGAGCGGGGCTGGCTAAATTTATCTTGGGAAGGAATGTGAAGGGAACAGAGAGAAGAACCAAAGCGGACTTGGTTTCCCTCCAGCACCTGCCTTCCAAGAGGCAATAAGCACGCTCAGATCATTATCTCACCGCCCACACGCCCTCGGAGGAAGCTTGGCACGGACCGGTTCTCCTGCCGGGAGGGTGGGAGGAGGAACGGCTTCCGGCTGGGGGGTGGCGTTGGGGGGAGGCCCTGGCTGCAGACGCAGAGAGACCCAGGCGTCCTGATTTCTGCAGTCGGTGTGGATGGAATTGGGAGGATCACAGAATCTGGCCCCACCCTGCGGCAAGACACAGGCTCCATGTGTACCAGGGTCGGGGTTATCCTCTCCTGGCACCCGGCTGGACCAGGTTTCCCAGCTCCCTCGCTTTTACGTGGGCCCCCGGACCAGTTCTTGTCAGCAGACAGGAAGGGAAGTGAGATCTGTTACCTCTGGGCTGGGGTGTGTGAGAGCTGTGTGCCCTGCTCATCCTTCCCACCCTCGCTGCGGAGTGCTCAGGAGCCAGAGGAGAACTCAGGCCCTCGAGGAGGCTGAACCCAGGGTGGCAGGACCCCCAGATGACTGCACACAGCTCTCCTCCCACCCTGACCCACAGGACACAGCGCCTTGAGCAAGACGTAAGCCTCTGCTGAGCCACTGAGCTGCGGGGACTATTTGTTACAGCAGCTAGCAATACTTACCCTGACTACTACAAACTCCTCCCTCATAGCTCAGTCGATAAAGAATCTGCCTGCAGTGCAGGAGACGTGGGTTCGATTCCTGGGTTGGGAAGATCCCCTGGAGAAGAAAATGGCAACCCACTCCAGTGTTCTTGCCTGGAGAATCCCATGGACAGAGGAGCCTGGCGGGGTACAGTCCATAGGGTTGCAAGAGTCAGTCGCGACTTGGCGACTAAACCACCATCATCATGTCACAGCTCAGAAGACTGAGGCTCAGAAGGAAGAAGTGCTCGTGGAAGAACAAACAAGGAGCTAAACCTGGGGAGTCACTCAAGGTTAGAGAGAGGGCAAACTCCAAGGACACCACATCCTGAGGAACAAACCTTAGGAAGTCTCGGAGATTGACGTGTGGTTCCACGGTGGTCATTAACCAGCTTTGTGACCCTGCGTAAGTCACTCAGCCTCTCTGAGCTTTTTGCTTTGGTAGATAAATGAGAGTAAAAAGAGCTGCAGGAAGGATGCTGATGGGATGGTACCCAGACACACGCCGTGAGTCCTCAAGACATGTCCCCGTCCTTCCTCATCCTGAGAGCAAGGCAAAGTGAAACAATAGAATCTAGGGGACTTCCCTGATGCTCCAGTGGCTAAGATTTTGTGTCCCCAACACGGGGGGCCAGGATTCAGTCCCTGGTCAGGGAGAACTAGGTCCCGCAGGCCGGAACCGAGAGCTCACATTGCAAAGCTCAGACCTGGAGTGGCTGATGGTAAATGAGGGACAAAATGAATATTTCAGAAAAGCATAGGGGAGCCATGAAGTATCCACATTGGGAGCCCAGCCACCTCATTGAGAAGGGAGAAGGGTGTGGGATTCCCTGGTGGTCCAGTGGTTCAGACTTGGTGCTTTCATTGCCACGGGCCTGGGGTTTGATTTCTGGTTGGGAACTAAGACCCCACAAGCCGTGTGATGCGGCCAACAATACATAAATAAATGGAAAAGTAAACAGAAGGGCTGAGCTACCGCATATCTGCGTGCAGGCCAAGCCACTTCAGTCGTGTCCGATTCTCTGCAACCCCATGGACTGTAGCCTGCCTCTGTCCGTGGAATTCTCCAGGCAAGGGTACTGGAGTGGGTTGCCTTGCCCTCCTCCAGGGGAATCTCCCCCACCCAGGGGTCGAACCTGTGTCTCTCATATCTCCTGTTGTGGCAGGTGGATTCTTTACCACTAGCACCACCCAGGAAGCCCCACCCCATGGCTGAGCCCTGATTTTTCCCCAATCCTCTGATTCCTGCCTCTCTGGCTTTGTTCTTCTTGGCTAGGAAATGGGGTCAGTGAGGACGGTCTCTACATTCAACTCCTCGGCCTGGAATGCCAAGCCCCGGGTCTGCAGTCCCAGCCTCACCCGCAGAGGCCCCTCACGGCCTGCACACATCACTGCCTGCTTTCTGGACTCCCCGAACACGCTTCGTGGATGCCGACTTCTGTGGCTCTGCCCCGATGCGCCTTCCCCTCCCTTTCCTCACTGCGCAAACTCCTATTCATCCCTCAGGCCCAGCTCAATGGCCTCTCACTTCTTCTACTCCCCACAGCTCTTCAGAGCTCCCTGCTCCATGCCAGGCATGGTGCTAGGCACCGCTGATCCACTGGCAAACTCTGCTCTCAGGTGAGGACGAGAATAGGAATGAACCACGCAGACCCACACACAGGTAAACTGGACGCAAGAGCACATGGCATGGGGGCTGGCGGGTCACGGAAGGCTTTGTTTGAGCGCGATGTGGATGCCGGGGCTTGAAGCGTGGGGAGCTGAGAGGTAAGAACGGCCTGAGCCGGGGCAGCTTTCCTGGCTGAAGGACCTGCGGGCCCTCTTGAGGGCAGGGGTGCTGTGTCCTGCAAAGCTCAGAGACCTGGCGGGCAGAGCACAGAGCTGAGCGGAAGCAGCCCTGGCTGGTCCACCTCGCCCTGGCTGCCAGAGCCGACCTGTGTCTCACTTCCCACTGCCGAGGTCAGGGACTACATGCTTTGGCTTGAAATTGACCACAGTGGAGTGTTTACACCACAGAAGTCCGCAAGTGCTATGAATCAGCGCTCTGGTTTTTTTCCAGCGTGCTAGCTTCCCTGGCTTCCGGGTGGTGCTAGTGGTAAAAGAACCTGCCTGCCAATGCAGGAGACGTAAGAGATGCAGGTTCAATCCCTGGGTTGGGACGTTCCCCTGGAGGAGGGCATGGCAACCCACTCCAGTGTTCTTGCCTGGAGAATCCCATGGACAGAGGAGCCTGGTGGGCTGCAGTCCACGGGGTCACAAAAAGCCAAGCATGACGGAAGCAACTTAGCACACACGCACGCACGCTGGCTTACGAGTGCAGCACCGAAGGTGTAGCGCCCCTTTGGGCTGCCTTTCCTGTCTCTGCCGGGATCCAGGCCTCTACAGTGCCTACCACCCCAGACTGTAGCTAATATTAGGATTTTCGGGACTTCCCTGGTGGTCCAGTGGTTAAGAAGCCACTTTGCAATGCAGGGCACGCGAGTCTGATCCCTGGTCAGAGCAACTAAGCCCGCACTGCAGCTATTGGGCCTGGACGTCACAGCTAGAGAGCTTGCGGGCTGCAGCGAAGATCCCGCGTGCCCCAACAAAGACCCACCGCGGCATATAAACACAGAAGTAGTTTCTTAAAACATAACTGGGGACTACTAACTACAAGCCGATCTCCCTGTCTCTCTTTGCCCAAGGGCCTGCCCAGTTCAGCAAGGAGTGGGGTAAACGCTTGCTGGAGGGGTAAATGGATTTCTGAGATTCCTGACATCTCACAGTGGAGCTTCACAAGGTTGGCCTCTGAGTTTCCTCCTACCAACTAGGGCATCTGCATTTCCCCCCTTCATCAGGTGGCGCTAGGACAAGGCAGGAACAAAGGGCTGTCTCTCTCCCCAGCAGAAACACTTGGATGTGACAGCTGGCTGGGTGGGGAAGTAGATGCTACTGGTGGGAGCAGTGCAGGGAAGTAATATGTGTGCAGCACTTCCTCCCGCTAAGCCCTAGGCTGGCGGCTTCCACACCCAGCATTTCATCGAGGCCTCTCACAGCCCTAGCTCCAAAGAGCAGCTGGTGGCTTAGGGGCCCTGAAACGAGACCGTCCTGGGCTGGGACTCCAGCTCTGCCACTTGGATGAGCTACAGAACCTGGGGCTCGGGGCTTGGGTCTCAGTTTCCCCAGATGTGCCACAGAAGTACAGCAGTGGGGCACAGCTGGGATCCGCAAGGCACCTCTGGAATCCACAGCTCCCTGCCCACCCGCTGCCGCTTCCCTGAGAGAAGATGCTTTGAAGAGAGAGCTGGCTGCAGCCTCAGAGCAAGCTGGCAGCTCATTGAGCTGGTGCCTGCAAAAACATCGAGGAAAGCACCGTGCGGCCCTGACGCAATGATGCCAGAACTACCCGGGAGAGAAGAGACCCCATACACCTGCCTGCGGGGGGGCGCTGACCGGCAGGGCTGGCCCTCGGGCTACAGGAGGCCCCAGAACCCCGCTGTTTGAAGGGTCGCCTGTCTCAGCACCAGCCTCTGCTCTGTCACGACTGCACCGTGAGGCGGGAGGGATCTTAGTTCCCTGACCAGGGACTGAACCCATGCCTGCTGCACTGGGAGCTCGGAGTCTTAATCACTGCCCCTCCAGGGAAGCCCCCCAGTACCCAGTCTCCAGTCTCCGACCTCCACAGGCTGTCTTCCTGCCCCCGCTTCCTCCCTGGTTTCCAGTGGGGGGCTGGTAGATGGGAGGCACCGGCTGGGGGTCAGCAGGCAGGAAGAAGGTGGGGTATCGATTCCACCTGCTGCTGCCCAGCTTCGCTGGGGTCCTGCCTGGAGCTGGGCTGCTCTGTGGCTGCGGCCCCTGCCGGGGACCCCGGCTCCATCCTCTGCCCTGATTTGGGGGCCAGGGGTGGGAGCCCTGCATGTGCTTCTTTACAAACCCCGGCTGAGCCTGCTTTCCTGCCAGGCCCCTTGCTGAGACACCTGTTCAGTGGCCAGATAGGATGCCCTCAGCACAGGACTGAATCAAACCCTTCTGAGGCCTGACAGTACTGAGACGCTTGTGTGTGTGTGTGTGTGCGTGTGCACGAGTGCGCGTGTGGGCACACACGTGCTTCCTCTTGCCTCCAGCAGCAACAAAGAATGAGTAAGTTACAAGCGTCAATTACCATAATAAACCGCATGTCAGAGGTGCTGCCGCAGGGCAGTGTGGCAGCTTCATTCTGGGGCGGGGCGCGCAGTATGCATCACAGGTCTGTAAATGAAGAGTGCCTGCTTCAGCAGCCTGAGTCCCCAAAGCCCTTCCCCAGACGCCCACACACACTGAATCAGGCCCACCTGTAGCCAGCCCATTCTGTGGCTTCCCCGGGGGCTCAGCTGCTAAAGAATCTTCCTGCAATGTGGGCGACCTGGATTCCATCCCTGGGCTGGGAAGATCCCCTGGAGAAGGGGAAGGTTCCCCACTCCAGGATTCTGGCCTGGAGAATTCCATGGACTGTATAGTCCATGGGGTTGCAAAGAGTCAGACACGACCGAGCACCTTTCATTCACTTCCCTTCGCTTTGACCCTGAGTTGGCGCTTCCCCATGCTGAGCGATATCTGCAGCCCTGGCCGTCACTAAACCGCATGGAGAGGGACTTTATCACCACGTGCAAATCCCTTGGAAGCTCTCAGACATCTGTTTAGAAATGATCCATCTCCCAAGGAGTGGTGGAACCTCCTTCCCAAAGCAGGGACACGTAACTGTTACAACAGCAGGAAAAACAGCAACGAACGTGCGGGATCTGGGTGGAACCTGTGAGGGAAAACCTGGGCCTGGAATTTGGGTGTCTGAGTGAGGGAGGTGGCGTTCTCAGCAAAGCTTCTGCCTGGTGGGAAGTAATTTTGCCAGCCGAAATATACTTTTACAGTTGATTTTTTATACTGACGGGAAAATATCTCCTGGCAGACTCCTTGCATGATGCTGAGGCAACCTCCTTCCAGCAGGCAGGGACTCCTCCCCTGTGAGAAGGGCCCCAGGTTACATTGATTTAGTCACGTTCTAGGAACCTAATCGACCGCAAAGGCAGACGTTTAAAATATGGTGTGTTGGATCTTTTTAAAAAAATATTACTATCAATTTATTTTTAACAAGGCAGGGATAGGTCAATGGACACAGGGCTGGAAGACATACCAGAGAGCCAAGTTACTAGCTGTCTGATCCTGATCTTTTAGGGGGGGGGCCTCAGTTTCCTCATCTGTAAAATGGGGGTGGCCACACCGGTCCTCCCAGCATACTTGTGGCTGTGAGCATGAGCTCGGCGGTCACCCTGCCAGGGTTTGGATTCCAGCTCTAGCACTATTTGCTGTGTAGTCTGGGGGCAGATAGATGCAATCTCTGAGCCTCAGATTTCCAGTTATAAAATCCTCCCTCTTCAGAGTCGAGGGGGTAATCCACAAAGAGCAGTGGCCAAGTCCCAGGCTTGTGAGTAAGTGCCCAGGAGTGTCCTCTACCCACCCTGTTGGCTGTTGTGCGGGCGTATAGGCACGGGAGTGACCAAGGGCTAAATGAATTCAGGATTGCTCTAACTGCCTTGCCTCTCACCATAAGCTAAAGGAAGCGGAGACAAAAATCGGAGGAGAGAGAATTCCAACCCGTACACCCGAGCTGAGAGGACCTGCACGTGTTTCTGCAGAAATGATGGAAATGACTGATTTTTATCACACTTTCTATGGCTTTTGGAAGGAGAAAAACTCCAGATTGCAGAAAGAGCGATCAAAGCCAAGGGTGCAGTTCGATTCCGTCTCCGTCAACCGGCCTGAGAGCTCGCCGATTTGCACGCTGCAACATGGAAGCGAAACGCACCAGATTTCAGAGTTTCATGAAAGCTGCGGTGGGGACGTTTCCAACACCAAACGATCGCTAGAAACACCTATGGCATGAGGAACATCTTGCAGCTGAACAAGTGTTTTCTGTCCCAGACTCTGAGAGAGGAAGTCCAAAACTGTGTTGCCTTTTAGTATAGCAAAGCTGTCTTGGGAGCTCTCAGGGGAGGAACAAGAAATCCGATGATGCTAAAGGCATGGTTCTGAGTCTGTCATTCCAGCAGTCAGACTATATCCCTGACAGCTGCTAGTGGCCACAGATCAGGTCCCTGGGTTTGAGGACTCACGTTCCTCTTCCCTGCGCCGTGTAACCTTGGGCAAGTCTCAAAATCTTCCTGAGCCTTCCTTGGGGGTGAGGGGCAGATGAGGAGCGGTAAATCCTATCAAAAAGAGGTCTGAGAGGGCTCTTCCAACTTAACTCTAGGGGTTCCCAATCTGAGGTCCAGGGATAAGCTTTTAAATGTCTTCAAAGCCTTGGAATTCTATGCTGCATGAATACAAATGCAGAGGGAAAAAAAGACAAACTGCCCAAGGGGTTAACTTCCCGTAAAAGGAGTAGGACTGGGGGAGGGAAGGGTACTTCCCTGTCATTATCCTGGCTTGAATTTACTACTCAGGGAGTGGATTTCACCTTATTCGTAGAAATTGAGGATCCTGTACAAAAAGAAATCGCCTGCCAAATAGCTCACACTTGTAAATATGTGCAATTTCTTGGGCAATCAAGGCTTTCACAGGGGTGTGGAAGGCTCAGAGACCTCCAGAAGGAAGGGCAGGACTGTGACCTCACAGGCTGGTACTGGCTCTTCTGATCCCACTACTCCCTTTCCCACCCCGCTCCTCCCCGCCCCACCCCGCTCTTCCCTGCCCAACCCCGCTCCTCCCTAACTGATCCCACTCCTCCCTACCCTATCCCGGTTCTCCCTAACTGATTCTGCTTCTCCATAACTACCCAGCTCCTCCCTAAATGACCCCACTCCTCCCTGCCCAACCTCGTTCCTCCCTACCCCACCCCGCTCCTCCCTGACTCCACTCCTCCCTACCCCACCCCGCTCCTCCCTGACTCCACTCCTCTCTACCCCATCCCGATCCTCCCTGACTCCGCTCCTCCCTGCCCCACCCCGCTCCTCCCTGCCCCACCCTGCTCCTCCCTGCCCCACCCCGATCCTCTCTACACCACCCTGCTCCTCCCTGCCGGCCCTGCCCTGGGCTGCCCCGGCCTTTGCTTCCCTTGCTCCTGCTCTGTGTCCTGGTGCTGGGAACTGCTTCCTGCCCTCGTCCCTTCAGACCTGGATGGTCACCAACGTCCTGTTACTGCCCCCTTTGTGCACGCTGCACTGTCCTTTGAGGCTTTCCTCTCTGCTTTGAAACAGTCCCTTTATTCAACTCTCCTCCAGTTACCCAGTTGGCGTGTGCCATCTGTTTCCTGCTGGGACCCTGACTGATACAGCATTTTCTATTCGTCTTTGTACTGTCTCTGCCTAGCCACTCACACAGACTCACACGTGTTCCCTGCACACACTCTCTCAGCCTCACCGACTCACACAGCTGATGCACGCGCTCACTCACGCACACTCACCCACAAGCACAGACACACGCCTGTTCACGGGCAGAAGGACACTCGGTGCCCCCACAACACTGCCTGGCCCGGCCCTCTGGGGGACGCAGCTCTGCCCTGCTGAGCGGTGGGGGCGCCGACGCACAGAAGCCCTTCTGCTGGGGTGGGTGTCACCTCGCGCACCCTGGAATCGGTGACTCCTGCCAGTTCTTATTTCCTAAATTTTTTTATTAATAATTGAAAACAGTCTTTCGGCCGTGCTGCGTGGTCTACGGGCTCTTAGTTCCCCCTCCAGGGATCAAACCCACGCCTGCCATGTCTTAACCTTAAGCGTGGAGTCTTAACCTCTGAACCCCAGGGAAGCCGCGCCAGTTCCTAGTTTCGGAAATGCTGCGCTCTGCCTGGGATCGGTGTGGACGGACCCACCAACTGCACGCTCTCAGGGCACGTGGAGAGAAGCCTCCTAAACCCTGAGTTAGACGGCCTTCGGACCTTACACCACCAGGAAGAGGCCTGTGAGCGACGAGACCTCTCCACTCGGTCTCAGGGAGGGACAGGTGGGCACCCGCCCAAACTAAGATCGACTCAGATGGATGGCGCCAGGCGCTCTGGGTGGGAGGGAAGGGAGATGCGCTGTAGCTCAGTACGAGGTCACCCTTCCAATAACTGGAGCTGCCCGTCAGTGATGGACAGGCCTCGTCTGGGCTGCGTCGCAGAGACTGCCGCAGGGACTCGGAGCAGATGACCTCTAAGGCTCCTCTGACATGCCCCTGTGACCTTGGCCTCATCCCGTCCCGCTCTGGAGGGTCTACTTCCTTATCTGTTAAATGGCCGCATTAGTCGAAGTGCCTTCGACAGCTATGACCTCTCTAAGTCTCTGACTTCTGCAGGCAAAGATCCTCAAGATCCTTGGGGTGGGGGCTGACATTTGGAAAGGAGCTGCAGAAGTAATTAGTGATGGAAACTCAAGTCTCTAGCTGCCTCTGAACGTCTGAGTTTGCAGATTAAAAGAAGGCTGAATCTTGGCTGAATGATTCTATTCCCTCCAGAGCAAACGGCAACAGCAGGACATTGGGAAAAAAAAAAAAAATCCTGCCTCTGTTGGAGAGGAAAAAGCAGATGAATTTGTTTGGGAGACAAAAGGCTGGGCTGGACCTCAGATTTTTTGTCATTAAAGTGGGGATGAACAGATCAACTGTCACACTGACCGTGCTAAAGGTCACGTCTCTGACCTCCCAGTTGGGGTGGAAAGCAGCCAAGAAAACAGGTTTGCATCCAGGCGCCACACTTAGCGGCTCTGTGACCTGGAGAGAAGTACTGCACTCGAAAGCCTCTGCTTTCTCATCTATGAAGTGGGGGAAGGCAGCTCCTCCCAGGCAGAGGGTGAGGAATCTTGAGCAAATGCACATGGGACACGTGCAACTCTACAGAGCAGACATACAGAATCCGCACCGCGGCCAAGCCAAGTGAGCCCGGCCGTAACCCTTGTTCTCTTCTCTGAGGTTTTGGATCAGTGGCCAGGAGCCTCCCCGACAGGTGATCTTTGCTTAGCATTAGGTGTTCGTGTGGTGCCTGCAGTTTGTGACAACATGAGGGCAGTGGCTGGCTCCCCGGGGTGGGGAGTGAGGTTGGGGGGTGCTCTGAGGGGCCAGGGCCACAGAGATGCCCCCTGTGCCCTCACTCCTTGGGCTCTCTAGAAACTCTTAAACTGTAAGGGTCAAATAGAGCACATTTGCCTCTTCACACTGGAGCCAAAATCACTGCAGATGGTGACTACAATCATGAAATTAAAAGATGCCTACTCCTTGGAAGAAAAGCTATGACAAACCTAGACTCTGTGTTAAAAGGCAGAGATATCAATTGGCTGACAACAGTCCCTATCGTCAAAGCTATGGTTTTTCCAGTAGTCATGTACGGATGTGAGAACTGGACCATAAAGAAGGCTGAGCATTGAAAAATTGATGCTTTCGAACTGTGGTGTTGGAGAAGACTCTTAAAAGTCCTTTAGACTGCAAGGAGATCCAACAAGTCCATCCTAAAGGAAATCAGTCCTGAATATTCTTTGGGAGGACTGATGCTGAAGCTGAAACTCCAATACTTTGGCCACCTGATGTGAAGAACTGACTCAATGGAAAAGACCCTGATGCTGGAAAAGATGGAAGGTGGGAGGAGAAGGGGACAACAGAGGATGAGTTGGTTGGATGGCATCACTGACTCAATGGACATGAGTTTGGGTAAACTCCGGGAGTTGGTAATGGTCAGGGAAGCCTGGTGTGCTGCAGTCCATGGGGTTGCAAAGAGTTGAACACGACTGAGTGGCTAAACAAAAACAACACTCTAGCCTGGAGGTCTTTGGTGGGAGAGTCAGCTATCTGGGACCCCCACATCTTAGTTTCCCTTGGGCTCCCAGGGATTATGCTCGCAGGATCCTTAAAGGCCCTCTGGCCTGTCTCCCCACATTTAACCCGGGCTTATTTAGGACCAGTCTTTCCTTTTTTACCGGCTCAGCTGGTGAAGAATCTGCCTGAAATTGGGAGACCTGGGTGCGACCTCTGGGTTGGGAAGATTCCCCTGGAGAAGGGAAAGGCTACCCACTCCAGTATTCTGACCTGGAGAACTCCGTGGACTGTATAGTCCATGGGGTCACAAAGAGTCGGATGCGACTGAGCGACTTTCACTTCACTCGTTTAGGACCGGTCTAACTCAGGTCCTGCTGTGCCTAGGGTGACAGCGGGCAGGCGTGCAGTGTATGTGTGGGTGAGCCCACCACGGCCAACTGAAGGTGAGAACTCCAAACCAGTTCTTCTTTGAATGAAAGACTTTCTTCTAAAGCTGTATGCGACCGAGAGTCGGGGTCTTCTTCCTAGCTCTATTCTTCATGAGCTCTCCTGCCAGATGAGTTAGCTGGAGGGCTGAAGAATTCCCAGTGGCCAGAGGGAAGTTATGAAGATGAAGACTTGCATTTTAGATCACAAGAATTTTTATTAATATGTTACTATTTTAAGCCACCATACAAATATCCTTTGTATTGATTTCAGTGTGATGTACTGACTGAATAAATATGACAATTTCTGCCAGGGAGCCAAACAGTATTTTTAACCTACTTTAAATTATGTGTTGTTTCCTATGGTTTTTTTTTTTTAAGTTTAGAGTTGATTATGAAGCCACTTTCAATTTTAAAAAATTCTTCTTCCCAGAGAATACACACATATTTTAAACTATTAATTGTAAAGCTTGTTGTTGTTGTTTTTTAGTCTCCAAGTCGTGTCCAACTTTTTGCAATCCTATGGACTGTAGCCTGCCGGGCTCCTCTGTCCATAAAGGAGTGGATAATTATTTTTTTAAACTACAAACAAAAATTTAAAAAAGGAAAGATGATTTTTTTTTCTTATGGATGCCATTATGTTGGATAATACCATTATAATAGAGGAAATTCGAATATGTGTTTGAAATACATTCTTAATCATATTTTTCCCCTGATTCCTGCCTATTTATCTAATTTGGCCTGTTTACAGTATATAACACTGTATTCTTAATCGGGACCCTGTCAGAAACTTTAGGATCTTAAAAAATTAAGGGGAACCCCCTCCCCCCTCAGCAAGCTGAAATTTTCCACACATTGTCTGATCAGCTCCTCAAGACAATAAGGAAATGCAGAAGGAAGGTCAAGGCCTTTTCAAGGGCTTTTAGTGGGGAAGTTCGCCCCAAGTCCTTTTCTCTCCCTTTCTTCAAAATGGGGAGAGGGATCCCTCATGTCTCAAAGCCATTGGGAATGTAAATGAGGTGGTATTTAAAGGCTGAGTTCTTGTTCGGAAAGTCGCTGAAGAGCTAACAGTAACACTGTAATCATTACTTGTCACTCAGATGAAATCTCTGGGTTACGAACAAAGATACAAAACTTCCACCTTTTGAGAAAACGATACCAGCTCTCACCCTTGCCTGGCGAAGCAAGAAACCTCAGAAAATTCTGGCACAGGAGACACATGCGACGGGCTCAGAATCACGGAACTGAACGTTTCAGGAGGCCGTGGTCTCGGGGCCTAATGGCCAGCTGGGAGCGTGAACCCTCTGCGGGGTCCCTGCCCATGACGGCGAGCTCGGAGGACGGCCCAGGGTCTCCGAGTGGCCGACAGCTGGAAAGGCCTCCCTGATTTTGAGCTGAAACCCGAGGGGGGAGCATGGCACCTTCTGTTCCAGGGTGCACTGTGGCCTGAAGTGTCAGGGTCCCCGTCTCACTTTCGCAGAGTCCCGGGGGACAGGGGGTTACCTGAAATTGTAGCCCGGGGAGACACTGCTCTTCTCGGAAACGCCGTCCAGCCGGGTGAAGGAGTATCTGGGGATGCACTGGTCCCAGGCCGTGTCCAGATCGCACACCCAGCCAATCTTAATGCCCAGGACTCCGCCCTGGATGGACAAGGGGGCGGACTGAGTCCTCCGATGGGGTGGGGTGGGTCCCTGTGGGGTGGGGTCTGAGGGTCGTGACAAATGGACGGGGGATTTCCTGCCATTCTCCAGGTGGAGGGCAGAGGCTGGGAGGAAGAAGAGGGCTCTGCCGCCTGTCGCTCAGTAAAGAAGGGCTGAGACGAGGGTCACAGCCCTTGAGCCTCTCTGAGTCCTGTTTTCGCTACCTTTTTTCTCCCCGTGGTGCTGGCTCTTGTCGAGGCCTGCTTGTGTGGCCCTAGCTGCACTATAGCAGGTGGGATCTGAGTTCCCAGGGCAGGGATTGACCTGCTATTCCCGGCATTGCAAGGGGGACTCTGAACTGCCGGACCACCAGGGACGAGCCTGATTTTTTCTTGATTATCTTTAGTCCCTTAGTTCCAACGCAGGCAAGTGACCACTGATCCACCTTCCCGTGGTGTGGGCGCTCCTGAGAGATCGGAGGCCTCTGCCTGCAGGGGAGCGTGGAGACAGGAGCAGGGAATCGAGCTGGGGGTAGGCAGGAGCTGGGGAGGCAGGAGCGCTGCAGGCAGGCTTGGGCACAGGGTGGGCACAGGTGTTGGGTGCCCCCACCCAGGGCGAGGCCACAGTGCAGCTTCTCCCCTCCCAGGGCCCCCTCCACTGGCCCCTGGGGCCCCCAAGGCAAGAATGGCTCGGTCCTCACCGTTTGGGCCAGTTTGGCAAAATCCTGCCCTGCGAACTTGACCACGTCGCCCACCCGCAGGATGGGGCAGAAGGGGGCTCTGTCGGGGTGGAAGCGGCAGGTCTTCATGTCCGCGGCCGTCAGGTCGGGGAGGAGGTTGCCCCTGGGGAGCAGAGTGGGGCTGACGAGTGGGCTCCCCTCCGGCTCCCTCACCTCGCCCCCACACTGCCCTCCTACGTGAGGGTGGGCGGCCTTATCCTCAGCTCCTCTGTTGTGCTCTGCAGGTGGACACCCCGCCAGGAGGGGCTGAATGGGGGCACCACTGGAGAGGGGCTGCCCCAAGGGAAAAGGGACACCCCACCCACATTTGGGCGTGAGGTGGGGTGGAGAGGACTCTGCCTTCTTCGGAGGCATCCCCGTTCCAGGACCAGGGTCCACTGGCCCTGCCCCCACCCCCCACTGCCCAGCAAAGCCCCCATGTGTGTCCTCAGCCCCAGGGCACAAGGCTGGTGGAGAAACTGGTCCCAGAGTCCACTCTGGGGAGGTCTCCCCCTGGGGAGCCGGGGAAGAAAGGGTGTCCCCCTGGGAGGGGGTGGGGGGCTGTGATGCTTCTTGGCTTCAGGAAGGAGCCTATCCTTTGGCCATCTGATGCGAAGCGCTGATTCATCTGAAAAGACCCTGATGCTGGGAAAGATTGCAGGTGGGAGAAGAAGGGGACGACAGAAGATGAGATGGTTGGATGGCATCACTGACTCAGTGGGCATGAGTTTGGGTAAACTCTGGGAGTTGGTGATGGACAAGGGCCTGGTGTGCTGCAGTCCATGGGGTCGCAAGGAGTTGGAGACTGAGGACTCACTTCTCGAAGTTGAAGAGGGGGAAACGGATGCTGTTCTTGATGAAAATCGTGAAGTTCTCCGCTTCCATCATGACAGGCCTGAAGGCGAGACCAGGAGGCCTGAGCTTGGGATGAGGAAGGCGTAACCAGGAGGAGGGACCACCTACCTCCCTGGGAGCACCTCCTGACAGCCGTGTGGTCGTGGCGTCTCAGGGTCTGAGGGACAGCGGGGCTGAGGGAGATGCTACCGAGGGCCCCTTCCCCGACCTGGGAGTGGACGGGCCCAGGGAGCCCAAAGGCGCGGAGCATGCCCGGGCCCTTACGTCTCCACCGTGTCCACCTCCGCCGGGCACCAGCCCTGGATCTCGCAGGTCCGGAGTGCAGAGCTGTAGTTGACGCAGCGGCCGGTGAGGATCCCTGCGAGGGCGGAGCTGCGATCACTGGGTGCACACCCTGCCCTTCACCCTTTCCCCCTCTCCTCATCGGGGATGCCCCCCAACACACACAGGGACCCTGCAGGTGGAGGGAAAGGACAGGCTGGGCCAGGGAGGAGGACTGGGGGTCCTGTGGTCCTCAGAGCTCCTCCCTCCTCGCCTCCCTAGCTCTGGACCGGGCTGGACGGAAGGGACGACACATCCCTCCGTGTCTCAAGCCCCTTCACCACGGCTCTTTCCTGCCTCCGAGCTTTGGCTGCCTCTGCTCCTCTTGCCTAGAATGCCAAATCCTGCCTGTTCTTCAGGGCCCATCTCAAATGTCCCTGTCTCTAGGAAGCCACTCGGGGCCACCCACCAGGAACCAGGGGCTTCCCTGTTGGCTCAGCAATAAAGCATCTGCTTGCAATGCAGGAGCCCCAGGAGACCTGGGTTCGATCCCTGGGATGGGAAGATCCCCTGGAAGAGGGCCCGGCAGCCCACCCCAGTGTTCTGGCCTGGAGAATCCCAAGGACAGAGGAGCCTGGTGGGCTACATACAGTCTGCAGGGTCGCAAAGAGTCGGAGATGACTGAAGTGACTTAGCACGCACACGCCAGAAACCAATCTTTCTTCCTCCCAGCCCCCCGAGGCCCACTGTGTGTCTGTGACAGCCCTGGCCACCTTGGGCATACCTGTATGCCCCCCATCGCTGGACTGGCAGCTCTGGGGGCAGCTCCTGCTGGGGTGGTACATGGCAGGTTTCCATCAGAGTGGGCAGTGCCACCCGGGACCCCTGATTCCCACCCTCTCCCTTGGCAGGGATGTGCTGCCTTCAGGGTCCAGCTGACGCTGTGGGGTTGGGAGGGGGTGGAGAGGGGGCAAAACTCACCTCCCCCAGGGAAGCGCTCGGGCCCGCACTGGCTGTCTGACACACAGCGGAACTTCTCCTCGCTCTGCAGGGAGACAGGTGTGGGTAGGATCTGTCACCCTGGGGGGCAGTGGGGGCACTGGAGGGTGGGGAGGTCCCAGGACGCAGCTCCGGGGCTGGATCCTGGGCCTCTGCTTGCACCCTCAACCCCAAGCCTTCCCCAACCACGCTGCCCTGCCCTCACCTCTGGGCAGAAGCCTTGCATCTGGTTTTCCGTGACAATCATCTTGGTGATGATGACAAAGACAGAGGTGCCCTTGGGAGGAGGAGGAGGGAGAGGGAAAACGCAACAATGCCAGTTTGAGTGGTGAGTACGACTGTTATCCCCACAGCACAGATGAGGAACTGAGGCTTACTGTTATCCCTATTGTACAGATGAGGAAACTGAGGCTTACTGTTATCCCCATTGTACAGATGAGGAAACTGAGGCTTACTGTTACCCCACTGTACAGATAAGGAAGCTGAGGCTTTCTCTTATCCCCACTGTACAGATGAGAAAACAGGCTTGGACCCAGAGATTTGGCCAAGGTCACTGGGCAAAGGAAAGGCAGAGGTGGGGTCCAAGCCAGACTCTTTCCAGCCATCCTCCAGGCCCTTCTTGCTCCCTCCAGTGTGTTGTCCTTGATTTCAGGGCAGATTGTAGCAGAGCCAGAGAGAAACCCGGCTCCCTGACACCCAGTGCTGCCTAGCAAAGTGGGAAGGCAGGCCCCAGCCTCTCAGCACCTCCCAGATGCTGAGGAAGGGGTGCCCCGGATCACTGATGCCGTGGCATCTGGTCTGGGAATCCCATCGGCGCTCCTTGCCTTGGCCCCTCCCTGCCAACCTACCCAGCCTCTGGGCGCCCACAGGGTCTGGGCGGGGCAGAGGGATGTACCTGGGGTGGGGTCACATAATCAGACACGTCCATGACTCGGTTGGCATAGCGTCCGAAGCCCTTCACCTTGGTCACCACTGAGGATTCGATGGCCGTGTCCCGCACCTGGTACGCCTTCTCGTGCAAGAAAACCCACCTGGGCAGGGTGGAGAACAACAGAGGAGGGGCTAGGCCGTCAGACAGAGGCTGGGCGAGGCCCCTTCCTGCCCACCTGGAGGCCTGGGCCAGCCCTGGCTTGGCTTAGAGTCGTTTCTGCATCTTTCTGCACTTTCCCCCGAAGAGCCCTTTGAGACTCCCTTTTTCCTAATTGAACCCCTCCTTGAAATGTTAATACTATCGGTGCCATTGTGTACTGTTTGTTGTTTTGTGCCTTTCACATAAAAAGAGTGAGATTTTTGGACTTCCCTGGTGGGCCAGTGGTTAAGCTTCCGCCTGCCAGTACCAGGGACACGGATTCAACCCCTGGTCCCGGAAGACCCTACGGGCCCCGGGGCAGCAACCCTGGCAGACGACTAGCAGCCTGGGCGCTCTGGGGCCTGTCGGGCGCAAGGGGACCCGGAGTGACAAGAAGTCACTACCGCTGGACCGCTGGAGAGGGGCCCTGCTCTCTGTAACTAGAGAAGGCCACCGTGCGGCAGCGCAGACCGAGGGTAGACAGAAAGCAATTAATTTAAATTTAAAAGAAAAAAGCATTTTTAAAAGAGTAAGTTTTTTTTTTTTTTTTAAGTTTTCCAAGAACCAGTTTTCAGCCCTGCTGCCCTTCTCTCTCTGGCCGCATCTGGAGAGGGGATGCAGAGGGTCATGGGCCTCTGACCCCAGAGCCTCCCAGGCTTTGCGCACGGCTGTGTCCAAAGGGCTTGCACACGGCAGGGCCAGCGGACACGCCAACGCAGGCCCTGGGCGCTGGATGAGAAGGACAGAGGAGGAAGGCAGGCCTGCCGAGCGCGCCCGGCAGGTAGGGGGGTGGCTGGGAGGGAGGTGGGGCCGCCTATTTCTTGGCTTGTGCTGCCACCCAGCGGGCATCCACCTGCACTGACTGACGTCAAGTAAGAAACCGTGGTCCTTGTCCCCAGAGACCTGGAGCCAAAGAACAAATTTAATAGAGAAGTGCGAAAACGCAGACACGAAGGGAAATAGTCAAAGGAGACAGAGTAATGATTTAGCCAAGTCCAGGAGCTTCAGTTCCTGCTCAGGGGCTAGAGATAGCCCTCTGAGCCCTAATCTTTGAGCTGGCTTATAGATACCAAGACCCCCACCAGGTGGAGGAGTTGGATTAGGTGGTGAGCAGACTGTAGCCACGACGCAAGCTGCCACAATTCTGAGAACTGGCCTCAAAAAACAAAAAACAAACAAACAAAAAAAACCATAAAGAAACAAGCCAACCCTGGAGCTGAAGAGGGACTGGACTGAAAGCAGCCGGGACACCGCGGGTCAGACCACTGACAGCCAGTTTCAAGATGACTTTGGGAGCCGACGGTGCTGTTTCTGCCTGCAGCTTTGCCCAGCCTTCAGCCTTAAAAGCTGAAGCTCCCTGATTGTCAGGTGGGGTGGTGGTGGTGGTGTGGGGAGTCTGCCTTTGGAGAGCAACTAGCATCCTGAAGCAGAGCAAACCTTCCCTTCCACTGACCTGGCCTCTTTACCGGCTTCTGAGCAGCAAGCAGCTGAGCCCGCTGTCAGTCGCGCGGCTTCTCCCCGCAGCATCAGGGCAGAGAGGGCCCACGTGTCTCCGGGAGGATGCCCTGGTCTCCCTCCCTTCCTGCCTCCCTCACGGGCTCCCCCAGCCTTCCCCAGCAGCAAGGAGGGGCTGCCCACAGGTTCCTTGCGTTCCCCTGGGTTTCGGGGCAGTGGCCGCCTTTTCACGGGAAGTCATCCCCTGCCCTTGGGGCTCAGGCGTGGAGAGGCGTCTTCACTGTCCTCACTGTGCGGACAACAGAACCGCGAACACATTTGGAAAATGCTGTGTGTGCTCAGCTCTGGAGACACACTGTGACCTCTCAGGGACTCTCCAGGCGCATGAGGGGAATATGGTGTTAGGGTCGTCTTCCGATGCTCACCAGCGCGATATCCGATGGGGGAACCCTGTGAGATGAAGACAGGCAGGAGGAATGGAGACCGAGGAGCAGAGAAGGCAAGGCTGCCGGGGAGGGGGCTGAGGGCTGGGAGGTGGCTGCAGGCTGACCCAAGGAGCTTAGAAGTAGGGGTTGGGACTTCAAGCCTGGGAGCTTTCTAACCTCTGGGGCCCCCTGATGTTGGGAGACGCAGAGGGGAGCAGCTCGTAGGTCGTGCTGGGGCCCCGGTCACTGGTGGGGTCCTACCTATGGGACTGAACTTTACAAGCGGCTCCTCATTCAGTTTTCAGTGAGAGGGTTCGCAGTCACCCCCTAGTGGGGCTTCCCTGTGGCCCCTGAACTCTTTTTTTTAAAAGACATTTAATTATTTGGCTGTGTAGGGTCTCAGTTGGGTTTCCTGGGTGGTTCAAGGGGTAAAGAATCTGCCTGCAATGCAGGAGATGCAGGTTCGATCCCTGGGTCGGGAAGATCCCCTGGAGGAGGGCATGGCAACCCACTCCAGTGTTCTTGCCTGAAGTCTCCCCATGGATAGAGGAGCCTGGCGGGCTACAGTCCACAGGGTCACAAAGAGTCAGACACGACCGAAGCGACTGAGCACGCACACACACAGGGGATCAGTTGCAGCACACGGGCGTCTGGCTGTGGTGTCTCACCTTACCTGCCTCAAGACACCTGGGATCTTAGTTCCCCTACCAGGGGTTGAACCAGTGAACCAGGGTCCTCTGCATTCAGAGGCAGATTGTTAACCACTGGACTGCCAGGGAAGTCACCGGCGCCTGAGTTCGGAACGCTGTCTTGAGCGGGAGGGAAAGGGTGGTCACCCCAGCGCTGGCCGAGGGCTCCTCACCTGCATTGCTGTTCCTGCCTTGTTCCAGGCAGTGCCCTGGGTAATGAGCCATTAAGAGTTCTCTGCATGCTTACGAAGCGCTCCCGGAGCACCCTGCCTCCGTGGAAGTCTGCAGGGGGGAGAGCTTTACTTCCCTTGCCCCGCCTCTTGTGGTTTGAACTGGGAGGCGGTTTCATCGAGGTCTCTCCGGAGGGAAGGCCGCTCACGGAGAGGCCGCACCTGCCATCTCGTCCCAGCAGAAGGGAAGGGAGTGATTACAGAAAATGTGGACGTTGTCCAGAGCGCTTTATCAGCTCCAGGGCTGTGGCCCTTGGAGCCAAGGCAGGGAGGGCCGTCCCGACCGAGGCCCTCTGCGGCTGTGGTGCCCTCGCCCGCGTGGGGGCACCGTGGCTACACGGCCCCTGGACCCTCCGTGGGCCTGGCCATGGGATGGACACACCTCTGAGTGTCCAGCAGTGAAACAAACGATCAGCCTCTCCTGTCCTTAAGGTCTGGGGACCTTTGGGTGAGAAGCGGAGTTCAGATGGTCACCGTCACTGCAGGATCAGCGCAGCATGCTGAGAATGCAAGAATCCTTACTCACGACCCAAGGGGATGCTGTGCCATCATCCTCACACTACACATGAAGGAACCCAGGCACGGAGCGGGGCACTGACTTGCCAAGCTGGCAGGCACGCACAGACCCTGGTCACGCCTGCGGGATCCCTGGCAGGGTCCCTTCCCCTGGACCCCGGTCCTTTGTCCTGCTGGCCTTGCCCCATCAGCCGGGAGGGCGGCCCCGGCTCAGTAGGAAGAGTGAAGGGCCCAAGGGATGATTAAGCAGCCTCTCTCCTTCTCCTCCTGCCTCGTGGCTCCTTCCTGTGCCCATAGGGAGGTGAGGCTTCAGCAGGGTTCCCCCTCCGAGTTGAATAACAAGCGGAAGCGCTTCAGTGCCCCCTTGGGGCATGCGGGCAGCTGGAGAAAGGAGGGGTGTTCATTTCCAGAACAGAGGGGCCGTGTTGGTCTCCAGAGGCCAGGGCTGAGGAGACGGGGCGGCACTGAGCCTCCAGTTCTTGGCACCGATTCTGCTGCTCTGACTTCTTTTCTCGCGTTCCTGGTTCATTATTTATAGTGTGGGAGGCGGGCAGCAGCTCCCTGGCAGGTGGGATGTGCAGGATGGAAGTCAGGGCAGTGTCCCATCTTGTCCACCGCACAGGAGTCAGGGAGGAGATCGGGATGAGTATGAGGGTGTGTGTGTCTGTGTGTGCACGTGCGCGCCCACGGGGATCAGACGGGTCTCTCAGGAAGGTGTGAGCTGGGCCAAGGGAAAGGGGGACACGCCGGGAGCCTGGGAAATGTCAACAGTCAATCGCTTCCCGAGTCACCCAGTCCAGGCACTGCTGTGAGTCACCTCCTCTGGCCAGAAGCCTCGGAGGTAGCATCATCCGGATACAGGGACTGAGACATGGAGATGGAAAGTGACCTGTCTGAGCCCCACTCCTGTTGGGGTCGGAGCCAGGCTTCTAACCAGGTCTCCCCATCACCTGGCTGGGGCACGGGGCACGGGGCACGGGGCGGGCAGAAGCAAAGCCGTGGGATCCCACACCCCTGTCTGTAAACTGGATCAGCCCCACCACCCCCCTTTAACAGCTTTACACGTTGGACATCTTTGGAAGCTTTGACCTGAGGCTGAACATTGTGAACCAAAGCAGGTGGCCACGCAGATGGGGGTCTTGGAGTGGGAGAACCAGGGCAGGGCTGTGGTGGACTGGAGGCGCCTGCAACCCCAACAGGCCCTCCCCAGGGCGGAAGGGACACCCCAGAGGTGGGAGGCCCTCATTGCTGCTTTCCAGGCTGTGGGCTTTCCTGCAGGAAGGCCCCAGGAACCAACCCCGGGCCGAGCACTGGCTGGCACATCTGGGCACTCAAGCCTCAGCGATCATCTCCTTCTTCCTCCTTAGGTGCCCACGGGATCCGGACAAGGGGTTGGCTCTTAGGAAGTCCCCCCCATGCCCCACCACTGCAGAGGAGACTGGGCATTACCAGCTGGGCCCAGAAAGGGCACGAGAAACACACAGGAAGTCCTGACGGAGCACCTCTGTGCACCTGGGGTGAGTCAGGAAGCCAGGGACGAAGGGTGTGAGCCGTAGTCGAGCAGCTGAGGCTCAGGTCAGTGTGTGTGTGGAGTTGATTAGGTGGTGTGTTGCTGTGCATGTGTAAAAGAAGAGGTTGGTTCTTGTTATTTACGCCCTAGGTAAAGCTGTGCATCTGGTCTACCTGGCAGGGCTAATGTGGAAGAGATTCAACTCGAGCTTTAACCTCAAAGCACTAAAAGTCCTTTCAAATCCTCCTGCATCAGAGCCACAGTCACCTGTCTTTGCATGACTGCCTGGCCTCTTAATGGGTTCTCCCGCGTCCACTTCTGCCCATGCCAATCCCTGGCGTGTCAGCCAGGGCTTCCCACCTCTCCCCCTACACACAAACACACACAGGTTAAAACTCATCAGGAGCTTCCATCACCGTCCATTACTCCTCTGTAGCAGGGAAAGATCCGAGGTCCAGCCTCTGCCTGTGGCCGCAGCCCTGTTCTCCACCATCCTCTCCTTGGCTCCCTCTGCTCCAGCCACCAGGACCCCTTCTCGCACTGCATTCAGCAGGCTCTTCCTCTTCGCAGAGCGGGCCTCCTCTGCCTTGAACCCCCTTCCTTCCCTGCCCGCACCTGGTGGCTCTGACTCATCCTTCAGCTCTTGGCTTCACTGTTTCATCTCGAGAAAGCCTTCCCTTACTTCTCCGGATGGGTCGGGTCAAAAGCAAACCCCTCCGTACCCGCGGCCCTCGGGGCACTAGGCGCCCCTTCTTCATCTCCGAGCCATGCCTGCCATTTTATATCTGCTCGTGGAGACAGTCTGATTAGTATCCATCTCTGGCCGGGTCAACTCCATCGGGGTGGGGACCCGTCCCGCTTGGGCCCACTGTTCCTGCCTCCGTGTCAGGACACGCTCGATACAGTCCTGCTACCTTCGTGACAATGGACGCGTGTCCGGGATCATGTGCAGAGAGATGGGGCTGAGGCCAGGGGCGGGGCTGAAGAGCGCGCTGATGGAACTGCCAGGCGCTGCTCCGCAGGGAGCTGTCAGGCTGGGAGATGGATGGGGCTGGATGTCAAGATGCCAAAGAGCCTCTCCCACCTGCCCAGCAGGCTGGCCTGCAGCACTGAGGATGTGGCACTGGATTGGATCAGGGAGAGACAAGGGTGGTGGGGGGTGGGTGGATGGAGCCCTCTGGCTCTTGCCTCCATCAGCCTCCGGCCTGGAGCCCACGGAGCCAGGTCAGGCTGGAAGGTGCTGAAGAAGCTCTGTGCTCACCTGGACCAACAGACCCTTCTGCGGCGACGAACAACCACAGCCACGCACACACAGGCAAACACGAAGCCTTAAGAGCCAACTTTGAGCCAGGCGCCGGAGACGCCGACAGAGAGCATGTGCAAACATCCTATCTCGTGAAACCTCAATGTTGGAACAGAACTTCATTTAAAGCCATTTAATCCCCTCCCAAAGCTTGAATCCTCCTCTAATGTCTCTGCGAGGAGACTGCGTCTGCATGAATGAAGCCCGCTGCTTCTCAGCATGCATGTGGAGCTGCTAAAAATTTCCTTCATCCACGTCCACCCATCTTTCCACGCACTACTCTGTCCTGGCGGGCCAGCAGGTCCCCTCCTGTGGCCCCAGCCCACACACACACGGGTCTCCTTTGACCTCCTGGCATGAACTCCTGACGGTCATCGGTGGCTTTCTGTCTCCCACATGCAGACCCATTGTCCCACGGAACAGCGTGAGGCTAGAGAGCCGAATGCCAGGAAAAAAGAAACAGACCTCTGGGGTTTCTGTCCCGCTTTCCTGGTTCGAATGACCGCGTGAAGGACAGAACCTGTGTTCCCCCTGGCCATTGTCTGTTTCACAACCCTTTGTGTACACATGTGTGTACGTGTGTGCGTTGTGCACCTGCAAGAGGTGGGGGCTGAGAGGGGGTGTTTGGACCTCCCTGGCTCTTAAGCAACTCCCAGGATGGAGTCTAGGGCATGAAGTCAGGTGGACGTAAGGCACTGATGCTTTCTGACAAAAGGGAGTATTTCTGGTTCTTGAGGGGGGCGGTTCCCTACGTCATGCTCAGAAAAGCCTCCTTTCTCTGCAGTAAATCTCCCCTGGAGGGGTATTTGCACCCGTTCCTGCCCGCAGCCCATCCCCTATCAGGGACAGGGTCCCCCACCCCAACTCCCCCCTCGTCCTGCCCTCAGAGAGTGAGGGCTCCCCTTCCACGCTCTCTCAACATCTTGCTCAGCCCGTCCCTTCTCTGAACCCTCTCCGCCAGCCACCTGGTCAACCTGTCACTGCCTCCCTTGTCTTATCGCCTTCCCCTCCCTTCCCCTGGCTCCCTCATCTTTCCGAGACCCCTGAAGAGTTGACTGAAGGGAATGGGAAGATGTGTGTGTGTGTGTGTGTGTGTGTGTGTGTGTGTGGATGGGGCGCGGGAGAGGGGTTGGGTGGTCTGTTCCCTGGCTGGGGCTGGGCTGAGGGAGATGAGAGAGGGAAGGGGAGATGGTGGATGGGCAAGAGCTCCCCTCCTCAGGGTGCCTGGCTGCGGTCCAACTCCGGAGGGTTTAGTGGGAAAAAGAACTCCCTGATGACAGCAGTGGAGGCCAGTGCCTGGGACAGAGCCCCACAGATGAGGCTGTTGCCCCCCAAAAGGGGAGACGCTTAGGCAGCAATCCCCGGGGCGGCCCTCGGGGTCGCTAGGACCTCACGTTTCTAGGTCCTGGGGGCCAGAGACTCACCCCACGAAGTAGGAGATGATGAGAAGCTGAACCGCTCGGTTGATAATCCCGATGGTCCAGCTCTTCACGACCACCGACTTGGTGGTCTCGTAGGTAAAGAAATCTGAGATGCAGTTCATGCTGAGAGAATGACCCCTCCGTAGAGACCCGATGGTGGACTCAGGAGGGAGGGGTCATCCGGATGGAGGCTGGGACGAGGGGGCAGCTTAGAGGGGGCTTGAGGAACGTGGAGCCTGTTCCTTTAAGTCAGGCAACCCTAGCCCAGGGCTCAGCCTCTCTCTGCTCTCCACCCTCTGGGCTGCCAAGAGTCCAAGGCCAGGGTGGGGGACCCCCTTTTTGTCGGTCTCCACCCCACTCCCCTGTGATGTCACGGCAGGGGTGGGGTCTCCAATCCCTGGCTCCTGATTGCCTCGGATGCAGCTGGCTGGGGCCCTCTGGGACTTGTGCTTTATCTGCACTCTGTCTACCGCTTCGGTTCTCTCGGTTCTCTCGTGCTGCGTCTTCACCCCAGCTCACCAGCTGCTCCACGCTCTCCTGAAAGCCCCTTGCAATACCCCACCCCACCCACCTAGCCGCCTGCTTGAGCTGAGTTCACTCCTGTCTTCCTACAGCACTCAGTTCTACAGACACCCCCTCTTTTCAAGAGCTGCCATCAACAGTGTGGGTTAGGGGAGACGGGGTCTCCTGAACTTTTCTCCTGGTCTCACGGGAGAGGGTGACTAAAGAATCACTTAGTTTCCATTTCCTATTCATCCTGGCAGTGGCTGAAGTTCTACTTCCAGCATTGCATTATAACACCGGGTGCTTTTTTTTGGGGGGGGTTGTTTTACTGTCAGTTTACTTATCTGAATCATCTGTTAGATTACATGCTTCTGGAAGGCTGGGGCTGTTTCCATCTTGTTTGCTAGTTTCCTTAAATCCTACCACCATGCCAGAGCTCAATGCCTATTTATTGGATCTCGTTGAATTTACGTTGCTAGAGAGTGTGGGAACAGCCAGCACCCAGAGGGTAAAGCCATGAGTTCAGGGAGCAACGGTGCATGTGCATTCACATCGTCTCTTGTCCCAGGATCGAAGCTACTGGTGTAACCGCAGGTCAGACTGTCAGAGAAATGTTGAGTTTCAACATTCTGCCCTAATGTCTCCATGCACGACACACGTTGTCAGTCATTCTGAATGTAGAGTCACAGTGAGGACGACGGAGGAGAGCGAGACCGTGGTAGGTAGGTCTGCCTTCAGCTCTGTTGCCAGCTGAGACCCCAGGGCTACTGCCCTAAGGGCCTCGGTTTTCCCCATCTGCACAGAGGTTGGAGCTGGCAAACCCAGACATCTCTCCCAAGTCCGGCCTCCTCTGATTCTGCGAGCTGCACCCTAGGACTCTAGAAGGTGGGGGGTGTGGGAGTGGCTGGCTTCCGCAGTCCCAGAGTGATAGGCTTTCAAAGCAGTTGTGGCTCCGTGACGAACCTGACACCAGCGCTTGACCTTGGCACGGCCGCTGGCCAGCCCCTTCCAGGCACCACAGCTGGCAGGGGCTGCGGGAAGTTTGGGGGGGGCTGCAGCGAGCTCATTTGCGGAAGGACCCGGTCTTCGCTGGACAAGAGAGGGCGGTGCAGCCACAGCGACATCAACCCCCGCATTCTCCTGGGAGCCAGCGGGAGGGGTCACTTTTCTGCCCACTCTTCCAATCGGTTCCTTCTTGGGTCAGACTCCTTTCTGCTTCGCAGAAACCCCTACTGGGCAGGAGACACCCGCGCATCATTCCAAGGGCCACGCGCTTCGGGGCCCAGTGTGATAAAAACACTACGCACGTGCTCTTTGGAAGAGCCCCGGCGTCTCTGGCGCTTACGGGCCCCGGTCTCCGGGCCGGGGTCGGCGGCGGGCGGGCCCGCGGTCCTCCGGGCCGCCGGCGCTCTAGCCGCGCGCCTCGCGGGCGGCGCCTCTCTAGCCGGCCGCCGTCTCTGTGGCCGGCGCTTCCGGTGGCGGGACGCGGGGCCGCGCACGCGGGAAGAGCCTGCCCGGCGCCCCTGCCCGGCCCACCGCGCCGTCCCCCCGCCCGGCGCGCCCCTCGCCCGGGCGCCGGCGGCCGCGAGGCTCCGGCCGGAGGAGGTGGGTGGTCGCCGGGCTCGGGCCCGGCTCCCCCGCGGGGTGCGCGCGGTGGGCCGGCCCGGGTTGGAGGCGGCCGGCCGCGGGCGAGTCCATTCGCGGGGCGGGGGCAGCTGCGGGTCTGGGGGCGCTGGGGGGTCTGCGGGGGGCGCCGCGCGCGCTGAGCCGGCCGGGCCCTGGGGGCTGCGCGGCTCGGGCACCCGCGGCGCCCGGTGCAGCGCCCAGGGCGGGTGTCGGATGGGGGGGGTGTCAGCACTTCTTGGGGCAGGCCCGCACCCCCAGACCTGGGCCAGAGCCCCAGAGCCCTGCCGGTGGACCCCCGGGCGGAGGAGATCGGACGCATGCCCGGCGCGGCGGGCCCATCCTGGGGCACCGTGAGCGGCTGTCCTTCCTACCCACCTCTCTCCCTCTCGAATCCAGATCCCCAGCGCGCCCTGCGTCTGCGCGCCCATCCAGGAGTTTCGAGGGGTACCAACAGGGCTCGGTCAACATGGCAGAAACCCTGGAGTTCAACGACGTGTATCAGGAGGTGAAGGGCTCCATGGTGAGCAGGGCCCCGCGGAGGCAGGGGCAGGACCTGCAGGGCCACTGATCATGGGCATGCTGGTTTGGAAGAGGGGTCAGGGTACCCGTGTGTGCTTAGGGTTCCCCCCAACTGAGAAGCGGTACCCAGAGGAAGGACCAGAACCAGGTCGGCTTGAAGGGCCCCACAGCTGGTATACGTAGTCCGGGAGCCCGGAAGCTGAGACCCTGCAAGGGTTGTGGTGCCTGAACCAGGGTTGGAGCCCAAGGGTCCTGGCGGGCTTGTCTCCCTTTACCGGCCCTCAGGGCTCACCGCTGCTGCTGCTGCTCCCGTCTGTTGATATCAGGCGGGCCCAGAAGGGGCGCGGGGTAGGACTGACCCTGGTCTGCTGCCCTGCGGCGTCTCCACGCATTTGGGCCTGTTTCCTTGACAGAATGACGGTCGGCTGAGGCTGAGCCGGCAGGGCATCATCTTTAAGAACAGCAAGACGGGCAAAGTGGACAACATCCAGGCTGGGGAGCTGACCGAAGGCATCTGGCGCCGGGTGGCTCTGGGCCACGGGCTTAAGCTGCTCACGAAGAATGGCCACGTCTACAAGTACGATGGCTTCCGGGAATCGGTGAGACACCCTGTTGCCATCACCCCCTCTTGACTGTGTATCCCCTTTATTTTTATTCTGGAGAGACGGGTGGGGCCCCTTCTGATAACTGCGCGATTGCTGGTCTGGGCTCCTTACAGCAGGACCAGTGAAGCCATTAAGCAGTCAGCATTCAGTTTTGGGTCTGTCTCAGGAGTTTCTTTGTGCCCTGACTCCAGTTTTTCTACTGTTCTAATGTTTTTTCTTCTTGGTGGCTTCTCCCTGGTGCCTTTATCCAGGTTCTGGGTCATACTTCATGCTTTAGTTTGGGTTTTGTTTTTCCATTGTGACCTGCGTGCATTAAAGGCTACTTCATCCTTACTTCGACTTTTGCTGAAGCAATACCTGTACAAATTCAGAAGAAACATTTCAAGAACCCTAACTGGGAATGTCAGCCTCTTACGTTATTCCTCTCCCAGCCTGAGAAATGACCCAGAAATAATTTCTTTCATCAGTCTTTTAAACAATTTTATAGCTGTGATTCTTAAGTTAGCCTGGATTTCTGATAAAAGGTATAACGGGACAGCGTCTCAGAAACAGATAATCCTAGAACATCCAAGTTTGTGTTCAGGCCATCAGGAGTTTACTGGGCTGGTTCTGTTTCCTCTCCCTACAGGAGTTTGAGAAACTCTCTGATTTCTTCAAAACTCACTATCGCCTGGAGCTGATGGAGAAGGACTTATGTGTGAAGGGTTGGAACTGGGGAACTGTGAAGTTTGGTGGTGAGTCCTCTGGGAGATCGAGGCTTCGGGGGAGGAGGAAGGATGAAAGTTTCCCCTTGTAACTGGTCTTGCTCTCTTTCTGCCACTGTCTCTGATCTCCTGTCTGTCTGTAAATGATCACGTGTTTATCAAAGACCAACGGTGTATTAGGCACTCTGCCTGGTCCCTGGGGTCTGGGATGAGTAGACAGACCAGGGCCCTCTCTGGTCTGCAGGAACCTGCAGTGTGGTGGGAGCACAGTTTATGCTGAGCCAGGGGAGGAGCCTGTGGATGGACCGCCCGCCTTGTCCCCACAGGGCAGCTGCTTTCCTTCGACATCGGCGACCAGCCGGTCTTCGAGATCCCTCTCAGCAACGTCTCCCAGTGCACCACCGGCAAGAACGAGGTGACGCTGGAGTTCCACCAGAACGATGACGCGGAGGTCTCGCTGATGGAGGTGCGCTTCTATGTGCCGCCCACCCAGGAGGACGGCGTGGACCCCGTTGAGGTGAGGCCTCCTGTGCTGCTGAGCGGGCTCGGAGAGCCCCGTGGCCGGCTCCCAGCGGCTTGATGACCCGCGGGTGCTTCGGCAGGCCTTCGCCCAGAACGTGCTGTCGAAGGCGGATGTGATCCAGGCCACCGGAGACGCCATCTGCATCTTCCGGGAGCTGCAGTGTCTGACGCCCCGTGGCCGGTATGACATCCGCATCTACCCCACCTTCCTGCACCTGCATGGCAAGACCTTTGACTACAAGATCCCCTACACCACCGTGCTGCGGCTCTTCCTGCTGCCCCACAAGGACCAACGCCAGATGTTCTTTGTGGTGAGTGGGAACCCCTTGGGGCGTTGGGAGGTGGATGCCACCCGCATCCGCCTAGTTCATTGGCTGGTCGTTGCCAAGCCCTGGCTGGCGCTGAGCCTGGTCGATCCTTCCCCCGCAGATCAGCCTGGACCCCCCAATCAAGCAGGGCCAGACCCGCTACCACTTTCTCATCCTCCTCTTCTCCAAGGACGAGGACATCTCCCTGACGCTCAACATGAACGAGTGAGTGCGGCTGTCCCTGGCCCCGGGCAGGGGGTGGGCAGGCGGGCAGAAGGCCGCAGCGCCCCCGCCGCGTCTTGCTGTTGGCAGGGAGGAAGTGGAGAAGCGCTTCGAGGGCCGGCTCACCAAGAACATGTCCGGATCCCTCTACGAGATGGTCAGCCGGGTGATGAAGGCGCTGGTGAACCGCAAGATCACGGTCCCTGGCAACTTCCAGGGGTGAGCGCCAGCCTGAGCTGCGGCCTGCCGGGGTGGGGAGATGGGCGGCGAGGTGACCCCGCGCTGGGAACGCAGCCCTGCGAGAGCCTGGGCGGGCGGTCGCTGGAGGGGGCAGCCTCTTGAGGCTTGCGCACCCGGGGCCTGGGGCACGCTGTGTGCCCGCTGCCCAGGCGGCGCTGACCTGACCCCCCTCGCCCCGCAGGCACTCTGGGGCCCAGTGCATCACCTGCTCCTACAAGGCCAGCTCGGGGCTGCTGTACCCCCTGGAGCGGGGCTTCATCTATGTCCATAAGCCACCCGTGCACATCCGCTTTGATGAGATCTCCTTTGTCAACTTCGCCCGTGGAACTACCACCACACGTTCCTTTGACTTTGAAATTGAGACCAAGCAGGGCACCCAGTATACCTTCAGCAGCATTGAGCGGTGAGCACCTCTGCCAGCCCTCCTGGGCACCCTGGTCCCGACCCAGCCTCCTCCACTGGGCGGCCCGGCCTCTCCAGGCGGGCGACTCTTCTCTGATGCGTTGAGCCTTGAGCAGAGTTTTTCTTCTGCTACCTGGAATTTGGCCCTCTCCCTTGGGGTGCTCAGCCTTTGGCAGCTGCTCCATTGCTTGCTTCTGAACTTAAAAAAATGCAAGTGCTGTATGTATTTGGTTCTCCTCTCCCCCCACGATGGAAATGCTCTCTCCCCCTTTCCTGGAATGAGCTCTGTGCCCGAGAATTCAGCAGCTGTGTATGAATGCTGGCTGGGGGCTCCACATTTCCCATACATGTTCGTGTTCAACCTTCATGACAGCCTGAGAAGGACGGGCTACAGACCAGCAAAGTGCCAGCACGTCCCCTAGCCCACCTCCCCCCTGCTTGTGTGTGTGGGTGGACAGGCAGCACCCCTTCCTGCCTTTTCTTCCTCTGAAATCTCGAGATCTTGTAAGTTTCCTTCAAGACCAGCCTCCGACTCCTCTCTGCCTGCTGTCTACCGGGGGTCTCTGAGATCCCGGGTGCGATCCAGCTGTCGAGGCTTCCAGCCCCCAGGGGGTGTCAGGGCAGCCCGCGGCCACCCCTTGTCGGGCCTGCCCATCGTGTGACGGGCACCTCTCCTCACAGGGAGGAGTACGGCAAGCTGTTCGACTTTGTCAATGCCAAGAAGCTCAACATCAAAAACCGAGGCCTGAAAGAGGTACCTGGGCGTGCGCGAGGGCAGCCTCGCCCGTTATCTCAGTCGGGAAGGGGCTGGGGTTGGCGCGGCTTCTTTTTCACTCTCTCTTCTCTTCTCGCCCTTGTAGAAAAAAGAGGTGCGTGAGACCCTCCCCCTCCGGGTACAGGTTTCCTGGCATGACCTTAGAGCAGGCTCCGCAGCCCCGCAGGGGCCCCCGGGCGGCCGGGCGCGGGAGGGGCTTGGACTAACCGGGTCGGCAGGGGGTCGGGCAGATGCCCCGCGCAGAGCTGTGTGTGGACACGCGGCCCCCGGGGCTCCGAGCGCGGCTGCTCTGAGCTGCTCACAGGCATGGGGACGGCTTCGGCGGGCGCGGGGCCGGGGGGCTGGCCCTGAGCCCCACGCCCGCCCTGCAGGGCATGAACCCCAGCTACGACGAATACGCCGACTCGGACGAAGACCAGCACGACGCCTACCTGGAGCGAATGAAGGAGGAGGGCAAGATCCGCGAGGAGAACGCTAACGACAGCAGCGAGGACTCCGGAGAGGAGACCGGTGGGCAGCCCGGGGCGGAGCTGGGGGGGCTGTCCCGGGGGCGGAGCTGGGCGGGGGTCCTGGGGCGGAGCTGGGCGGGGGTCCCCGGGGCGGAGCTCACGCTGGCTGTTCTTTTTCAGATGAGTCATTCAACCCGGGTGAGGAGGAGGAGGATGTGGCAGAGGAGTGAGTCGCGGGTCCACCTGGCGGGGTGAGGGGGTGGCCCGTAAACTTCAGGGACCAAATATCTCTGGGCGTTCCCAAGTCCCAGAATCACCTACTGACCGAGGGTAGAAAAGTGACCACCGGTGAAGTGAAACACGGACATGTAAATTGTCAAGATGCTTTGTAGCGCAAAGTGCGTCCTGAAACCAGCAAACGACAGTGGAGAGAGAGTGGGGGTAGAGGCCAGAGCTTGCCCACTTCCCAGCTGGGGTCCTCGGTCAGGCACTGCATCCCCCTGTCATCCCCTGTCAGATGGTAGTGTCCTCCCCACAGTGCCGTGTCCATCACGACTTTCTTAAAATATTTATTTTCGGCCGGGCTGGGCGTCGGCTGCGGTGAGCAGGGGCTACTCCGCTTTTGGTGTGCGGGCTTCTCACTGCAGTGGCCTCTCTTGTTTGGGGGCAGGGGCTCTAGGGCGCGAGGGGCTTCAGGAATTGTGACTCATGGGCTTAGCTGCTCTGCAGCATGTTGGAATCTTCCCAGACCAGGAATCAAACCTGTGTCCCCCTGGGAAGTTCCTCGATTGAGACTCTTGATCTCTGATGTCAGAAATACGACTCAAACTGACTTTCGCGTAAGAGCTCACTTTATCAGGTCATGTAACCGGGGAGTCTGGTGATAGAATTGGGCTCAGGCACCTGAATCCAAAGGCTTTTCTGGTGGCTCAGACGGCAAAGAATCTGCCTGCAATGCGGGAGATGTGGGTTCCATCCCTGGGTAGGGAAGATTTCCTGGAGAAGAGGATAACAGCCCACTCCAGTATTCTTGCCTGGAAAAATCCCATGGACAGCAGAGACACAACTTAGTGACTAAACCACCACCAGCTGAATCCAGGTGCCAAAAGTTGAGGGGAGTCTTAATTTTTACTTCTGATGTCCTCATTTTTAGATAGGTTTGCCGCATGACCCTGAGAAGCATGGGGCAGGTTCAGTCCTACGGTTTAACACTCAGAAGTGCTGCTTTTTCCCGAGCAGCGGTGAAGAGTGTGGCCTCCCCTTCCTGAGTCTGAGTTCTGAGATGTGCTCTGATGGGCCAGAACTAAGCCCCATACCCACCTTAGAGCCTGTGGTTGGGGTGAGCTCCCCCTGAACGGGGCTGGGTGGTTCCCAACAGGAATTGGAGCTCTCTTAATCCAAAAGAATTGGGAACAAAGGTTGGGCAGCAAAAAGAAAAAAAAAAAAAAAACCTGCTGGAGTCCACTAGTCTTGCTTGCCACATACTTGTGAAGGTCAGTGAGCAAATGCTTGTGAAGATGCCTTGGAAACGGCTCTGCACCGTGATGCAGGTGTGAGGGGCCTCCATCTTCTGAGTTGTTCCCCGTGTGACAGACAGGATGGCTTATGGGTACCGGGTGGACTGAAGGTGGTTCCCCTCACTTTTTATATGGTGGGTAATTATTTCTTCGTCAGAGAAGGCCCCAGGGTTAAAACAGCTCAGAGGAAGCAGTGAGGTGGATCTGGGGCATGTTTTGGGCAAGAGGAGACAGTGGCTTTGTCTCCAGGGGCATGGGGTCTGGGTTAGGCTGTGACCAAAGAGAGCCGCTGAAGCCCACTGCTTCATTTGCTTCTCGCTGATGGAACTGATGAGGAATCCACTGCTGTGGCTGTCTTGGGCCCAGGCGGTTGAAGGCACATCAGCGAGAGGAGGCCGCAGGGCCAGGGCCTGGTGGCGTGCCTCAGCCCCGCTCCGAGTCTGCTATCTGGGCAGGGGTCCTCGGGCTCGCTGTCCTCCTGTCCTGAGCTGGTGAGGGGCTGTCCTCTCTGAGCCCCCATGTCCTCGACAGGTTTGACAGCAACGCCTCCGCCAGCTCCTCCAGTAATGAGGGCGACAGTGACCGGGAAGAGAAGAAACGGAAGCAGCTTAAAAAGGCCAAGATGGCCAAGGACCGCAAGAGCCGCAAGAAGCCCCTGGAGGTGCAGACTCCGCCCGGCTGGGGGGAGGCCGTCCTCTTCCGTCCTCCTGCAGCCCCCGGTAGGGCCTGCGGACTGGTGCTGCTGTGCCGAGTTTTGTAACCACCGGTGATGGCCTTGAGGAGGAGCCTGGAGAATTTTCACTCTGGCCCTTGAGATAATTAGCTTCTGGGAGATCCAAATTGGGAGCAGGCTTCTGTCCCCAGAGCCCAAGGAGAGGGTTCCTCTTGAGCTCAGGCTGGGGTGCAGAGCTGCAGAGGACATGGTCTCTGTCCCTGGGGGCTCATGAGCTCAGGCTGGGGTGCAGAGCGGCAGAGGACGTGGTCTCCGTCCTGGGGGGCTCTCAGTCTAGCCTGACGCTGTGCGTTCTTTTCTCCGTTGTGTCCCTGTAAGAAGGAGGTCCAGATCATCTGTTGGGGAGAACATGGAGCTTTGTGGGCAGTAGGTGGCTGACGGCCTCTGGGTTCCTACGCAGGTAAAGAAGGGCAAGGACCCCAACGCCCCCAAGAGGCCCATGTCCGCCTACATGCTGTGGCTGAACGCCAGCCGGGAGAAGATCAAGTCAGACCACCCGGGCATCAGCGTCACGGACCTCTCCAAGAAGGCGGGCGAGATCTGGAAGGGAATGTCCAAGGAGAAGAAGGAGGCAAGGAGCCGCAGACAGGAGAGCCTGGGAACTGATGGAGGCGGGCGGGAACCAGCGGAGTGGTCCTGTTTTGATTTTTGCCTGCATCGGGGCAGGGGGTCTCATTTTTTTTCCCCCTGTTTTTTTATTCCCTGTGTGTGATGTGTGTGGGGTGTGTGTGTGTCTGTGTGACACAGGAGTGGGATCGCAAGGCTGAGGATGCCAGGAGGGAATATGAAAAAGCCATGAAAGAGTATGAAGGGGGCCGCGGAGAGTCCTCCAAGAGGTGAGAATTGGGAACAAAGTGACCCAGGAACTGCTTTTCTGGCAGATATTTCTGCAGTTCCAGATTGAGAATTGGGGTGTTAACAGATAAACACCTCTGACCACCGTAGGGCAGTGCCTCTCAGATATACGGCTCATTTTCTTAAGAGCCGTATTTTCCTTCAATTTTATTTGAAGGTGTGGGGGGAATTAATAATTATTATTATGGAGCTAATGCACGTGAATCTTTAAAGATAAAATAACAGACGTTAGGATGATCCCTTAGAGAAGGAAATGGCAATGGACTCCAGTATTCTTGCCTGGGAAATGCCATGGACAGAGGAGCCTGGGAGGCTACAGTCAGCAGGCTCTCAAAAGAGTGGGGCACAACTTAGTGACTGAATGGCAGACGTTAAGCAAGTTTTGCATATGGGGCTGCTTCAGGCTGTAGCCCCTGATCCTTCCGGTGATTCAGTTATAATGAGCTCCCCTGGGGTGCTCGGGGCTGACACGCCTGGCTGTGTACGTTTCAAGTGAGCTGGGCAATGTGGCTGGGATTGAGAAAGGCCCCATGAAAGCCAGGAGAGGTTCGGCCCTGACGATGTGGGGAACCGGAGGGCCCAGCCCCCCCTTCCCTCTTGCTCATCTAGGGACAAGTCCAAGAAGAAGAAGAAAGTCAAGGTGAAGATGGAGAAGAAATCCACACCCTCCCGGGGCTCATCATCGAAGTCTTCATCAAGGCAGCTGAGCGAGAGCTTCAAGAGCAAAGAGTTTGTGTCCAGTGACGAGAGCTCTTCGGGAGAAAACAAGAGCAAAAAGAAGAGAAGGCGGAGTGAGGTGCGGCGGGGCTTGGCGGGCCATGGGGCCTGGAAGGGTGGGGGCCTCTGGGCTGGTGGTGGGACAGACGCTCCTGGATGGAGGGGTAATGAAGGGGAGTGGGTGGGTGGAATCTGTGCTTCTGAAGGCTAATGCTGGGGTGCAGGGAACGTGTAGCCAAGTGGGGGGTCCTGCTCTGAAAAGTGGCTGGTGGGGGGGAGGGTTGCCTGGACTCTGCACCTCTCCCCTCTAAGGCACCTTTGGCTTTCAGGACTCTGAAGAAGAGGAGCTAGCCAGTACTCCCCCCAGCTCAGAAGACTCGGCGTCAGGATCTGATGAATAGAGAGGAAGATTGTGTCTCCTGGGGCTTGCCCCGTCCCAGCCCCAGTCTTCCCCACCTGCGTTTTGGTACCTGTTTTCTCCTATGAAATGCAGTCCTTGGATTCTGTGCCATCTGAACAAGCTTTCCCGCTAGCCTGCACTTCCCTGGGGCCGCAGGGGAGGCGTCTCACCCTCCGGCTTTGGCTTCAGAAGATGGCTCTTTATAATCTAGGGAGACATCCCGTGGGGGCAGGGCAGGGCCGGATCCCAGCGCGCCCCCTGCCTTGCCGGCCTTTGGGGTACAGCTGCTGCTTGTCCTGTACAAGTTGCTGCAGGCAGGGGTCCTGTGAGGGCAGGTCTGTAGCTCCTAACCGGGGCCTATTTCTACTTTTATTTTGTATTCCGGGTCTGTGAACAATGAACATTTAATAAAGGGAACTGACTTTGGAAATCACGCCCTAGGCCTCCTCTCTCACCTGCTGGATGGCTCTCGCTCTTCTCGGTGTGTCTGACCCTTCAGCTGGGAAGCGAGTTCTGTTCCCGGCTGGACAAGCATCGGCTTTCAGTCTTCTGGTGGGATGGGCCACCTGAGAGTCGAGAAATGGGAGCTGATCTGATTAGGCAGTCTCTATCACAGTGGCACTCCATTAGCGAAGCTGAGAGGGCAGCTCCGGCTCCAGCCTTAATCACCTACGAGTCCAGGGTTTTGGAAGTCTTTAGATAATGCAATCAGGATTGACCAAGCTTCCCCGCAAATGGCGGGGGGACTGGAAACCTGAGCCCTGAGCCCGCAGAGCTGGGGGAAAGAGTGCTGTGTGTTGGGGTTGGGGGGTAGGGGTGTAGCCTGATAGGGGTTCAGGAAAGGGGTGGAGTATGTGCGAAGCCTTTCTTGTGGAGGAAAGGGGTATACGGTATTGTTAGACAAGGAGGAATTTATGTTGGGCGGGGCAGGCGTGTCCAGATCTGTGCCACCCTGTGTGGACTGCAGCCCGCCAGGCTCCTGCCCTCCAGGCAGGGATGCTGGAGGGGGCTGCTGTGCCCCCTCCAGGGGCCCTCCGTGACCCGGGATATGCCATCTGGGAAGCGCGGGGGCAGGCGCCACAGGGGACGAACAAGGGTCCACGGTCACTCCTGCGCGCTGCAGACTGAGCTGGCGCGCTGAAGGCCCCGGGGCGGCCTCAGCCGCCAGCCTGTGGGGAGCCTCTCCCGCGCCCCAGGCGCTGGCCGGGGAGCCTCTCCCGCCCGCCGCCCGAGCCCGGGCCGCCTCCGCTCTAGGCCGCCGTCTCGGTGGCCTTCCGCCCGAGCGCCGAGTTGCGTCAGCTTCGCGGGGGTCCGAGCCCGGGGCGAGCCCTCGTGGGCCGCGGGCGGCTCCCGTTTGCATGCGCCGCGGAGAGCTCGGCGGCGCGCGGACACTAGCGAGGCGCCCCGGGGGCGGGGCCCGGCGGGCGGTGGGTGGGGCCCGCCGCGCTAGGGGCGGGGATAGAGGCGGGGCCCGGCGGGCTGTGGGTGGAGCCCGCTGCGCTGGGGGCGGGGATAGAGGCGGGGCCCGGAGGACGGTGGGCGGGGCCCGCTGCGCTGGGGGCGGGCCCAGGGCGGCCCCGCCCGGGCTCCTCCAGGCTCGGTCCCGCGGCGGCGGCGGCGGCGGTCGCCGAGACTGACGACGGGGTGCGGAGCGCGGGCCTGGCGGAGCCGGACCGGGGGAGCGCGTGAGTGCGCGGGGGCGGGCCCAGGGCGGGGGAGAGGCGCGGGGGCGGTGGGCGCTCTCTCGTCGAGGCAGCTGCCGAGATTGGGGGCGGGGGGCGGTCACGAGGAAAGTTTGCGGGGCCCGGGGCCCGGGGCGTGCGCGCGGGGGCGCGGGGCGCAGGGCCTGGAGCGCGTGCGGGCCGAGCCCGGGGCGGGGGCCGAGGCTGCAGGCGGAGCCCACGGCGGGTGGAGCCGGCGGAGGGACCCTCGGCCCCTTCTCCCGGGCTGGCCCCCAGCCCCCGGCACGCCCCCGACCTCCCCAGCCCGCCCCCGCCCGGCGCGCGTCCCCGGCCCGCAGGCCGTCCGTCCGCCAGCGGCGCCCCATCCCGCGCGCGGGGCCTCCGCCGCTCCCTCCTCCAGCTGGTTCTTCCCTCCCCACGGCGGCCGCGGGCCCCTGTGCCCGGAGGTCCCTACCGGGCCCCTCCAGACGGCCCCTCGCCCCGGGCTCTCCCGTTTCGTGGTTGGTCCTCCCTCCTGCGGCAGTGTCCTCTCTGGCCCCGGATCCGGCCGGAGGGAGACAGATCGCAGGGTCGGCGGAGGCGGCCCTGCCTGCGGCGAGGCTTCTTTGGGCCTCCGCCCCGGGGCAGGAGCCTCCTGGTGTCTCTCCTGTGCCCTCCGGGTCCAGCCGGTCTCCGGACTTTTACGCATGGGGAATGCTCTGAGCCGCTGAGATTTTCACAGCCCTGCTCCCCGGCCCTGGGCACCCGGGTTTCCCCCTGGGCGTCTGAGCTGCTGCGACCCCGTCTACGGTTGGGCGGGCGGGGGAGGGCGAGCTCTCCCTCTTGTGTGCTGCAGCTCCCCGCCCGGCTGAGCCTCCAGGTGAAAGGGTTTTTCAGTTCTGGACCAGCTGGTCTCCATTTCTAACCACCCACACCGTGTATCCCTGGTAATAACGTTCAAGGACAAGGAAACAGTTGCGGTTTTTTTTTTTTTTTTAATTTTATGTTTTCTGCCGTGTGCCCCTCCTCCACGCACGGGGCGGCTGTGAATGTTACTCACCCACCCACGGTACGCCTGCTGCCCCGGACTTGGCTGACCGGACTTGCACGGGCCCTCCTGCCTAGTCCCTTCCATCTGGGGAACAAGCTGGGGCAGGGGCGGAAGTGAGAGGTGGGTGGGTTTTCCCGGAAGTTGGGCACCTGAGGTCCATTCTTTGGGTTTGGTGCTGTTTTGCCAGACCAGCTGGAGTGGTTGACTTTGGGCAAGGCAGGGCCTCTTGCAGGTTGGAGAGGGTTGGGTTGTCCTCAGGGACACCATGCACGCCAGGTGATAGGAAACATCCCCTTTCCGTTGGAACTGAGGGCTGGGGGCTCTATCAAGGAGGCAGGGGTAGTGGTCAGCCCCGGGGGCTCTTGAGGGTGGGATGGCGCTTCAGGATCCAGGATGGGACCTGAGGAGGTGGTGAAGTGTCAGGAGAACTGGCGACAGGACTGGGTTATTCGGGAGACAAGGCGTGGTCTGCAGTGCTGGCGGCCTGTGGCTGGGAGAGAGGACGAGACGGCTACCCAAGGGCGTTAGCTCGTTGGCGGCGCTGAATGGAGACCCCTAATAGCAGCCGCCCATTTAATGGTCAGTTACTGGGTGCTGGGCTTCGAGCGCCGCAGCTGCATGGGTTGTCTCGTGTGAGCCTCGCTTTTTCATTTTTGGCCACGCCTCCTAGCATGTGGGACCTCAGTTCCCTGACCAGGGATTGAACCCTTGCTGCTTGCAGTGTGTGGTGGAAGCGCAGAGTCTTAACCTCTGTGTTAAGTCGCACTGTGTTTTTCATACAGGGAAACAGGTTTAGAGCAGTGAGAAACAAGCCTAAGGTCATAGAGCTGGAACGCAGGAGATCCATCCAGTATTTGAATCTTGGTGGAGCAGACCCGGAGCTCCAGTTACAGGCCGAGAGGAGGGGCACCCGTTTGCTCTCGGCCACAGGCTGTGTCACGTGGTTTAAAATCTCTTCCGAAGCCCCCCGTGAAACCCTTTGGGTCAGGCCCAGGCTGGTGAGTGATGCCCCTGTAGCTCCTTCTGGTGGGCTGTGGACCCTCCCACAGTGACGGGCCCAGGAGGGGAGCCCTAGGGAGTTTTCCCCCAGGCCACCCCGCCCCCCGGATGTTCTCAAGCCCGGTCCCATTCTCCCAGCCCCGGGCCTGGGCCGGCTCCTCCTTCCTCTTGGCGAGGCTCTGGAAATCCAGTGGGAGGCCATTGCTATGGCAACAGGACTAGGCCCTGACTTTACCTCATCAAATTCCGAGCTGAAGCCAAAGCGATTGAGAAATTAAAGGAAAAAAAAATGTATTCCAGATGTTTACTTTTTATTCCTTATTTTTCCGTGTTTGGATGAGAGGGCTCTGGAGGAGGCGGGAGTAGGGGCAGGGATGTGGAGGTAGGAGGGGGACTCGGGGTTGGGGGGCAGGGAGGGAACCACTCCCAGTGGCAGGCCGGGGAGCGGGAAGGGGAGGCCCGCGGGGCAGGCGGCCGGTGGGGCGGGGCCCAGGTTGGGGAGGAGCGGGTTTTTCCCGTCTCCCGCGAGGTGATTCACCAGACTTCAGGCTTGGCAGCCCTCTTGCCCCGGCCCTGAGTCGATACTGCGAGCGGGGCCCCAACCCAAGGAGTCGGGGGGGAGGTGCCTTGGGGTTGGTGAGTGGGGTGCCCTGGACAGCTGGCCGGAGGAGGGAGCAGGGGGCGGCTCCTCAGACCTGCGGGACTTTAGGGTTAGGAGACCGGAGTTGGAGAGCTGTCGGGTGGGGGGCGGGGGCAGGGAGGACCTGGCTGCTGGGGACCTCCCGTGACCTCCCCCAGCCCCCCTCCTGAAGCGCCCGCTTCCTGTCCCGCACTGGCCTCGGCCAGAACTGGAGACTCCCTCTCTGAGAGGCTGCCAGCGCCCAGCCCTCTGGCGCTCTCTCCTCCCTCTCTCCCTCTTGCCTGAGCCCTCCGCTGCCCCCAGTGCCCAGCCCCCCGGCGCGCTCTCCTCCCTCTCCCCCTCTGTCCTGAGCCCTCTGGCGTGCTCTCCTCCCTCTCCCCCTCTGTCCTGAGCCCTCCACCGCCCCCAGCTCACAGTCCTCTGCCTCCCACTCCCAGGCCCACCGCATGTGACGCCAGTGTCTGCTCCCAGGGAAGGCGCAGCTATGGCTTCCCCAGGGCCCCGGGAGCCGGACGAGGAGCTGGCATCCGCTGGCTCTGAGCCAGGTACCTGTGGGTGCAGGGTGGGGTGGGTTGGCTGGGAGGGGGCCGGAGGCCCGAGCTCCTGTTCAGTCTTGGGGCCGGTGGGCCAGTGCTGACCCTGTTGGGAAGGGAGGGAGGGAGGAGTCCTGAGGACAGGCGAAATGAGCCTGAGAGGTCCTGTGCTCTGGTGGAGACCCTCCGGAACTGTCCGAGGTCACAGCTCTCCAGCAGAGAACACGCTACCCTTGGAGACGATGTGGGTCAAACCACGCATTGGCCAGAGGCGGAAACTGAGGCCTGGGCGTGGGGGTGGGGAAGGGCATGCACCTATGGGCTTGAACCCAGGCCTCCTGGCTCCCTGTCTAGAGGCCTTTCTTGCTCTGAGTGCTGAGCGGAATGAGTGCGTGATAAAGGATCCTATTAGCAGGGCTGTGGCCATGAGTAATCCAAGGTCTTTTATTTGGCATTGAAATGCCTTATATAGAAGGTAGGTTTCTGATTTTTTTTTTTTCCTTCTGTAGCAGATTTCCTTCTGTTTGGTTTAGGTCAATAGCGAGTTTGCGTCCCTGGTCACACAGTGGATGACGGCGGGGAGGTGGCCTGGGTGTGCCCTGGAGGAGGGGGGTGCGGCCGGGTGGCGGGGTCGGGAAGCTGAGCTGGGAGAACGAGTTTGCTGTGGATATAGCTCAGCAGAGTGTCATGCTCGAGGGAAGGAGCAAACTGGGGAGATGGTGGGCTGACTGCCTGGTGTGGGCCGGCAGGTGTTCACTTATTAGCACGTTTGCTTGTCTTGTCATTCACTCGCTGAGGTGGGTGCAGGGAGAAATAGCTGCCAGCTGGGCCCTGAAATGGCTTTTCACTTGTAAGGGTGACTGGCTAGACGTTTTGGGAATTTGGAAATGGGGGAAGATGTTTCTGGGACGTGTCTGGAAAATCCAGGAAGGCTTCTTGGATGCGAATACATTTGACTTGTACCTAGAAGGGTGTGGGAACATTCTGAGTCCGTAGGGTGGGAGGTGAAGTTCTGCTTCCTGTTCCTCTGATATCGGCTCAACCAGCCCTTTCGTTTTTGTAGGCGACCCTCGGGCCAAACCCCCTGTCAAGCCCAAACCGCGAGCACTGCCTGCCAAGCCAGCCCTGCCTGCCAAGCCCAGCCTGCTGGTGCCCATTGGGCCTCGGCCTCCCCGGGGTCCTCTGGCCGAGCTGCCTTCTGCCCGGAAGATGAACATGCTGGCGGGACCCCAGCCCTACGGCGGCAACAAGCGGCCCCTTCCGTTTGCACCAAGGCCTGTGGCCGCCTCGGCCGGGGGAGAAGGTGCCCCGGAGCCTGGGAGAGAGGAGCCTGGGAAAGAGGACGCGCCTCCCTTGACCCCTCCAGCCCGGTGCGCCGCCCCTGGGGGCGTGCGCAAGGCACCCCTTCCCTTCCGCCCGGCCTCGGAGCGCTACGCGACGCCCACCGTGGAGGAGATCCTGGCCAAGATGGACCAGCCCAGGAAGGAGGGCCCGGCCAGCCCTGACCGCCTCTGGGGCTCCCGCCTCACGTTCAACCATGACGGCAGCTCCAGATACGGTCCCAGGAGCTACGGCGTGGCCCCAGGCCCCAGGGATGCCGCTGGGACCCTCTCCAGGGAATGGTCCCATGAGGGACCCGCAGAGTCTCCCGCCGACTGCCTTCAGGAGCCCAGCAAGACCCCCGAGCAGAGGTGAGGGGTAGGGGGCTGTGGGTCTGGTTGCAGCCACCCTGGAGGACAAGGTGGCTGGTCTCCTGTGAGATGGCGGTCTTGCCTTGGAGGTTAGTTGTGCTGCGGGCGAGCGGGCCAACCCTGGACCAAGTCTCGGACCATTCCCCTAGCAGACTGAGTTACTGTATTCTTTATTCTAGGGTCGTCCTCTGTGCAGAGTCCGTGTGTGTCTGTAGGAGAGTTCAAATGTACAGCTTGGAAGTTTATTTCCAGTGCTTTTATAGTACAGAGAGCCGGACTCTGCCTCACTTAATCCACAGCCATGCTGTGTAGTGAAGGGAGTATTAGGCCCATTTTAGAGATGAGGAAACTGAGGCTCAAGAGTGACTTCCCCTGGTCCCTTAGCAAGTGACAGACAGAGCTGGGGTTAGAATTAGGGCCTCTCGGATTCCAATGTGTGCTCTTAACTTTGTGGGTGCAGCAGTGTGCCAATAGCTGGGGGTGAGTGTGTGTGTGCTGGGAGGTGTGTGTTTGTACTGGGGTGTGTTTTTGTGTCCGAGCTGGGGTGTGTATCTGTGTGTCTGTGTGTGTCTATGTGTGTGTGTGTGTGTGTGTGTGTGTGTGTGTTTGTGGAGGGCACAGCCTGGCCTGAAGGGGAGTCTGAAGGGAGAGGAAAGCCGTGAACGCCCCTTGACGCCAGGCCAGTGCATGTGAGCGCGCGGGCTGCACAGCTGGGTTGGAGACCTCACGTGTGTTCTCCACTTTCCCAGAGCCGGTGCTAGCGTGTCCTGGGGGCTCCTGACCTGGACGTGTCCCTGGGCCCCAGGGAGGAGGCTGAGGAGGCTGAGGGTCCTAGCTCCCTGGAGCATCCTCAGGGCAGGGTGCGCCAGCTTAGGCCGGTTGCCCCCTGGGCCCTGCAGCTCTCTGGCCCTGCTGACCCGGCTCCTGCTGCGGAGAACGGCCTGCTGAGGTCTGAGCCGAGCTGGAAGCCCAGAGCCTTGCCCGCCAGCCTCTCCTGGGAGCATGGGTGCCTGAGGCCTCCTGTCCCCCTGGGCTCCCAGGAGGCCAGCGCTGTCCAGGCTGAGTTCCGCCCTCCTTCCCCTCTGCTCCATGCCAGGCTTGAAAGGAGCAACCTTGACCTTGGAAACTGTCTCTGGTCGTCTCCCTCCCCCTGCAGTCCTCAAGAAGTGTTGGCTGGGGAGAGGCCAGCTGCCCTGGGCGGGAGAACCTTAACCTTTCAAGGGCCTGGGGGCTTGGGGATCTTACGGGAGCCTGGAGGGCTCTGGGCCAGCTGCAGGCTTTCCCGGAGGGGTTGGGGGGACTTAGCCCCTGACGTGCAGGTGGGGCACAGGTGCTGTGTATGGGTGCCCTCTCTGGGAGCCACCCGGGTCTTTGTCCCCTGGGAGGATGTTCCCCCCGTGGGGGGTACTCGGGTGCTGTTCTGGTCGTCGGGCAGACCCCCGATCACCCCTCCCCGCTCCACCCCACGCCAGGCTTCTCTGATCTTTGCCTGCGTCTCCCGTCTTTCTCCCTCACAGGAAGCCCCCCTTGGACCTGGCCTTCAACGGGGACCTGGTCCAGCCGGCCGTCTCTGAGGCCCCTACCAATGTGAGTTCCTGCCTGCGATGACGCAGAATCGGGCTGTTTCTGAGCTGGAAGGGGCTCGTGTGCGCATCTCTCCCACCTCCCTTGGTTGAGCCTGGGAAACAGGCCGTGGAGGAGGTTTACGTGGCGTGCCCCAGGACTCAGATTCTCAACTTCCAGGCCGCCCTGGCTAAGTGTGGCCGAGGCCCTGAGGCTCCTACAGCGTCCAGGATGGCTGGCCTTGATGGACTGCTGTCTGCTGGGCAACCTCGGGGAGGTCGACTGACATAAGCCGGGTTGTAACTCTGGCCTGGGGGGCCCCTCTGGTCCCACACGAGAGGTGTGGACGCCAGGGCTTGAAATGCCAAGTAACTTGTTCAGGGGCTGAAAGCAGGATCCGAGTCCAGCATGGTCCCTGGCCAGGTCTGCCCTCTCGCTGAAGAGGGGAAGCAACGTTTCAGGGGGGTCTCCTGTTATAGCCTCTCTGCCCACGGTGTGCTCGAGGGCAGACCATCTGGGTTCCTGAGTAAAGGATATCAAGGGTGGGTGGTCCGTCTTGCTCCAAGAGTCCATGCTAGCCGGAGGCTGTCCTGTCCTCCAGTGAGGAAGACCTGACTGTACGTTTGTCCAAACGTATTTATTGAGCACCCACTGTGATCCCGGTGCTGGGGAGACAGCCACGAGCAAAGCATCCACAGTCCCCCTGCTTCCAGGGAAGCGTGTGTCCATCGCTCAGTCGTGTCTGACTCTTTGCAACCCCGTGGACTGTAGCCCGCCGGGCTCTTCTGTCCATGGAGTTCTTTAGGCAGGCATATTGGAGTGGGTAGCCGTTCCCTTCTCTCGGGGAGCTTCCTGACCCAGGGATGGAACCCAGGTCTTCTGCCTTGTAGGCAGATTCTTTACTATCTGAGCCACCAGGGAAGCCCTCGCTCATGGGGAAAGCGCCTTCTAATGCGGGCAGGTTGAGTCCAATAGTGAAAGCCCTGCGAACCAGCAGACGGGTAGAGCATTGGACACGTCTGGGACACCAACCTGGATGATTCCGGGGCAAGGATGACTGGGGAAGGCCTCGCCAGGAAGCGGGGGATGGGGTGAGCTCCTGGATGTTTGGGCAGCAGCCTTCTTGGCAGAGGTAACTGCAGCTACGAAGGACTTGGGCTCCTCCCAGCAGAGAAACTGGGGTGTCTTGGCCACAGAGAGAGCCGGAGCCGGGCAGGGGTGAGGACCCGGTGGTGATGGGCCCTCAGGGTGGGGCGCTGGCTTGCAGGAGGGGAAGAGGCCATCGAGGGGCTGGAGAGGCGTGACCTCTGTTGCAAGGAGTCTCCCTGCCCAGGATCTTGGCTGGGGCCAGTCGGGGGGAGCCCTTGGGGTCGCCCGGTGAGAGACGATGGTGCCCTGAGGCAGTGCTTGGGGGAGACGGTTGGCTGGGGGGTGCCCTCTGGTGTGAAGGTGGAGTGGGGGGTCGCAGCTGCCCTTGGCCAGGGCTCCGGGGGAGGCAGAGTGAAGAAGGGAGCCCGTTTGGAGGGGGGTCAGCGGAGGCTGGGCCCGAGGCGCTGTGGTGAGGGGTGCTGAACGCAGAGCCCCGGGTTTCAGGAAAGGGGGTAGCTGGAGATGGGAGGGTGGGCAGCAGTTCATGCTGTTATTTTTCTGTAAGCCAGAAGAAATGAGAGCAGTTTGTGTGCTGATGGAAACGGTCCAGTAGAGAAGGGAAAAAGTCCGTGATGCTGGACAGAGGGAGGAGGGCTTGGCCTGAGCTCTGAGCAGGGACAGCTTAGCGATCCAGGCGGGGAGCGGGGAGCGGGGAGCGGGGTGCCGGGTAGGGGTCTCTTTGTCCTCGGGGAGGGAGAGCAAGACCTTCAGCTGGGAGAGCCTGAGCGGAGGCAGGGAGGTTTGAGGACAGACGGGGGATTGCTGGGCCGCTCTAGGGCCCGTCTGAGCCCAAGGTGGCTGCGGCTGCAGGGAACTCACCATCCCAGGGGCGGGTTCATCTCCAGCTGCCCAGGTGCAGCCCGCAGCTAGGGCAGAGCTGTGTTGAATCACATTAAACTGGAGTGAGGGAGGCAATACTGGGAGCTGTGTGAACCAAGTGGTGGGGGAGAGAGGGGAGGTGGGATCGAGAGAAGGGAGGAGACCCAGTGACTACACTTCTCAGACAGGCGGAGGGGAGGGAGAGGGGGGCGCTGGATGGATGGGCGGACGGGTGAGCAGGACCTCCGGACGTGACGTTCCAGAGGGGCTGAGGACGAGGTCTAGGGTGGGCCCTCAGAGAGGCGGCCGTGGTGCAGTCGGGGAGAGGAGGTCAGGATCTGGAGCCAGGATGCTGGACGGGTCAGTCGCAGGGCTTCGGGAACCACTGTGAGCTTTTTACGGGGGACAGTGCTTGGGAAGGCGGTTGTGGTCCAGGAGGTCTGCTCTGGGGGGCGGAGGGGTCTGTTGGGGCTCTCGGAGGAGGGTTCCCGGGGAGGCGTGGTTTGAGGGCACCTGCTCTAAATTAACCTGAGATTGGCAGAGCGCACAGGGTGGAAGGATTGGAGGGTGGCCTTGATACGGAGGCAGGACGCCTCCCCTGCTCGGGCCCAGGGGTCAGGTGGTGATGGGGCGACGATGGGGCAGACTGCCCCCCATGGGAGAGGGCGGCGGGGGAGGGGGGAGCGTGACCTCTGGGGAGGGCAGAGGTCGGATAGAGTGAGACTCAGGTCACGGCCTGGGGGCAGGCCGGTGCAGGGGTGAAGGAGGGCCAGCTGCTGGGGGTCCCAGGGCCCCAGAGCGGCGTCCGTTCTTCCCCTGAGCCCTGTCCCCAGAGGCCAGGTGCGCAGACCTTGCTGAATCCTCTCTTGACCGCTTGAGATGGATGATGTTGCCCCCAGCCCCAGGGTGCAGGTGGGGACACGGGCTGGAGTGACCCCGCATGGGAAGGCGTCTAGCTGACAAGAGCCGGTGTGTGTGTCCCCGACCAGGGCTTTCGTGGCCCCCGGGGCCTTCTGGCCTGAACCCTGGGGCCCACTGCCCCTTGGGCCGCGACGGGACCGTGGTCGCTCAGGGTGGGGGTGGGGCAGACCGCTCCCCAGAGCTGCTCTGAAGCTGTCCTGGGCCTGGCGGAGCCCCGCCCTGAGGCCGCAAACCCAGACAGCCAGACTCAGAGTTTCCTTTTCTCTTTACAAAGCTAGTTTTTAAAAAATATTTATTTATGTACTCGGCTGCGCTGGGTCTTTTCTGTGGCGTGTGGGATCTTTGATCTTCACTGTAGCTTGCTGGATCTCCAGTTGTGGCGTGCAAACTCTTAGTTTCGGGCCTTGGGATATAGTTCCCTGGCCAGGGATCGAACCTGGGCCCCCCACATTGGGAGAGTGGAGCCTTAGCCCCTGGACCACCGAGGAAGGGCACAAAAAGCCAGTGTTCTTGACCCTTAGGAACTCCTCAGATGAGCTTTGGGCTTGGTGGTGCGGGTGGGTGTGGCCTGAGTCATCCCGTGGGGTCTGTGGGCCCCAGCAGTCTCCAACGCCCGAGGGCATTCCAGAGCCTCTGGGGGCTGTCCCTCCGAGCCCCGGCTTCCCCTGTGGAGTGAGTGTCGGGCAGCCAGCTGCTGACCTGGGGTCTCTCGAGGGTGGGCAGGGGCCTCCCCAGGCCGGCCGAGCACTGACAGCTCCTGACTTCTCTTGCAGGTTCTCAAGCCCCTGGTGCCCCCCGGTCCAGGCCCCACCTTGGAGAACGGAGGTGCCCCCTGTCCTGGTCTCCCCGCTGAAGCCTCAGGCTCCACCCCTGAGTCTCCCCGCCTTGACTCCCTCAAGGGGGGCTCTCCCGGCCACCCCCAGCGTCCAGAGGTCCAGAGCCCTGCCACTCCTGGGCCTTCCCCCTGGCCTCCTGAGACTCTGGGCTCCCCAACAGCTGTTCCCCCTGACGAAGGCTCCCGCCACCTGCCTCTGAGCCCAGGGGTCCCAGCTCTGGCCACCCTGGAGGCCCCCAGGCCCGGCAGCCCCCCCACGCAGGAGCTCGTGGCACACCCCAGCCCAGAGCGGCCCCTGACGGGAGCGGGTGAGCTGCCCGACCTGCCTCGGACGTTTGCATCTGGGGACGGGATGGCCCTGGGGGATGAGGACCGCCCTACCGGCGGCCTGGCCCAACGGCGTTTTTCTGAAGGCGTGCTGCGGCCTCCCGGCCCAGACCGGGAGCAGCTGGGGGGCTCGCTGGCCACCCTTCCCCAGGCCCAGGGGGGCCCATCCACCCTGGACCACCCCTTGGGGGGCGGGACCGAGTCCAGCTGGAGCTTGTCTCAGTCCTTTGAATGGACCTTCCCCACGCGGCCTGCGGGCCTTGGGGTGTGGCGGCTGGACTCCCCGCCGCCCTCCCCCATCACCGAAGCTGCAGAGGCTGCAGAGGATGCAGAGGCTGGAGATGAGGCTGTGTCCTCCCGTGAGGAGGTTGGAGACTGGGCTGTGTCCACCCACCAGGAGGCTGGAGGCGGGGCTTCGGAGCCCAGAGATGGAGCCGCATCCACCCGTGAGGAGGCCGAGGACTGGCCAGCGTCCACCCACGAGGAGCCCCGAGGCGGAGCCACGTCCACCCGTGAGGAGGCCGGGGACTGGCCAGCATCCACCCATGAGGAGCCCCGAGGCAGAGCCGCGTCCACCCATGAGGAGGCCGGGGACTGGCCAGCGTCCACCCAGGAGGAAGGCGTGTCCCAGCCAGGGACAGGGGCCCCGTCGGCTGCAGAGGGACCAGGAAGATCTGCTTCCTGGGGGCCAGGGGACGACCTGGGCTCCTCCCCGAGCCCGACGGGCAGTAGGAAGGACCATCCCCTGGAGTCCACACCAACAGCAGGGGACCCACCTGGACCAGGCTTGCCACAGGCAGACGAGACACATGTGGAACGGGAGCCTCTTCCGCCCGCCCGGGAGGCCGCCTTGCGTATCCTGGAGCCAGTCCTTGGGCAGGAGCAGCCAGCGCCCCCGGACCAGCCCTGTGTCTTGTTCATTGACGCCCCCGAGCCTGGGCAGGCGCTGTCTGCTGAGGAGGACCCCATGGCCCTGGCCCTGGCCGAGACCACCCGACCCAAGACAGCGGTTCAAGACCCCCACCGGGCATCCCCCGAGCCGGCAGGGCCTGAGAGCGGCTCCCAGTGGCTGGATGACCTGCTGGCCTCGCCCCCGCCCAGTGCTCGGCGTGGCCCTGCGTCTGAGCTGAAGGACGTCCAGCCCCCTAGCGCCTGCTCCGAGGTGAGGGGGGGCCCCGGGTGGGGTTCAGGGTGGAAGCCGGGGGCTTTGGGGGCCTCCTTGTTTCAACACAGATGCCCTGTGTCGAGAGTTTGGGATCCAGCCGTGAGCAGGGCACCTCTGCCCTTGCCCCGCAGCTCCATACCAGCTGCTGAGCTGGCGGAGCTGAGGGTGTGGGCTGCTGCTTAGAGTCTAGTCTGAGCCCACATCTGACCCTGTTATCCACCAGTTGAGCGGTCTTGGGAATGTACCCAGACCTCCAGCCTTCAGAGTCCTTTCACAACAGACATTCGCCTCATAGGCTGGGAGGCTCCCCAGGTGGCACTGGTGGTCAAGAGTCTGTCTGCCAGTGCGGGGGGTGCGGGTCAGCCCCTGTGCTGGGGTACCCCTGGAGGAGGGCGAGGCAGCCCACTCCAGTACTCTCGCCTGGAAAATTCCATGGGCGGAGGAGCGTGGCTGGCTACAGTCTGTGGGGCCTCAAAGAGTCAGACACGACTGAGCGACTGAGGACACTTAGGCCTGTGTTGTGGGCAAGACAGACGTGGAAAGCGCTGGGTGCAGGGCTTGGCACTCCTGAGCGTTCAGTCCGTGATGACGGGTGGTTTCGTGAAGGGCGCCAGCAGAGCCAGTTAGACGCGGGCCGTGGACCCAGACTGCCCAGTTGTGGTCTTGGCCCTGCTCCTGGCCCACGTGTGAGCTTGAACAAGTGATTTTTTTGCCCGCACCTCAGTTTCTGCGTCTGTTAAATGGGGAGAGCGGCGCTGAGCTCTACCTCGTAGGGTGATGGCTGCAGTGAAGTTCTCAGACTAGTTCCTGGCCTGAGTGGTTAGGAGTGTTGCCTTTTGTGAGTGTTTTTACCCTGAAGCTCAGATTTGCTTTCGTAGAGGCCCAGAGAAGGCAGAGCTGTGTGCAAAGGTTACCCAGCAAGCTGGCGGCCCCATCAGGGCCAGAGCACCAATTCCAGGGCCAGTGCCCTTTCTCCTACCCGGCTGCCCAGTAGTCTCAGGGCTGGGGTCCAGGTAGCTTTTGAAACTTAGTTTTCACGCCCAGCCTGGGGCTGGCAGGGGCGGGGCTGGGAGGAGGGAGGAGCCGGGGCCCCTGGGCGGGGCCTGGGGGGACGAGCAGGAAGGAGTTAAGGCTCCTAGGTAGGTGTGTCCATCCTGGGATGCGGTGACTCAACAGGCTCCCGGGCGGGGCGGGAGCTGCAGCCGCTCTCAGGGAGCGGGGCCAGGGCCATTGGACAGGTCCGGGCGGGTGAGGGGAGCGGCCCAGCCCCGTCCCAGCGGGCCCTGGGGCGGGCGTGGACAGGAGGCTGGGGCCATGGCAGGGCCCAGGGACCGGGAGCCCAGCGTGTCCGTCCTGGAGAGGCTGCTGGCCAACGCCGCGCTGCGGGACGAGGCAGGCCGGCTCCGCAACCCTGAACCTGGGGCTGCCCCAGCCGCTCAAGTGAGTCAGGGAGTTCCCGCCGGGGTGGGGAGCCCGGAGCCCCGGCTGGGTCTTCTCCCTGAACTGGAGGAGGCTGTCCCTTCGGGGCGGGTGGTGAGGACCCAGAAGTCTTCCCAGCGTGGCCGCTGGCAGGAGGGGGCTTCCTCTGGGGAGGTCGGGGCTAGGGCTTCACACGGGCTGGAAGGGCGAAGGGTGCCCTGGGGAGCTTGCTTTGGAGAGGGGGCTGTGGAGGGGCGCAGGGTCTTGGCTGCTCCTGGCTGAGGGCACACCTGCCCCGACGGCCCCAGAAAGACCCCTCTGTCAGGCAGCTCTGCTCCTGGCGCCTTGCCAGTTGTTGCCCAAGGGTGGTAAACATGACCGTGCAGGTGCCAGGATGTCTGCTGAGCCCTTGGCTTCAGTGATTTCATTTAACCCCTCCTCCTACCCAATGCCGTAGGAACTGACCTCGTTGAACAATGGGGACCCCGGGTACCCAGAGCGGTTAAGTGATCTGCCCAGGGTCTCGCAGCCCGCATTCAAACCCAGGCTCTCTGTAGCCAGAGTTGGGCTCTAGGCAGTGCGGACTCTCACTCCGGACTGATCGCCGCCTGAGTAACTCCAAGCCTTGTTTTTTTGTGTGTGTCTCTCTCTGATTCCCAGGGACTCCTCGGCTGGTCCCAGAAGGACCTACAGAGCGAATTTGGGATTTCAGGAGGCCCACATCCCAGCGGTTTCCGGCCTTCCACCTGGTCCCCGGATGCTTCTCAGGACTATGGCCTGGGGGGTGCAAGCCCTCTAGGGGATCCAGGCCTCGGAGACAGGAACTGGACGGGCGAGTGTGGGCACGGAGTTGGGGAGGGGCGCCCCGGGGAGTGGGCCGGCAGGTGTGCCCTCGACCGGGAGGAGGGCGAGGTCAGCGGCCAGGATGGGTGTGGAGCGGGTCCCCCCAGGGGCCTTGGCTCCCAGGACCAGGCGATCGGGAAGCCTGGCGCTCTGCAGAGCCACGAGGTGGACTGTCAGCACTGGGAGTTCGGGAAGAGAGATTCCCAGGGCACCTACTCCAGCCGGGACGCGGAACTCCAGGACCAGGAGTTTGGGAAGAGGGATTCTCTGGGGACCTACAGCGGTCGGGACACGAACCTTCGGGACTGGGACTTTGGGAAGAGAGACGCCTTGGGCACCTACGCGAGCCGGGACAAAGAGGGGCAGGGCCCGGAATCGGGGCAGAAGGACCCGCTCAGCAGGTACAGTGGCAGCCAGGATGCAGGGCAGCAGGACCAGGGGTTCGGGAGGAGCGATGCTGTACGGAGTGCCTACAGCCCCCGTGGTGAAGAAGGGCCTTCCCGGGACTTCGGCAGGAGCGCCTGGGTACCAGACTACAGCGGCGGCCTCCCCCGGGAATTCGGAGTGCGAGCCCCGTGCGCCGGGTTCAGCCTGGAGGAGGCCCAGCTGCAGGACTCGGAGTTCGAGAAGAAGACCCCGGGCCGAGCCAGCCCCGGGGCGGCCGGCAGGGATGCAGGCTGGCCAGAGATCCCCAAGGCAGGGGGCGTGTTCCCCGCCAGTGGCCCCCAGCTGCAGGACGCAGCTCAGGGGCAGAGGGACCCGGGCGGCTGGCAAGGCGGCGCTGCCTCCCTGGAGGTTGGGGTGCCACAGGGGAGGCAGCAGGTGGGGGGCGCCGAGAGCCCGGGGGGTGCTGACCAGGAGGACCGGGAGGGGGTGCGGCGGGGCTGGTCCGGCGACTTCAGCCTTGGTGCAGGCGCCCAGCCAGAGGCGGCCTTCAGCTCAGGGCGGCAGAGCTGGGGCAGCCGCTTCTGCGCGGAGGCCGCGGAGCGGAGCCCCCATTTTGGGATAATAGGGGATGACAGGGCGGGCGGGGCCAGCCTGAGCCCTTGTGGCCAGCTGGGAGGCGGCCCCTTCCTGCCCCCTGAGGGGGCTGGGGCCATGGACTGGACTGACCAGCTGGGCCTCCGGAACCTGGAGGTGTCCAGCTGCGTGCGTGTCGGGGGCTCCGGCGAAGCCAGGGGGGATGGCGGGGGACAGATGGGCTGGGCAGACCGCGGGGGCGTGAAGGACGCAGGGCTGGCTGGCTGTCTGCAGGATGGAGGGGTGGAGGCCCCCGGGGGGCTTGGCGTCAGGCACCAGGACTGGACTTCCGAGGTCGGAGGCCCCAGCCAGCCCAGAGAGGGTGGGATGGGGCAGACGGACTGGTCGGGTGCGGAGGCAGGAGAGTTCCTTAAATCAAGGGAGCGTGGAGTGGGTCAGACAGACTGGACGCCTGACCCGAGAGACCGGGAGCTTGGGCCGGGCCGGGTGGACTGGGGCGACAGTCTTGGCCTGAGGCATCTGGAGGTGCCCTGTGAGCCAGACTCGGAGAGTTCTCAGGGGCCGCGGGGCCGCGGGCTAGACCAGGTGGACTGGGCCCAGGACTTGGAGCTCCAGAACAAGGAGCTCCCTGGTGAAGCCAGGGAGTGTGGCCTGGGGGACGTCAGCCAGTCCCCGGAACCAGGCGTGGGGAATGATGAGCTTTCAGCCCCCGGCCTGGAGGCCCGAGATCCCTTGGAGGCCAGGGAGCTCGGGGTTGGTGAGATGAGCGGGCCGGATCCCGAGGATGGAGACCCCTTCCTACCCGCTGTGGTCGTCTGCCCGGAGGAGGACAGATGTGGGCTCCAGGAGTCGCCAGCCTTCGGCTTCGGACCCAGGTAAGGGGGCCCTGCCCCTGGGCGGGAGGGTGAGACAGCCCCCTGGAGATGGCCCCGTTCTACACAGGGTGGAAGCTGCTCTTCCCCCAAAACTTCTAGTATTCGGACAACTGAGATGGTTCGGAGTGTGGATTTTTCTTTCATTTATTTCTTAAACGCTAGCACACACAAGAGAGTTTCTAGTTTTAGAAGTGATGGACGTCGTGGTTGAGGTGTGATTTGTGCAGCGTGACTGTGTGGGTGCTGGAGGGAGCGTCCTGTGCTGGGTGGTTTCTGGTGGGCCCTGCCCGGGTGCTCTGGGCTTGGGGGGCACGATGCATTCCTAGTCCTGGGGGGGAGGCCTGGCATGATCCTGGCCTGGGCAGGTCTGGCGGCGGGGAGGGCCTGTGTGCTTCTTGCCTGCCCTGGCTTAAGGCCCTGAAGCGCAAGACGTCCCAGGTGGTCCCTTGTTTAGCGGTCTGCGCTTTGACTGTGGGTCAGGGGACTGAGATCCTGCATGCAGACCATGCAGCCAATAAATAAATAAAAAACAGCCGCACCAGCAGAGAGTAAACCTGGCTTCAAAAAGGAGCCCGAAGGACACTGGGACCTGGTTCCAGGCCCGGTGACCTTTTGGCCTCCACGCCCAGGGTGGCTGAAAAAGAACTTTCCAAAAAAAAAGGAAAAACAAAACAGTTTTATGAGTCAACGGTAGTCTGTCTCTGAGATTTTTCTGTTCCAAAACCAGCTGAGGTGATATCTCACCCCAGGTAAGGGTGCTCAAAAGGCATCGTGTTTATTTTGCTGTCACTTCCATCCATTGAGATCAGGTTTAATTCCCTTGACTTGAGTCGCCAGGTTGGACCTTTGTCAGACCCTGGGGTGGGGCGGGGAGGGGGGCGCTTCTCACGTGTTGTGAAGGGGAGATGGGAGGGGGTACTGGTTGGGAGCTGTGTTCGCAGTGGGGGAGGGGGGCTGGCTAGTAGCTGGGGGGCTGGAGGCACCAGGAAGGCTCTAGAGGGCACTGGGGTATCGGAAGGGTCGGGTCAGGAGAGGCATTGGGGGCTGAGGATGGGGGGAGAGGGGTGGGGAGAAGGGGAGGTGGGCAGAGCCTGGGGCCAGGGCAAGGCCCTGGGGGGCATTCCGGGGCTCAGGCTCCTGCAGGGAGGGGCACCAGGGGCGAAGCCTGCAGGGAAGGGCGTGAGTGCAGGGACCTGTCTGAGCTGTGACTCTCCAGGTGCAGGGGGAGCACAGGTCACTGGAGGTTGCCCCCGATTCCTCTTCCGAGGACGCTCAGAACTCCGCCATCCCACACACCTCCCCTTGGTGATCTTCACACCTGCCCTGTGAAGCAGGAAAGGGGTTTTTTAATCACCTCCAATTTGCAGGAGTGGTGTGACCCGCTTACGTCACCGGGTCAGCGGTGTTGCTCTGCGACTTCTGGGTCTTAAACGCCTTCAAGGCTTTTGGACTTGCGGCAGTGGGACCCACCGCCCTCCATGTTCTGAAGGATGCGGAGGGGGAGAGCATCGCCCTCGATGAGGATGGAGAGAGGCTGGCTGGGGGACTGGGTTGGGGAAGGGGCAGGGTTCTGGCAGAGAAGCTTAGCTGTCTGAGCTCCGGCCTCCATCACACCTGGAAAACGCCCGGGTTTTTCAGGCTGTGTGGCACGTTTGGCAAGCACTGTGTGCTCAGCGGACATACAGGAGGCTTAGAAAGGAGGGCTCTTGGCGCTGAAAATACAGCAGTAATGGAAACCCGTTTACCTTTCTCCAGCGCGATGTTTCTTGAGCTTATTTGATTAATATCCCTGGGCCTGGTGTTCTGAGCTTCTGACTTGGGGAAATTCTACACTCGGGAAAGTTGCTCTCTGGAGGAAGTTTTGCAGGTTCTCCCGGTAACGAGAAGTCCTTGAGGACAGCTCAGAGCCCCTGGCTTTGGGCCCATCCGCCAGGCTTGGGGCCTGGTTCTGCCACCGCTTCCATGACCCTGGGCAGGTCCCGTTTCTGCTCTGGCTTCACGCCTGTGACTGCTGGGCGTCATCCACTCCAGACACCCACGGGGTCCGTGTGCGGGGAGTGTCAGACCTGCCGGACACGTGGCCAGCCCGGCCAGGTGCTCACCGCCAGTGCTCACACCTGCTTGGCAGACATGGACGGGTGTGAGCTTCCGGGACGTGAGGCCCTGGGGGACGTTTCCGGCCGTCATCCCGCGTGGGACAGACACCCCCCGGCTGGCCGCCATCGGCAGGACTGCTGTCCATACGGTTGGGACGAGAGCGGTGTGGGTGCTCGGCGTGTCCCTCCCGCGTCTCAGGCTCCTTGTCCTGGGGGGAGAGGCGCTCCTGGGCCCCCCACCCCCAGAGCTGCCGCACCGCCCCCTTCCCCTATCTGGCCTCCTGGTCCTCTCCTGCCCCTGCCCCAGGCCCCAGGGATACAGCCTCCCAGCCATCTAGGGGGGTTCTTCATGGCCAGGAGAGGACCCTCAGGGCTTCTGGGGGCCGGCCCTCTCATTCTCTGAGTGGGGGGAGCAGCCCCAGAGAGGCAGCACAACTTTCTCAAGGGCCCGCGGCTTGTGAACGCTGCCCCTTGGCGTTCCTTCGGGCCCCTGCCTGTGGTCCGGATTCTCTTCCTGTCTCTCTGGGGTCAAGGTCAGCTGTAGCTCATATACACACATCATTCCAGTTTCTGTCCTGACTGAGCTCATTTTGGGTCTTGGAGCCTTGAGCATGAGGAAATGAGTCTGTTACACGCTGACCCCTGTGTTTGTACCTCGAATGACCCTGGGGATGGGGTTGGACCAAGTCCCGGCCCTTGGGATCCTCAGAGTCCTGACGGGCGAGGGGTAGAGCTGGTGTCAGGGAGACGGGACCTCGGGAACGTGGGAGGATTGGCCTGAAAGCGCGCGCGCGCTGAGTCCTGTCTGACCCTTTGCAGCCCTGGGGACTGTGGCCCGCCAGGCTCCTCTGTCTGTGGGACTCTCTGGGCAGGAATCCTGGAGGGGGTTCCCAGGCCCTTCTCCACCCAGCAAAGCATAGGTACTTACGTTAACCTCATTTTACAGATGAAGAAGCTGAGGCTCAGGGTGGATACGTCCTTTGGCCAAGGCTGTGGGCATGGGATGTGGCCCGTGTGGGCACAGCGGATGGTGCTCTGGACAGGCCTGGCCCTACGTCCTGGCCAGGGCGAGGCTCAGGCTGTAGGGTCCTGGGTGCCGGGGGTAGGACAGCATCCTCGGGGCTTGGGGAGGGTGAGGGTTCAGACAGTGGGTGGGATGCGTCTTCCCCCCACCCTTGGCAGGGCCTCCCCCAGGTCCCCTCTGGCGTGGCGTCTCTGCCCACCTGTCAGCAGTCCGCAGCCCCTCAGCTCGGCCTGCCCCCCACCAGGGTCTCCCTCCAGGGCGCTCCACCCCCTCCCTCCTGCTTTAGTTTCTGTCAGCCTAGGGGAGGAAAGACCGAGGCGCTCCCCTGCCCTCCCACTTCCAGCCTGGCGCTGACTCTCCTGCCTCTCGCTCTCCCTGCAGCCTGGGAGCCGGGGCTTGTGGCCTGGCTTCCAGGCTCTGCCCTCCTTTCCCACGCCGTGTGCACGGAGTGTGTGTGAGAGGTGTCCGTGTGTATGTGTCCCGGGTGTGGCTCTGGGTGCTTGTCTGCCTTTCCCACGCCCGTGTGCACGGAGTGTGTGTACGGTGTGTGTACACTGTGTCAAGGTGTGTGCGTGTGTAGTGTGTGTGCGTGTCTACAGTGTGTACGTGTGTGCGTGTCTGTACAGTGTGTGCGTGTGTGTGTGTGTCTGTACAGTGTGTGTACGTGTGTGCGTGTCTGTGTCGAGTGTGCTCTGCAGTGCTCGTGTCGCTGTGTGGAAGGAGTGACTGGTGAGCGGTGCACACTGCCCCACCGGAGACGTGCCGTGAGTGTGTGCAGGTGTGTCCAGGCTCGGGGGCAGGCAGGCCGCAGGGCCACACACAGGCTCCCCTGTGCAGAGGGCGAGCTGCCGAGCGCGCTGTGCGTGCCGGGTGGTACAGGTCGTGTCTCGTCGGCACAGCGGGCAGAAGACGCAGTTCAGGGACAAGGTGGCGTCCCTGCCCCTCAGCAGACGCCCGCTCTGTCCCGGGCCCTGGGCCACACGAGGGACTCAGGCGGCCGGAGCCCCGAGTTGCTTGCCGACAGGCCGTGGGGACAGAGGGCCTGGACTTGCGGTGCGGCTAGCAGCTCCAGCCCAGGGTGTGCAGGCCTGAGGGTGGGCCCAGGGGCTCCCCAGGGGTATCCAGGCTGACTGAGGGCGCAGGGGCTCCTGCCCGGCAGAAGCAGCTTGTCTAGGTGCGCCGTCGGGTTCGCGGCCATCCGCAAGGGCCGCGTGTGCAGAGATGCGCGCAGGGAGGGCTGAGCTGGAGGGCGGGGCCGAGAGGCCGGCTGTGCAGGCTGACCGTGCCCTGGGAGGGCCGGCATCAACGCGGCGCAGGCTCTGTGCGAGGCGTTCAGTCTCACTCCGTGCCCCCAGCGACTCTGTGCTTAGCGGACCCCAGGGCTCCTGGGGTCCCCCGTGCGCAGCTCTGTGCGAGGTGTTCAGAGTCTCACTCTGCGCCCCTGGTGACCCTGTAGTTAGCAGACCCCTTTGGGGTGAAGGGACGTCCCCGTCATCTCAGGAAGTGGGGAACCTGGCATTCGAATACGCCGGGCTGGTCCAGCTCCTGCCAGGCGTGCTGTCGGGGGGAGGCTTGGACGGGCCGCAGGGAAAGAGGCTGAGAAAGGCGCTCTGCGCAGGGGGGAGCTGTGGGTGGGCCCCGCAGCCCTGCGTGACCTCCGTCTCCGCCCTATCCCCTGCAGCCCCGGCCATCACCCTGCCTGCCCCCAGCCCGTGGGCTCCCAAGGCGAGCCAGGGGGGAGGCTGGCCGCCCACAGCCCTGAGGCCGCACCCCCGGGGCCCGAGGCCATGTCAGGTGCGGACCGAGGGACGCCCCAGGAGCCCGCCCAGGACCTTCTGCCCTCCTGGAGGCCGCAGCCAGATGGGGAGGCCAGCTGGACAGATGTGGTTGACGGCACCCAAAATGCCGCAGGGGCCCGGCAGGGCGAGCAGACCCCCCAGGGCCCGCGGGCCAGTGCCCCCAGCCAGGATTTCTCCTTCATCGAGGTCAGTGGGTGGGCTTTTGTTGGGGTGGGGGTGGGGGTACTGAGTGGGGCAGCTCTGGTCTCACCCCGGGGCCTCCCTCGTCGCGGGGTGGTCTCAGCTTGGGGGGCGGGAAGCTGGGGACTGGGACGGGGTAGCTCCGCGAAGGCAACACAGTGGCGTGGCCCCTGTCCCCTGCAGGACACTGAGACCCTCGACAGCGCCATGTACCGGAGCCGTGCCAACCTGGGGCGCAAGCGTGGGCACCGCGCCCCGGCCATCCGGCCCGGGGGCACGCTGGGCCTGTCGGAGGCCGCAGCATCAGACGCGAGGCTGTTCCAGGACTCCACAGGTAGGGCCACTCTGTCGTGACGACACCGTGTCACCGCCGTGGCCCGGTGGGGTCGCCACCCTGTGCTGAGCCCCTGACTGGGCCCTTTTGCAGAGCCACGGGCTTCGCAGGCACCCTCCTCGGATGAGGATGTGGTCGAGGAGCCTCAGAACCGCCGGACGCGGATGACCAAGGGCCTGAAAGTCAGCCTGTTCCCGGGCCTGAGCCCGTCGGCCCTGAAGGTACCCTCTGGCCATGCTGCCCCCTGGTTGCCTGGCGTCCAGCCTGCCCCCATTCCCTGTGCAACCTCTCCACCTGCTGTGCCTGTGATGGGCCGGGGCGGGATGGAAGGAAGAACAGGGAGGGTCTGGGTCCCAGAACCCCCCGGGCTGGCGGGGCGACCTTGGTGCAGCAGGGTGGAGGTTCAGGTGTCCCTGGGGGTGCGGGGCAGGGGTGGGGCTCAGGCAGGGGGGAGGCAGGGTGCACGATGGGATGCGGTGGGATCGGGGGCAGCCTCGAGTGAGCCTCCGATCTCAGCTTGGAGGCGCCAGCAGTGGGGAGATGCTGCAAGCAGAGGGCGCAGGGCGTGCGGGGTGCCGGGGGGCGTCCCCACTGCTCCTTCCAGCCCGCTCGTGCTGGATTCAGGTCAGCAGTGCCTCCCCAAGGGCCTGCGGGCTGCCATGCGCAGTCCGCTCTTGAGGGAGGTCATCGCTAAGCAACTTCCCTCCTCGGGGTAAGAGGACCATGGAGGGCGTGCGGGCCTGGGCCGGGGCGCCGTGCTCGGAGAGAAGGCCCAGCCCTCCATGGGTGCCCCCGCTGACGTCCGTCCGTGCCCCGGCTTCACCTCAGGCCAAGCTGCGCTCGCGGAACCGCTCGGCCGATGAGGGGGAGCCCTCAGAGGGCAAGGCGGGCCAGAAAGAGGCCGCGATCCAGCGCTCCAAGTCCTGCAAGGTCCCCGGGCTGGGCAAGCCCCACGCATTCCCGCCCAAGCCAGACAAGTCCTCAGGGTACGTGACCTGTGCCTCGGGAACTAGCCAGCCGCATCATCCCGGCCTTAAAAAGAAAACCCCCCTGCTTTACAGGGGAACGGGGGCTGGGGGGTGCATGCCATGGTCAGTGCTCTTGGTTGGTGCCAGGGTGCTGGTCTCCGCAGTGAAGCCGGACACCACCTCTCCTGGCGGGAGGGCATTTCTGACTCCCTTCCGACCTCTGCCTCCTACCCTCTAGGTCAGAAGGATCATCACCCAACTGGCTGCAAGCCCTGAAGTTGAAGAAGAAGAAGGTCTAAGAACTCACCGAGGTGTGGGCAGGAGCTGGGCTTGGCCTGTCGGGTTGGGGGCTGGTTTAGGGCTGTTGGGGGCCCTGCCTGGAGGCCTCAGACCTGATTTTATGGCCCTCCTCTGCGAGGATGGAGGAGGGATAGGCTACCCACTCCAGTATTCTTGGGCTTCCCTGGTGGCTCAGCTGGTAAAGAATCTGCCTGCAGTTGGGAGACCTGGGTTCGATCCCTGGGTCGGGAAGATCCCCTGGAGAAGGGAATGGCCACCCCCTCGAGTACTGCCTGTAGAATCCCCGGGACAGAGGAGCCTGGCGGGCTGCAGTTCGTGGGGTTGCAAAGTTGGGCATGACTGAGCCACTCACACACTGAGGCTGGAAGCAGACGGCTGAGGCCAAGCTCCAGAGCCCTGGGTCCGTCGGCTTGGGGGGCGTCCATCCCTGCCTTCCTCCTAGGGCTCAAGGATGGGGCCCTGTGTATGGTCCGCCTGGCCTGCTGGTCTGGGACTCCTGGGGGCACTCCCTAGGCTGGAGGTCCTGAGCAGGGCCTTGCTCGCAGAGGGGCGCTGGGCGGGGAGGTGAAGTGTCCCTTCTGTCCCTGCCCCATCCAGCCTCTCTCCCCTCTACTGCAGGTCCTTCCCATCTGGCAGTCTCAGGCAGTGCCCGCCCCTGTGGGGCCCCCGCGGGGAGACGCTGAGCCCCAGCGCCCCGGGCCGCAGCCCCTGCCTGTCCACCTCTGGCTGGCGGGGGCCCCATATGCACTTTGGATCAGCTTCCCGGCTCTCCGCGCCACCCCTCCGCTGGTCTTCCGTGGTCCGTGGTGTTGGTCCCTTGCTGTCTTCCCGCCTCCCTCTCTGCTTCCTCCTGCAGCCCCCCTTGGGTTTTCTTTTGATACCGGTTTATAGCCTTTTTTATAAAAGCCTTTGATTTTTGTAATGGGCGGAGCCCAGCCCCTTCCCCTGTCTCCCTCCGCCCTGCCAGGGGCCCCACAGAAACCGATAAAGTTTTGCCACTTGAAACAATAAAGTTTTTTGGGAATTGGTGCTGCCCCGGTTGTGGTGTGTGGTCCTGGTGTGTCCTGCATCCGAGGCCGAAGCCAGGAGGGGCTGGCTGTCACCCTGGCCCAGCGGGCAGCCTGCGCTCAGACCCAGCTGTCTCTTGCCTAGCACTCCCTGGGCTCAGGAACCCGGAGGAGGGTGTCTTGGTTACAGTAGGTGGTTCCCAATTTGGACAATCCCCAAATCTACGTAGCTTAACATACAAAAGTTTCTTTACCAATCATAGTCCCATCTGGGGTGGGCTAACTCAAATTATATTAATAGCCCTCACACGCCGTAAACATTGAAAAAAAAAAATAAAAGGCTTAAGACGCTCCGGTGGATGGGATGATTTCCAAGTTCAGCTTTATCTACAGCTCAAGTGGTTCTGTTTGGCCTCGGTCTGAAGACAGTGAAGAACCCACCTGCAGTGCAGGAGGCCTGGGTTCCATCATGGGGTGGGGATCCCCTGGAGGCGGGTTACGCACCTCAGTCATGCAGAACCCAGGTCCCTTCCCTGCTGTGGCTCAGCCACCGTTGGGGGCCCCAGAGTCTCCGTAGCATCCAGTGGAGACGGGTCGATCCTTTGGGAGACCCATAGTCCACCCGCCAAAATTCAAGTCATGCCCCCTGCTAACTGCAAGGGAGACTGGGAAATATAGTTTAGATGTTTGTAGGGAGAGAGAGAGAGGACCAGATATTGGTAAAAATTCATCCTTCTCATGGGAGGAGAGAGTTGGTTCCTGTGATTCCCGAAGGGTCCTTGGAACCCGTATATTCTAGAAGGTCTCCCCAGCCCTGGTGTTTCCCACTTTAATCCCTGACCACCCGCATCCTGCTGTCCCTCAGTCCATTTCTCTGTCTTCTCTGTCATCCGAGAGGTGCCAGCCTGTTTCAGGGCTGACATCTTTCCCTGAGCTTCGGGGAAAGGAGAGACTTGTGTGGACTCACCTTGAAAGCCCAAGCCTTAGTCGCTCAGTTGTGTCCGGCTCTTTGCGGCGCCACAGACAGTAGCCCACCAGGCAAGAATCCTGGAGTGGATTGCCAAGCCCTCCGCCTGGGGATTTTCCCCACCCAGGCCTCCTGCGTGGCAGGCAGATTCTTTACTGCCTGAGCCACGGGGAAAGACGGGAGCTGAACAGAACCACTTGAACTGTAGGTAAAGCTGAACTTAGAACTATCCTCCCATCCACTGAAGCTTCTTAGCCTTTTTTTTTTTTTAAGGGAGCGTGGGGGTTTCTTAATGTAATGAGAGTCTGACCAACACTGTGGACTCCAGAGAAATGCACAAACCAGCCCGGAATTCCCATCCCTGGCGTCCTAGAGCCGCGGCCCTTGGCCTCCTAGCGTGCTCACTAAACCATGAGCATTCCAGGATGGCGATCTAGTAGGTGTGCCCGGGAATCTGCGCTTTGGGAAGCCCCTAGAAGCGGAGGGGAGAGGCGGGCCCTCCCGTGGGAGCCTGGCCGAGCCCGGGCTGCGTCTGTGCTGCGCGGCCCCGTGCCAGCCCTCCTGGAGCTGGCGGAACGGGGTTGGCACGAGCTCGGTCCCGCTCCTCGTCTCCCGCCCCTCCTCCCTCCTCCTCGCAGGAGTAGGACGGGCTGGGGCCCAAGCCAAACACTTAAGACTCATTAGTGGGGAGGATGGAGCCGGGCCGGTCCCAGCTCCCGGCCCTGCTTCCGGAGAAGGCGGAGCCAGGTCTCCCTCCGCCCGGGACTGCCAGTTCAGCGCCTGTGCTGGGAGTCGGAGAGAGAGGACAGCAGCGTACACAAGCTCTGAGCTGGGCGGCGAGTGTCTGAGGACAGTCGGGAAAGTGTGTTCCTACCGCACAGCCCTTTCTCAGGCCGAGCGGAGGTTCCTGGGAGGGGCCTTGGAGGGGCAGGTCTCTGGAACCTGGCTTTGAGTTTTGGAAACTGAGAGTCACTTGGATGCCGGGATTGGGAAATTCCTTGGGCAGTCAGGCAGGCTCATCAATTTTGGTTAAAGGTGACTCTGAAGGCAATTTCTGAAGAGTTCAGTGAGCTTTGGAGGACTCGTTAGAATAAACATACAGACTTGGAGGGCATCCCCCCCTTTTTTTTTAAATCACCAGTCCTCTGGTATCTTAAAATATTAAAATTTCTTTATCTGGCTGTTCTGGGCATGCGGAGTTTCCCTTGCAGCTCAGCTGGTAAAGAACCTGCCTGCCAATGCAGGAGCCATAAGAGACGCTGATTCCTGGGTTGGGAAGATCCCCTGGAGAAGGGAATGGCAACCCACTCCAGTACTCCTGCCTGGAGAATCCCATGGACAGAGGAGCCTGGTGGGCTACAGTCCATCGGGTTCCAAGAGTCGGGCACGACTGAGCGACTTCACCACCACTACCGCCTGGGACGCAGGATCTTAGATCCTCCTTGGAGCATGCAAGGTGTTTTACTTGTGGCAGGCATATAGGCAGATCTAGCTCCTCTACCAGGGATCAAACCCGGGGCCCCTGCGCTGGGAGCACTGAGTCTTAGCTACTCGACCACCAGGGAAGGTCTTGAGGGCTCCCCTTTAAAGGCAACAAGTCAAATGTGTTTCTAAAGGAATCAAACCCTTTCCTACACGTTCAAAAGCTGAGCTGTCCTGTCCTGGGATTTTGTTGATAACGCCCAGAGAATTTGGTCCCAATCTCATTATGATTAGAAACGTCTCAGCACTGTCTCTCCCCCTGATTCCTTGCTTCCAAGGCCCTCACCAAGAGCCTGGGCCATGTGTGAACTGGATCCCAGAGGATGGAGGAGGAAGCCTTTGGGAACTGAACAAGGACAGCGCGTAGGGGACTGTCCCACGTTCCCCACAGCCCAAGGCTGAGTCTGAGGACAAGCTGACGTTTGCCCGTGGTGTCCTCGGCACGTGGGTGGTGGTGGTGGGTGTTGTGGAAAGTCTACCCACTGGTGATGCCTGCTGTCCTTCCTCCAGCATCCTGCCCACCCGGCCCCCCGCCCGCCCCCGCCAAACTGGTCCAGCCATCTGCTGTGGACACAGCCCATCCCCTAGATGCTTAGAGATGGGCAGTCGCAGTGGAGGAGTGAAGCAGCTCAGACTTTATCTTCTGCTTTTGACCCTCAGGGACTCTTCCTGAGCCTCTCAGTTTTATTATTTGTGGCTCAAGACAGTAAAGCGTCTGCCTGCAATGCAGGAGATCCAGGTTCGATCCCTGGGTCAGGAAGATCCCCTGGAGAAGGAAATGGCAACCTACTCCAGTATTCTTGCCTGAAAAATTACATGAGTGGAGGAGCCTGCTGGGCTACAGTCCATAGGGCCCAAAGAGGTGGACACGACTGAGCGACTTCACTTTCACTTTCAAATTAAATGTAGTTAAAGTAAGTCGGAACCTCGGCTTTGTAAAACAGAGGATCTGCTCTACATAGCTGTTCAAGGTCTAAGTGGTGGCAAATGAATGTACCTGAGACAGAGAAAGTGGTCCTCACTGGTTTTGTCTTCTTCCTTTTGTTTATTTAGATGAGGGGAACAGAGGAGCTTTTTTGGATCCATCTCGACTCAGAGGCCTGGAGCAGGCTGACACTGGGCCTGGAAGATGGTGGTGGACAGGGCTGCCCAAGGGCTGGTTTGCCTCTGGGGCCTGGCTGAGCTAGAAGTGTAGTTCATCTGTGACAAGCCTTTGGGCCCTGAGCAGCCGCCCTGCCTCCCCGCCCCTCCCCTGCCAGAGGGGCCCGTGGCGGACAGGAGACAGGCTGGCCCCTCTCAGAGACCCAGCACTCCACCCTGCGTGCAGAATGATCAAGTGGGTTTTAACTGCTGCCCAAAGACTGACTCTAATTATGCTTTTATTTATACAGCACTCTGTCTCCAAAGGGCCAAACACTCATTCATTCATTTTTTTTTATTTTAAAGACTTAAGTTTTTTGAATTCTTCTTTCTGATGAGAAAAACAAAACATATTCATGGTAGACCACTTAGAAAATACAGAGAGGTATCAATACAATTAAGAAGAAATTGCCTGTCCTTTTACCACCCACCTATACCATTTTTTAAAAAGACTCGTTTTTATTTTAGATTAAAATTGTGCAAAGAATACAGAATTCCTCTCAAGCCACACCCAGTTTTCCTTAATGTTAATATCTGACATTAGGGTGGTACTTGCATTTCAACAAATGAATCTTAGTTTTTACCTAAGACTCGTTTTCTGTTCCGGGAACACACTCAGGATCCCACATTATGTTTCGTGGTCATGTTTCTTGAGGCTTTGTTTGGCTGTGACAGTGTCTGAGAGTTGCCTGATTCTGGATGACCCAGCATCTTTGAGGAGTGCTTGCAGAATGTCCTTTAAACTTGACTTTGTGTGATGTTTTTCTCCTGATTAGACAGCAGTCACAGGTTTGTTAGGAGATAGAAGTGCAATGCCGGGGGACTTCCCTGGTGGCCCAGTGGCTAAGACTGAGCTCCCCGTGTGGGGGGCCCAGGTTCAGTCCCTGGTCAGGGAGCTGGATCCCACGCGCCACAGCAAGATGTCTTGCATCGTGTCCAAGGTGCAGCTTGTCACAGTTAAGGCCGGGCACACCCAAGTAAGTAAAACATTGAAAAAAGAAAGAAAGAAAAAAGAAGCGCCATGCTGATGATGTCATATCCAAGATTCATGCTCCCCAGCGCTGTCAGAAATAAATAATGGAAATTAGGCAATGGGTGCCTGCTATCTGGTGACTCGTCACTCTTGGTTAACCCGCTTGTTTAGCCGAGGCAGGGTCTGTCAGAGCTCTACAGTGTGAAAGTGCAAGTCAGTCGCTCAGTCGTGTCCAACTCTGCGACCCCAGGGACTGTAGCCCGCCAGGCTCCTCTGTCCATGGGCTTCTCCAGGCAAGGATACTGGAGGGGTTGCCTGCCCTGCTCCAGGGGATCTTCCTGGCCCAGGGGTTGAACCCACGTCTCCTGCACTGCAGGCAGATTCTTTACTGTCAGAGCCACCGGGGAAGCCTTCTCCACCGTGAAGTGTCTTCATCACTCACTGCAGTCATGGCAGAATCCTCAAACCTGGAACCATTGTTCATACACTACCTCAAAATTGTGGTAGCTACTGGACCTACCTCTATATCTTGTTTAATTCATTAACAAATAGGCATATATATCACCATGGCACAAATCTGTATTTCAGTCTTTTGATAGCTGCTGTGTCCTAGTGAGGGTCCTAGGTCCTCCTATTTCTGCTGGGGTTTGATGTCTGTGTTCACTGCAGAAAGAAACACTCCACTCCGGTTGGCATTATTAAACACTGAGTGAACATTTTTTCCCCTCACTCCAAGTTCACAGATGGCTGAGTTCCTAACAAGGACCCCAGGTTTTAAGAAGGAGCTGGTGGATGCCCGCGGAGATCCGGCTCTTCCAGCGTGTGATTGGAATCTGTCCCCAAGGGGTCGTGGGGGTGGAGAGAGAGGAGCCCCGTGTTCCGCAGGTACTGACTCCAGCCCAGGCGCACCATGGGGCTTGGGAGCCTCAACCTGGCTTTCTAGAGGTTCAGAGAAGCCGGCTGGCAGCTCCCCACGGAGACTTTGCCCTCACTGATGAACAGCTGCAGTGTCTATTGACGGGCCCTTTGTTTTCAAGAAGCAACCTGCCTTTCTCCTGTTAACCCCTGCTGCGGGGCTCCGGAACAGGATGCCTTCTATGCTCTGGGCTCGGCACCAGGGCAAGAGAAGTCAGAGGAGGAGAAGATCCGAGACGCACCCGCCAAAGGCCAGGCGCTCTGTGGGGCCCTCTCATCCAAGTGTCGGCTGGCTTCATCTCCTGGCAGGGCAGGAGCGAGACTTCGATCCCGGGTCTGTCTGAACCTCAAATGCTGTGCTCTCTCCAGGGTTCCAGAAGCTTTTAGCCTTGCTTTGCCATGTGGGTGAGTCTGGGGTCTTCATAACTTCAGGACACACACATAGCCACCCCTACCTGTCTCTCTCCCCCTCTCTCTCTCTCTCACACACACACACACACACACAGACACACATGCTTCCTCTAGTTCACAGCTAGTTTGGGAATGATTGCACCCAGCAGGAGAAGGAGCTGTTGACTCAAGCTCTGGGGTTCTAGAAAGAGGAGAAAGCAGCCTCCGCCCCTATGTCTGCTAGTTTCCAGCCAGCATCATCATCATTAGCAACCTATGTGTTTAAGTCAAGCACTGTCCTCCCTGGGGCTCTTGTTTTTGCATGCTAGTCACTTCAGTTGTCTCTGAATCTATGCGACCCCATGGGCTGTAGCCTGCCAGACTCCTCTGTCCACGGTTTTCTCCAGGCAAGGATACTGGAGTGGGTTGCCACGCCCTCCTCCAGGGGATCGTCCAGACCCAGGGATCAAACCCACGTCTCTTACATCTCTTGTATTGGCAGTTGGGTTCTTTACCACTAGTGTCTCCTGGGAAGCCCCTAAGGCACTGTAATTCCTCTACCTTTAAAGTCTTCCCTGTTTGTTCAGGGTGCAGGGCAGAGGCACAGAATGGGAAGTCATGAGCTCTGAGGGCCCAGGACCCAGCCAGGGCTATGCTGAGACATTCTGCAGACCTCTCCATGCAGTGCAATCCGACAGACGTTTATCGGGCCATCTGTTACTCATGCTGGGGATGTGGAGATGAGTCAGGAATAGCCCGCATCTCAGAATCAAGAGAGATGACTACAGGAGATAAACTGAAATCCGGTGTCATAGAGACAGTAGTGGTGGCTAGGTCCAGGGCAAGACAGGGCAGAGTTCTATGCTGACCTGGGGGAGCTTGAAGGGAAATATCTTAACCACTTAGCAAAGAATGTAAGGTAGAGCTTGTCGGGGGGAGGGGGAGGGGGAGGGAGAGCCAAGGAACAGCACCCCAGGTGGGTGGGTGGATCGGGGGTGGTCAGCCTGGCCAAGTCAGGGTGAAAACGTGTGATGCTGACGATGGGAGCTGTCCTAGTCCGTCCTGGCGGCTGTAGCAAAACACCACCGCCGGTCAGCTTAAGCAACAGGCCTCTCTCCCTGGCTCTGAGATGGCCACCATCTCCCTAAATGTGCATGTCTCTGTCCTAAAATCTTCTTTTTTTAAAAAAAAAAAATTATTTATTTATTTGGCAGCACCAAGTCTTGTGGCATTTGGGATCTAGTTCCCTGACCAGGGATTGAACCTGGACCCCCTGCGTTGGGAGCGTGGAGTCCTAGCCACTGGACCACCAGGGAAGTTCTTCCTCTTCTTAAAAGGACACTAATCATATTGACTTGGGGCCCACCCGTATGCCCTCATTTTCACAGAGAGCCCTCTTTAAGGATGGTGCCTGCAAACATGGTCACAGTCTGAGGCGTTGGGGGATTGCTTTCTACATGTGACTGTGGGGTGGAGGGCACAGTTCAGGCTGTGGGAACAGGAGATGCCTGCGGAACACGGTGGACCGCTGGGGGTGGGCGTGGGCGGAGCTGGGTCAGCAGAGGCCTTGGCTGTCAGCGTTAAGCTCTGCCTTACAGGAACTGGAGGTGCCGGCACCCGGTCCTGAGCTGGAAAGTGAAAGTAGCCCCTCCGTTCCGTTCCCAGCGCCCTGGACCTTCTGGGCGGGTGCGATCTCCCAGGCCTACCGCGCCCCACAGGGCTGGTCAAAGGGGCCCGCGCCAGGGAGGGGCCAGCGCGCCCCCCGCACCCCGCCGCCCGCTGTGGGTCCGAGACGCCGGGCTTGGAGGAGACCTTCCCGCTTTCCAGGAAGCCCCATCTGGACGGGCAGGGTTGGACGAAGACCTCTCCGCTCCCCAGCCACAGGAAGCCGGGCGGAGCTCTGGCTGGAGGCGCGGCCATCCTAGGGCGCGGGCCCCGAGGACGTCTGAGGTTGCATTCGGATCCCTCTGCTTCCTCCTCCTTAACAAGAAGGCCCGCCACTGGCTTCAGGATTCCGAAGGGAGAAGAAAACGAGGGCCGCTGAGGGCGTGGAACCTGGGCCTCCTGCGCTGGGAGAGTGGAGTCGTGGCCGCCGACCGCCACCGGCGGCCCCAGCGGGAGCCTTTCCGCCCCACCCCGAACCCGGGACTGGGGAGGCTCGGAAGCTGGCCGGGCAGAGATGCAGGGTGAGGTGAATACTTCCGCTGGGTGATTAAAGACAAAAAAGTCACTAGCTGACTTAGTGCGCCCGATTCAGGAATTTTAAGCACAGAGCCTTGGCGAATGTTGATGTAGAAATAGGTTTGTGTAACCATCAGTCAGGTCAAGATGCAGCATGCGCAGGGCCCAGAAGACCCCCCCCTTGTGGCCCTTGCTCCCCACCCCAGGCAACCACTGTTCTGACTGTAGATTCGTTGTGTCCTTGAAAGTCTGTCAGTGGGTTTTCTGGGGGACTCAGTGGTAAAGAATGTGCCTGCCAACGCAGGAGATGCAGGTTTGAGCTCTGGGTCAGGGAGATCCCCTGGGAAAGGGCATGATGACCCACTCCAGCGTTCTTGCCTGAAAATTCCTTGGGCAGAGGAGCCTGGTGGCCGTGGAGTCCCAGGAGTAGCCACAACTGGCCACTGAGCAAGCACACATACCACGTAAAGGGGATCATGGGGACGTACACTTCTACCTCTGGCTTCTTTTGACACTCTCTGTTACATCCGAGAGATTCTCCCACTGGATTCTTCAGGAAACTGGGCAAAGCCGCCTCAGTCTCTTCCTTATATGCCCCTGGACTTGGCTCCCAATTCCTTGGCATTTCTCCTGGCAAAGTGTCCCTGCCCTTGAATCTGGGTGAATTGTGACCACTTTGACCAAGAGTGTGGAGAACGATGCTGAATTTCCTAGTTGAGGCGTAAGAGATGAGGCAGCTTCTGCCCGATCTGCTGGAATGCTGCTGGTGGATGTGCTGGCTCCCCAGGGAAGGCATCTCACCACCTGGGGCCACCGTGCTGTGAGGAGGCCAAGCCAGCCGCAGGGGGCACCGCGTGCAGGTGCTCTGTCCGCCCCTGAGTCTGCACAGGCCAGGCCTCTGGCAGGTGGGTGAGCGGGTCCCTGAGGGTTGCAGCCCCCAAGTGTCCGTCATTCTCAGCCTTTTCTGCCCGATTGAGCCCCTGGACGTCATGGAACAAAGACAAGTCACTCCCTGATTGACCTGTTTCCCAGACCCTTGACTCATGGAATGCATAATTAAATGGCTGTTTTAAGTTGCCAGGTTTGGGAGTCATTTGTTATCCTGATAATAACTGGAATATGGGGTGAGGAGTGGCTGGATTTCGAAGGCTGAGTTTAGCCTTCTCCCTGGGTGGGAAATGGCAAGAAGATCAGCTTTCCGGAGGCTCCCAGGTGCTTCGGAGCCCAGCTGCAGCCCATCCTATGGGCCGCTCCGCTTCCTAGTCTTCCTGGTTCTAGGCCGGTTGTTCGCTGGTTCTCTGCTTTCCCCACCCCAGAAGCCAAAGGCTTCTAGTAAGGATGTGATTCCTCCCCATCAGAAACTCCTGAAGGGGGGCGTGTGTGGAATACTGGGGGAGTACAGACCATCTCTGCTGTGTGCAAGGACACCACAGCACAGAACTCCAGGCACACGGTGCTCAAGAAAGTAGGCTGTCATCGCTCAGTCCTGTCTGACGCTCTGCGACCCCGTGGACGGTGGCTCGCCAGGCTCCTCTGTCCATGGGATTCTCCAGGCAAGGATACTGGAGTGGGTTGCCGTTTCCTTCTGAAGGCAGTGCCCAAGAGACCTGTGTATCAAAAGCGCCATCATCCCCACCCTGCCACCTCCAGGGGTCCTCTCGGTGGCCGCTGGTGGACGCCCTGCTCCAGGAGTAGGACTTGGGTGTCGCGGCTCTTGGAACTCTTTCCTGAGAGTGCAGCTCTGCGTCACACTCATGACCTACGCTGTGGATGTCACCCTTGCCGGGGGATGGGTGTGGGATGGCACTTAAAGAGACAGACGGACATGGCACAACAGCTCTTCCTCCTATTGGCTGCGTGACAACGGAGAAGCTGTCTGACCTCTCTGTGCCTCCAGCCCCCAATCTTGTAAAAAGGGCATAGTGATAAATAGCCCTGGCTTTGTCCAGGACTGCAGGGAAGACTAAAAGAGCTGACAGTGCGTGGCCAGCATTGGCTTGGTGCGGAGTAAGCCTTCCAGAAACGTCAGCCCGGCCAGACAAAAGGAAATGGGGTGGGGAGGTGGGGAATGTATCTGATAGGAATTATTACTGAGTTTTTTTCAGGCGAAGAAAAGGCCTAAGGTCAGGGAACTAATAAAGGGAAGCGCTGTGGTGCCAAGTCAGATCTGACTGCCGTGGATGCCCATGCTCCTTCCACGCTGTGTTTGTCCTCAGAGCAGGTTCCTGTAGGTCTGGAGCCCATGCGTGACCTTGCAGGGTTTCATGGCCCGCCCAGGCTCGCAGCCACATCCAAGGTCAGTAGAGCTAGGTTGCTCTCTTTGCCGTGTGGTGGGCAGCCCACTGCAGTGCGTCCTCCAGCTCCAGTGAGCTGGGCCCTGCGGGCTGCAGCCACTGAGGAGCCCTCTGGGTCTAGAAGGTCGCACTGCAGTTCAACTGTCCTGCCTTCCAGAAGCCCCTGATTTTTTTTTCTTCTCCATGATCTAGACTGAATGCAGGTGTTTAGAAGTTGTGCTTGCTTCAAGCTGGTGTACCAGGAAGAGTCTGACCGACATTATTATTTTTAACAGCTTTATTGAGATATAATTTACATATACAAATCACCCATTTAAAGTGTACAATTCAGTGGCATTTAGGATATTCACAGAGTGGCGCAAACTCCATCAGTTTTAGAACGGTTGTGTCACCTCATAAAGACACATCGCACTCCTTGGAGTAATTGTCTGCCCTCCCCTGACCCCCCAGCCCCAGGCAGCCATGAATCTACCTTCTGCCTCTATAGATATGTCTGTTCTAGACATTTCATATAGACGGAATCATATGTGGTCTTTCGTGTCTGGCTTCTTTTACCATATTTAGCATATTTTCAAGATCCATCCATGTTGTGGCAGGTACCTTTCCCTTTGTATTGCCAAGTAATATTCCTTGTAGGACTATACTCCATTCTCTTTGATAGGCTTGGGTTGTTTGTACTCTTCGGTTCTTCAGAGTAGTGGTTTTATAAATATTTGTGAAACAGGAGGGAAAGGGGCCAGGGCACAACTCTGAAGGGTGACATAGCCCGAGGACATGACATGAACTGATTAGAGCCACACAGGTCCACGGTGGTGGACGAACTGACTTCCACTGGACCTCGAGCCTCAGTATCTGCTCCCTGTAGCACATCAGCAAGCTAAGAGACACACGCACAGGTGCCAGGACAGTTGCCAGTCTGACAATAAAGGTCAGAAAGTGCCCAGTAACCCAGTGCTGAAAATCCCTACCCTTTCCCCCAAATAGCTGGAATACTTCTCCCACTCATTAGTCTATGAAATTACCCACTCCTAGAAAACTGACAGCCTCGTCCCCTGGTGCCTCTCTCACCTTCTGAGATGGTCCAGGCTTTGTGGAGTGTGTTTGTCTCTAGATAAACCCACTTCTTACCTATCGCTTTGTTTCCCGTTGAGTTCTTTCTGTGATGAGACATCAAGAACCTGAGCTTCATTAAGCTCTGAGACCAGGGGTGTGTGTGACCTCAGTTAAAAGACCATGCGTTCAAGTCTCAGTCTGAGTTTCCCAGCTTCATTTGCACACATATTTCTGTGCGGACACACGTTTTCATTTCTCTTGGGTACATACCCAGGAGTGGAATGCCTGGTTACACGGTAACTCAATGTTTAACCTTTTGGGAAACTGCCAGGCTGTTTTCCAAGCAGTTGTACCCTTTTACATTCCCACCAGCCATGGAGGAAGGTTCTGATTTCTCCACCTCCTCACCAACACCTTTTATGATTCCAGGTGTCCTCATGGGTGTGAAGTGGTGAATGTTTGCAGTTTTGCTTTGCATTTGCTTGATGGGTAACGATGATGATCACCTTCCATTTGCATACTGACCTTTTGTATATTTTCTTTGGAGAAATGTCTCTGCAGACCCTTTTCCGATTTACTTTTTTCTTACTGGGTTGTAAGAGTTCTCTCTACGTCTTCTCCAAACAAGTTTCTTATGCCGGTTGATTTGGAAGAATCTTTAGGAAAGGCCATTTCATAACTTCCCCGATCCTGTGTTTACTGCCTGGAGAATTGCGTCAGAAACAGAATGTTGCTTCATTCCTGGGGCAGAGCTGACACCCCTTGGAAGCAGTATACATCCTGGTGCTGGTGGAGACAGATGAGCTTGTCCTGCTTCTCATTTCTCTTTTCTTGAGCTTCGCTTAAATCAGTGAGTCTCATATGGTATAGAGGGAGGGACGTGTCAGAAGCACCTGTAGGGCTTTTCCCTTTCTTTTTTTAGGGAATTAAAACAATTGCCTTATTTATTTGGTTGTGCCAGCTCTTAGCTGCAGCATTTGAGCTCTAGTTCCCTGACCAAAGATCCAAGGCATGCCCTCTGGACGGAGAGTGCAGTCTTAACCACTGGACCATCAGGGAAGTCTGTGGGACTCTTTCAAACTTCACAAGCCCCAGCTTCCCCTGAAGTTAGATATGCTTCCATCTTTCCTCTGGTCCTCATTGTCTTTGTGAGAACCACTGTCCTAAAAGGACTGCTTTGAGGTTAACGTTGGCACGGCACGAAACGGCTGCTGTTTGCTGCTGTTCACTCGCTCAGTCATGTGCGACTTTGAGACTCCATGAATGGGATTCCACTCCCTGAATGCCAGGATTCCCTGTCCTTCACTGTCTCCCAGAGTTTGCTCAAACTCTTGTCCATTGAGTCGGTGATGCCACTCAACCACCTCATCCTCTGTCGTTCCCTTCTTCTCCTGCCTTCAATCTTTCCCAGCATCAGGGTCTTTTCCAACGAGTCAGCTCTTCATATCAGGTGGCCAAAGTATTGGAGTTTCACCATCATCAGTCCTTCCAATGAATATTCAGGACTGATGTCCTGTAGGATGGACTGGTTGGATCTCCTTGCAGTCCAAGGGACTCTCAAGAGTCTTCCCCAACACCACAGTTCAAAAGCATCAGTTCTTCAGTGCTCAGCCTTCTTTATGGTCCAACTCTCACATCCATGCATGACTACTGGAAAACCAGAACTTTGAGTATATGGACCTTTGTCTGCAAATTGATGTCTTTGCTTCTTAACACACTCTCTAGGTTTGTCTTAACTTTCCTTCCAAGGAGCAAGCGTCTTTTACTTTCATGGCTGCAGGCACTGTCCAGGGTGATTGGAACCCCCCAAAATTAAATCTGTCACTGCTTCCACATTTTCCCCATCTCCTTGCCATAAGTGATGGGACTGGATGCCATGATCTTAGTTTATTGAGTGTTGAGTTAAAAAAAAAATGTGTGTGTATTTATTTGTCTGCGTCAAGACTTAGTTGTGGCGTTTGATATCGTCATTGAATTTCGTGAACTCTTTCACTGAGATTCGTGGATTCTGTAGTTGTGACGTGCGGGCTTAGTTGTTTCAAGGCATGTGGGATCTTAGTTTCCTGACCAGGAATCAAACCAGTGTCCCCTGCATTACAAGACAGATTCTTAACCCCCAGACCCCTTGGAAGTCCTGAATGTTGAGTTTTAAGCCAGCCTTTTCACTCTCCTCCATCACCCTCATGAAGAGGCGCTATTAGTTCCTCTTCATTTTCTGCTATTAGAGTGATATCATCTGCATTTCTAAGGTTGTTGATATTTCTCCTGGCAATCTTAATTCCAGCTTGTGATTCATCCAGCCCAGCATTTCACATGATGTACTCTGCATAGAAGTTAAATAGCTAGGCTGACAATACTTATACAGCAGCCTTGACATACCACTTTCCCGATTTTGAACCAGTCTGTTGTCTCATATCCAGTTCTAAATTTTGCTTCTTGTCCTGCATACAGGTTTCTCAGGAGACAGCTAAAGTGGCCTGGTATTCCCATCTCTTTGAGAATTTCCCACAGTTTGTTGTGATCCACACAGTTATAGGCTTTATTGCAGTCCATTAGGCAAAAGTAGATGTTTTCTGAAATTCCCTTGCTTTTTCTATGATCCAACAGAGCCTGATAATTTGATCTCTGGTTCTCTAACTACAGCTTGTACACTTAGAAGTTCACAATTCACTCCCTGTTGAAGTCTACGTTGAGGATTTTGAGCATTATCTTGCTAGCACTGAATGAAATGAGCACAATTGTTTTTAACATTCTTTGGCATTGCCTGTCTTTGGGATTGGAATGAAAACTGACCTTTTCCAGTCCTGTGGCCATTGCTGAGCTTTCCAAATTTTCTGGCATATTGAGTGTAACACTTTTTAATAGCATCATCTTTTAGGATTTGAAATAGCTCACCTAGAATTTCATCACCTCCACTAGCTTTGTTCATAATAGTGTTTCCTAAGGTCCACTTGACCTCATACTCCAAGATGTTTGGCTCTAGGTGAGTGACCACACCATCGTGGTTATCTGGGTCATTAAGACCTTTCTTGTATAGTCCTTCCATGTATTCTTGTCACCTCTTCTTAATCTGTTCTGCTTCTGTTAGATCCTTGCCTTTTCTGTCCTTTATTGTGCCCATCATTACATGAAATGTTCCCTTGGTATCTCTGATTTTCTTGAAGAGATCTCTAGTCTTTCCCATTCTATTGTTTTCCTTTATTGCTTTGCATTGTTCACTCAAGAAGGCCTTATCTCTCCTTGCTATTCTCTGGAACTCTGCATTCAGTTAGGGATGTCTTTCTCTTTCTCCTTATCCTTTCGCTTCTCTTCTTTTCTCAGCTGTTTGTAAGGCCTCCTCAACTACTTCGTCTTCTTGCATTTCTTTTTCTTGGGGATGGTTTTGGTCACTGCCTCCTGTACAGTGTCATGAATCTCTATCCATAATTCTTCAGACACTCTGTGTATCAGATTCAATCCCTTGAATCTATGAATCTATTTCTCACTTCCATTGTGTAAGTGTAAGGGATTTGATTGAGGTCATACCTGAATAGTCTAGTGGTTTTCCCTACTTTCTTCAATTTAAGTCTGATTTTGGCAATAAGGAGTTCATTATCTGAGCCACAGTCAGCTCGAGGTCTTGTTTTTGCTGACTGTATTGAGCTTCTCCATCTTTGGCTGTGAAGAATATAATCAATCTGATTTCGGTGTTGACTATCTGGTGATGTCCATGTGTCGAGTCTTCTTTTGTGTTGTTGGAAGAGGGCGTTTGCTATGACCAGTGCGTTTTCTTATCAAAACTGTTAGCCTTTTCCCTGCTCATTCTGGACTCCAAGGCCAAATTTGCCTGTTACTCCAGGTATCTCTGAATGGCAGCAAAACTGATATGATGACCCAGAGATTGGAAGCTATGGCCAGTGCTGATCCTGAGACAAAGAAAAGAGTATGGAGTTTCCTCCAAAAATTAAAAATAGAACTATTCTATTTTTCAGCAGTCCCACTTCTGGGTATATAGACTAAGAAATTGGAATAAGGATGCAGAAGAGATAGCTGCACCCCATATCCACTGCAGCCTTGTTCACAATAGCCAAGACATGAAACATACATTTGTAATTGTTCAGTCGCTCATCCATGTGTGACTCTTTGCGACCCCATGGGACTGCAGACCCCAGACCTCCCCATCCTTCACCAATGGAATATTCTTCAGCTGTGAAAAAGAAGGAACTCCTGCCACTTGCAACAACATGGGTGAACCTTAAGGACATTTGTGTTCAGAGAAATAAATGAGTCACAGAAGAAAAATATTGCATGGTATCACTTACGGAACCAATCTAAAATAGTCAAACTCATAGCAGCAGAGAGTAGACTGGTGGTTGACAGGAGTTGGTGGAGAAATGAGGAGATGCTAATCAAGAGGTACCAAGTTTAGATTATACAAGATTAGTAAGGACTAGGAGCTACTGGATGGTGTTGTGTCTACAGTTAATAATACTGTGTCGTACACTTAAAAATTTGCTAAGAGGGTAGATCTGTTATTAAGTGTTCTTATTGCACACACAACGATGAGGACAGGAGGAAACCTTTGGAGGCAATGGATAGATATATCGATGGCACCGCACAGGTGATGCTGATGGTCTCATGGGAACACACCTCCAAACTCAGCCAGCTGTATAAACTGAATATGTACAGCATTTTATGCACCAAGTTTTCCTCAATAAAGTTATGTAAACAAAAACAGTAACAATAGAAAAAGAAAGAACATTCCTGTTTCTGCAGACAGCGGCTCAGGGGTCAGGTTGATCTGTGACTGAAGCCAAGAATGCAGCTCAGTAGGCACCGTCATGCCCTGGGGAGGAAGGAGGGGATCAGGGCCATGATTTTGTCTCCAGGAAGGATCTCAGCAGCAGCACCTGATATTTATTAAGCTCTCACATTGAGCCAGGCATTGTCCTCAGTTCAGTTTAGTTGCTCAGTTGCGTCCGACTTTTTTTGACTTCCTGGACTACAGCACGTCAGGCTTCCCGCCCGTTACCAACCCCCGGAGCTTGCTCAGACTCATGTCCATCCTGGCACCCAACCATCTCATCCTCTGTCGTCCCCTTCTCCTCCCGCCTTCAATCTTCCCCAGCATCAGGGTTTTTTCCAATGAGTCAGTTCTTAGCATCAGGTGACCAAAGTATTGGAGCTTCAGCTTCAGCATCAGTCCTTCCAATGAACACTTAGGACAGATTTCCTTTATGATGGATGGGTTGGATCTCCTTGCAGTCCAAGGGACTCTCAAGAGTCTTCTCCAACACCACAGTTCAAAAGCATCAATTCTTCGGTGCTTAGTTTTCTTTATAGTCCAACTCTCACACCCATACATAACTACTCAAAAAACCATAGCTTTGACAAGTCAGACATTGTACCAAGCATTTTATGTTCATTATCTCCTTAAGTCACCACCATGGCCTTCCAGGTTAGGCACAGATTCATCCTTGTTTGCCAAATGAGGGCAGTGAGCCCCGAGGGGTGTCAGCCCTCACCCAGACCGCAGGTGGCAGAGCTGGGATTCAAACACAGGCTGTCTGCCTCCAACCCCTGCACACTGAAGCTCCTCCTTCTCAAATTCAAAAGCGACCGGGCTCTTGATTCCAAATCCTGCTGATGTTCACTTTCACATTGTCCATTTCCATAGAAGTTTGCTCGGGAGGTGGTTGAGTCATAGAAGGGTCTCTGAGCACAGGCTCAGAAACCTTGTACTGAGAACTACCCTCGAGCGCTCAGGTTTTGGGTGAGTTTGGTCCATGACATCATCTCCCCACAAATTTCCTTACCCTACAATGCAGATAAGGCACCTACGCCATAGGGTTATTGTGGGGGTCAGATGAGATTATGGCTGTGAGAATGCTTTGTAAACGCTAAAGTCTGAAAAGTCAGGAATTGTTATCCTTATTGCATTGTTCCCTTAATTCAGGTCAAATCCTGTAATTAGCAGCCCCAAATCTAGATAACGAGAGTTCCCCGTCTTAGCCAAGAAGTTCAGCACTGGCTCACTCCTTTGAGAGCAATATTCAAGACAATAGCAGTGGGCCCCGCCCAAGCCCTGGCGTTTGGGGCTTGCCGTACAGTCAAGCCTTGACTCTGACCCTTTGCTGCCTACTTGCCAACCACCAGCCGGAATCTCGGTCCTTTTGCCTTCATCCTCTTACTCCCATCTGCACTGGTGGGCTGAGCTGGTTGTCTTGACCTTTTTTTCTCTCCCCTTGGCAGGAGCTGTGTGTTTCTTTGCGACAGAAACAGAATGTGTTTATCAAATGTCCACACGCTAATTGGTCAGGGCCAGTGAAATGTAAGCAGACTGAGGTAGTTAAGTTCCTGCATTCCCCTTCCATCTCTTTTTCCCTCTGTTGGAAGCCATCTCTAATAAATACATTTTGTTGTGATGAACCACCGAGACAGGGACTCATTTGGTAAGCAACGTGGCCTGGCCTGGCCCCAACAAATGCATTTTCTGCTATCAGTGTGCCTAGAGCGGGGAGGGAAAATCCTACTCCAGGCAGAGCAGCTTGAGGAAGACATGCCTTGTTAAAAGAAGAATGAAAACAGTCGGCGTGGATGGAGCTGAGGTTTCCTTGCACACAGGGTGTACAACATAGTTCAAGTCGTGTGCGTGGAGTCCTGGCTGTGTGTCTTGGGCAAATTACTACCAAATCTCGGCTTCCTTAAAACTGTAAATTTAAGACAGTAGCAGCTCCTCAGCCAGCCCATGGAGGTGTGGTGAAGGTTCTGTGAGAGCCTTGCACAGTGCCTGGTAATAACTGGCCATGGTTAAACATCAGTTGTTGTGACAAGGGAGAGATGTGAACTGACTGCAGGACAAAGAAAAGTGTGTTCTGGTCTTGCAGGAATCTGGGGCCTAAGATGGTGAGTAGGGAGAGACATGGAGACAGAATGTCCTGAAGGCACCTAGGACCGATTCATCCAGCCTGTGTTCCATCCATCTATCTGCACATCCACATCCATCCACCCATCCACCCACCCTCCCACCCACCCACCCATCCATCCATCCACCCTTCCTCCCACCCACCCACCCATCCACCCATCCATCAGTCCATGCAATGATCTTAACAAAATTTTAAAAAATCACTCTCTGGATTTTACAAGGGTATCTCTAACCAACAGGGAGTTGAAGCCTGAAATTACTGGGGTTACTGGAGAAATTCTCTTAAGGTTCTGCTGTCTCCTTAGTAGGAGCTAGAAAAACAGAAATATCTGGAAGGGAGCCAAGGCCAATGACGTCTTGGTGGAAAGGGCAGCAGCAGGAAACCAGCATCAAGGCTAAATGCCTCTCCTGGGGGTGAGTGCTCCCCTGTGTAAGAGTTGCATGGGGAGGGGTGGGAGACTGTTCACCTCGGGGCTCCACAGCTGAGGGTCTCTGGCCTGCAGTCCACCGGTTTCTGGGCTGGTATAAGGGGAACAGGATGGTGGGAAGCCGGGAGGTGCTTCACTAAAGTTACATCTCAGATGCAAGGGGAAGGGGAAGTACCACCGTCTGCAACAGCATTGCTGGCAGCCTCACAGGAGCCTTAGGAGCCCTCACTCCCAAGGGAAGGGCGAAAACAATCGGTTTGGACACAGCTGAGTTGTGAACATTGGTCCGAAGGAATGTAGTGGGTCTTTTCTGCCCTGTCTCCTGGTTACCGAGCAGCTCTACACCCATAGGCTGAGCAGAGCTGGTCCAGCTCCAGAGCTGGGCCAGTGATCTGAACCTGATCAACTCCAGCCTCAGTTCTTTTGGGCCACTGTGGTTGGCTCAGGGGTGACCCAATTGGTCAGATGGGATTTGATTTCTGAACTTTTGTTTGAACTGTGGGACAATATAAGCTCTCTTTTCACTGAACTCATGGCTGGGAGAATATGAACCTGGAACTTTTGGAAGCTAGTCAGCACAGGGAGAAACTCTCCCCAAGGCTAACCCAGCAAAGTGTAGTGCTTGGAGAAGGACACAGGCCACATCCTGAGGCTAATTGTGTGTGAACTCCTGGATCAAACCGTACCTGAAGGTTGAATGAATTTTTCAGTGATTTAAGAGTCCTGATTGATACACTTGTTCTTCAAAATACATATACGGCTCTCTGGACACTAGTGATGGGGGATATCTCTCCACCAGAATGCATTTTCGCTCTCTTCACTTCCTCTCCATTCACAATGGATTGCTTACTCTGCAGCAGCTTATGGGCTGGGCTCCTGGCATAAAAAAGGAATACCCATGGCAGATTCATATCAATGTAGGGCAAAACCAACACGATAATGTAAAGAAAATTAAAAAAAAAAAAAAGAAAAAAAAAAAAAAAAGGGAATACGACCTGGGTTTCATCTTCAAAGAGTCATGATCTAGGAAGAGGGACAAAGATAGCTAGAATAGCTCACTGTAAGTTGTGCTGAGATAAAAAGTGACTGTCATCGGGACAAAGGGGGGAAAGGAAGCCTGGATCTCAGAGGGGCAGGGGTGTTGATTAAGGCTGTGGAGAGGACGTAATACTCACTCATTTCAATGCTTATTTATTTATCCAGCTGCACCGAGTCTGGCTGTGCCACGTGGGGTCCAGTTCCCTGACCTGCACGGGGACTGTGGCGTCCTAGGCACTGACCCGCCGGGGAAGTCCCTGAATAGGTTTCGACTGAGAGTCTGCTACGTGTTATATGCTGTGCTCAGTGCTGGGAATAGACAAACAGACATCTCTAAACAGATACCGTCCCTGACCTCCAGGAGCTGACAGTGCAGTGGAAACAGGGCGACTCGACTTCTCAGAATAAGGTATAAGGGTGGGAGGTTCATGGCACAATGAGAACAAATGACCAGAGAACCTTGGGACTTAGGGGAGGCTTCTCCAAAGAGGAGATACTTGAGCGCGCAGTCGAAGCGGGCGCAGGAATGGGCCAAGATCTGATGCAATGGATCCTTGGTAGAAGGGACGACATCCTCGCAGATTCCATGGTCGGAGAGGGTGAGACAACCGAGCAAACAGAAGAAAGCAGTTGGCTGTCTTACTGAGGAGCTCGGACCAGGATTCTTAACCCTGCGTCTTTCTCACTCATGATGGCTTTTTTTTTAGTTGCCTTGAGTATCGTTCTCTTCATCTATAGAATGGGATAACAATACCCACTTGCAGGGATTTTCCTGGTGGTCCAATGGCTAAGACTCTGCATCCCCAACACTGGGGTCTGGGTTCGATCCCTGGTCAGAGAACTAGGTCTTACAGGCCGCAACTGAAAAAAAAATAGATCCTGCACGCTATAGCTAAGGCCTAGGGTGGCCAGAACAAAACAAAACAGCCCAAGAAAAGCCACTCTGCAGGCTTGCTCACTGGACTGAGTGAGGCGATGCGTTAAAGGGCCTGGCAGAGAGCGGGCAGAGAGAACGTTTCCCCCCCTTCGGTCCCATCCCTTCATCCTTGGTGAGCGGAGACTGCAGCTGTCCCTTGGTTCCCAGAATGTTCGCTTTCCTTCTGGGACCCCACCTCCGTATTCACCCTCTCCCACAGCTCTCTGCCCACAACGCTGCTCTCGTTGGCTCCTTCAGGTGCCAAGAGCCGAGTGTGCAGAGACGGGCATGTTCTGGGCAGAACTGTGTTCCCTTGCTGCTGAATTGCCGGGTTAGAGTCCTGACCACTGGACCTCAGCATGTGATGGTATTTTGAGATCGGGGTCTTTGAGGAGGTCAGTAAAGTGAAAATGAGGTCGGGTGGACGTGTGTGCAAGTGTGCTCAGTCGCTCAGTCGTGTCTGAGTCTGTGCGGCCCCGTGGACTGCAGCCCGCCAGGCTCCTCTGTCCGTGGGATTCTCTGGGCAAGGATACTGGAGTGGGTTGCCAGGCCCTCCTCCAGGGGATCTTCCCAACCCAGGGATAGAACCTTTTCTCTTCTGTCTCCTGCCTTGGCGGGCGGGTTCGTTACCACGAGCACCCCCTGGGAACCCCATTAGAGGGGATGCTAACCCAATATGTCTGGTGTCCTCACGAGAAGAGGAAATTACGATTTTGAAACCTGCAGAGGGAAGGCCCTGTGAAGACACAGATGGGCGTCTCTGAGCCAAGGAGAGAGGCCTGAAGTAAACCCTTCTCTCACAGCGCTAAGGAGGCACTAACCTTGTGGACACCTTGATCCTGGACTTTGGGGTTCCCAAGCTGAGAAAACACATCTGCGTAGTTGAAGCCGCCCAGTCAGTAGACCTGGTTAGGGCTGCCGGAGCAGACCAACAGAGGGTGACGGTGACGGGCAGGGACAACAGCTGGACCCCCGAGGCTGGGCCAGCCGCCTGCACTCTCCCCTCCTTGGACACAGATGACAGAGAAAGAGAGCGGCCCCGGGGACCAAGGGGCTTTGTCTCCGCCTGTCCCGGGGCGTGGGTGAGCGAAGCGTAAGCTCAAGGCAGGCTGGAGTCAGGCTGCGTCTGTCGTCACTCCCTGACGCCCGGCGGTGTGACTTTGCACTAGTTACCCACTCTCTCTGCGCGCCACCTCCCTCATTACTCCCCGGTGTCCCTGCTTGCACGGGGCTGCTGCGGAGACGAGATTGCGTTTAGGACGGTGCCTGCCCCAGAGTAAATGCTGTGTGCCCGCCACTGAGCTTTAGGACCGCTTCCCTCTAGAGCCTCTCTCTTAAAACGGCAGGAACGCTCCTGACCTCATGGGATTAGGCTGAGGCTGAAATCTGACATTTCACGCTGTTTCAGGACATCAGGCAGGAAAGACGCCACAGATGTTAGCAGCTGAATTATTAACCCAGTGCAGGTCCCCGTTCTGTCAGCCATCTGCGAGGCTGGGTAACCTCCGGGTCTCGGTGTGCCTGTCTGTAAAATGGCTCAGCTGGCTCTTCATGCCCCGTGCTTGCCTCACAGAGCCGTTGCGAAATGCAAATGAGGGAACGATTGTGAAATCACTTTGTAAAATGAAAGACTCGCTCAGTGGGAATATACGCCCCCACAGACATAATAAGAGCTAATATTTAAATGCTCACCATTATCTGGCATTCTTCTAGCATCTTCCATCTACTTGTCAGTTAGTCTTCACAAGAACTCTATGAGCTGGGCGCTATGAGCCCCTAATTTGTAGCTGAGAAAGATTACAGTCAGGGGTGGGGCTGTGATTTGCATCCACAGGTCAAAGGTGGGTGCTCACACCTTTCATCAGAGGGTAGAGCTGTCCAGTAGAACATTCCGTGGCGATGGAGACATCTCAGAGCTGCCCCATTCACTACAGCAGCCCTCCTGAACGCTTACACGTAGCTGGTGTGATGGAGAAACCGACATTTTAATCTGATTTTTTTTTAGGCTTTGGGGATCTTAGTTCCCCAACCGGGAATGGAGCCCACACCTGGTACGGTGGAGGCGAGGACTCTCACCCACCGGACCACCAGGGAGGCTGCTAATTTAATTTTAATTAATTAAGATGGAAATAGCTATTACAATCTGTGTGGGCACACGGGTACTGTGCTGTGGGCACAGTGACTAGGCTGTAGGGCCTCCTAACTGATGCGCTAAAGCTGAATTTCAGACAGCCTGCCGACGAGAAAAAAAAAGATTCTGCGAATTCTCGGGCTGCGACTCTGCTCCTGGCTTTCACCCCAAGCCAGTCCGACTCTTCCTTGCTGAACCTACGGGGAGCAGGCTGTCCTCTCCCTCGAGAGGACAAAGGTCCATTTTCCGCAGGAGGGACCAGATCTCCTGTTTCTCCCTGATGGGAGGTGCTGGGGGGGAGGTTGAGCGCCCCTGCCTGGTCCCCTTCTCCCCTGGTCCTTACAGACCACCAGCTATGACTGCTTCCCCAACCCCCGCCCCCCAAGCCTCCATCTCCATCCTCCCCACCCTCCAAGAGAAGAGCTGGAGACAAACTCCTGCACCCCCTCTCTGAGTTGGAAGCCGAGCTGGCTGGCGCTCAAGGCTTAATTAGCTGAAATAACTGTGAATAATCATCTTTAAAATGAGAGTGGTTAACGCTCAGGCCGCGCTGCTGCTGATTATTCAGGGGCCCTGTGGGAGTGTCACGTTGCTGGCTCAGTCTTGCCAAGTCCACCAGGCTGCGTGGGATGACCTGGGTGCCCCGTGGAAGCACTTCTCTGCCCACCCTGCTCTGATGCGAGAGGCGAGGCTCAAGGTCTTGTGGGGGCCTGGCCCTGCGCCAGTGAGATGGAGACCGCACCCAAGCAAGGTGGTAGTGTGGGGTTGGCGAGATGGTGGCAACCTGGAAGACTCCCTCGGAGAACGCCCGTTAGAGGGGCTGCGTGGACGTCCCGGACGAGGGCACACTGGTGCTTCCTGCTGAGTGACTGTGGACTTGGCTCTCCCTGTCTGAGCCCGTTTTCTTTTCTGGGACAGGCTCTCTTTTCAGAGAGCCTGGGACACTCACTTTAAAAGGTGACCCTGCAGGAGTAAATGTGCATGCGTCCACACAATGCCCTCTCGCTGCAGGTGGTCATCAAAACCGATTTGCCCTCCTTTTTGATTTTCTCTTGTCTTTCTGCTGCATCTCTGGAAGTATTCCTAGTGCAGGATAAGAGGGCAGGGCTTGGTCAGGAGCTTGAAAGAAGCTGATGTTCCAGAAGCGAGCTCTCTCCTAACACCCACTGACACCCTCTGAGGCAGGTGGATGTCACAGCAAGCGGGGACTCCCAGGTTTCAGACCAGAGCAGAAGCAGCAGCGAGGGGCCGCTGGTGTGGACAGGTCATGTATGTTCTGCTCCAGAGCCAGCCCTCCAGAGCCAACGGATCATGTTTCCTCCTAGATGAGGTCGAACCACAGGAGACTGCCATGTTTCTAGTCAAAAGGTGATTGAACTTAAGTCTTATAAGATGACTAAGGCTTGACTTTGAGTCTTCAGCAAGCAATGTGATGTTTATGCATGCCTGTTTAAGGACAAGACAAAATACACAAATCTTTTAATAATGAGACTTAACTAGCCCTGCAAAACACAGCAGAGACAGACCACCAGGCAGGATATAACTAACTGCCAAGCTATTTGTGAGAACGTGGCTGGTGCAGGAATCGAGAGGAGGGGCAGAGTGCTCTGGAGTAGGTGGGGTAATGGGCAGGTTAGCAGAAGGAAGTAGGATCTGAGTTGTGTCTGCAAGGATGGTTAGCCACTGAAATAAGCAGAAGGGGTGAAAATGTTGCTCTGGGCAGAAAGAAGTGGTGTGACCAAAGTCCGGGACTCTGAGGACCACCAGGGCAGGGCGGCCATGTGGTGAACATTTCTGCACCCAGCGCGACTCCCAGGAAAGAGTGGGTACCACTGTATATTGGGTAAAGGAATGAATGTACGAAAAAATGAAAAGCATATGGAGATGAGTGAGCAAATTTAGCTGTTCTGGGGGTAGTGGGAGATAAAGCTGTAAAGACTGATTGTGGAGGGTTCTGAATACAGACAGAGCGGTCTGGGTATTATGCTGAGGAAACAGGATTCTCCCACTATGAATTCAGCAAATACATATGTGTTCGGTTAGGTTCGAGAGGTCAGAGAAAAGCCATCTAGGATCTCAAGATTTGCTGATTTTAAGTTGATGTGGTCCTGGAAAACAGGCTGTTCTGTGTTTGTCTGGGTAAACTGATTATGTTGCAGTAGCAGATAACTTTAGAATTCCAGTGGCTTAGAGCAACAGGGATTTCTCTCTTGGTCACTTGACAGTTTCACTCACCGTGGTATTGTGTGTGTGTGTGTGTGTGTGCGTGCGCGCACGCACGTGCGTGCACGTGCATGCTCAGTCGTGTCTGATTCTTTGCAGCCCCGCAGACTGTAGCTCACCAGGCTCCTCTGTCCGTGGGATTCTCCAGGCAAGAATACTGGAGTGGGTTGCCATTCTCTCCTCCAGGAAGTCGTCCTGAGCCAGGGATCCGACCCAGGTCTCCTGCATTGTCAGGCAGGTTCCTTACCACTAGTGCCACCTGGAAAGCCCACTCTAGCATTGCATGTCAAGTTGCTTCAGTCAGGTCTGACTTTGTGTGAGACAATAGGCTGCAGCCCGCGGGCTCCTCTGGCCCTGGGATTCTCCAGGCAAGAGCACTGGCGTGGGTTGCCCTGCCCTGCTCCAGGGGATCTCCCTGACCCAGGGATGGAACCCTCTTACCGCCTGCGTTGGCAGGCAGGTTCTTTAACAGTGGCTCCACCTGGGAAGCCCACTGTGGCATTGCCTTATAGTTTTTCACTCCAAAATCAGCCGATGGGGCAGCCCTGTGTTAGGGGCATTACTGCTCCTATAATAGAAGAAAAGTTATAGATGGTAAACCACATTCTGGGTCTGACAGCTTCTGCCTAGAAGTGACACATTTCCTTGACTAAAGCACACCGTGTGACCCAGCCAGATGTCAGTGGGGTGGGAAGGCACAATTCTCCCCTCCCAGAAAGCCAGCAGTAAATGTTTCTGAACAGCAAAATTACCCCAGGTCCTCCCTGAAATTTTGTGTAAAGTAAGGGCAAGTAGGCTAGGGAGACAGGGAGATGCATAGATAGTAGGGAGACAGGTAGTCTGATCGGAGAGTTCGCTCTTGAGTTGACCTGAGTCTAAGCTCTATATAGTCTTTCCCTCTAGCTGTACAGAGGTCACTTTGAGGCTAGGATAGCCAATCTTGGCCCAGATCTGGATGGATGAGTTTTCTTTAGGTGGCAGGGTAATTTGGGGGGGAGGGCATTGTAAAATGAAAATGTGGAGCCCCTTGTTCAGAAATTATCAAGAATTTCAAGACAGTAAAGCAGCTAACCAAGCATGGAGCTACTTTCAGGGTGGCTGCCCAGGAAGCTGGTCCTGTGCGTGGGTGCTCCCTGGTTCAGAACCTTCCAGCTGGCTAGCACTTCCCTCTCCTCCTCTTCCTTCTTTAAAATGTTTCATTCCTTTCTGGCTTCGGCACACGGCATGTGGGAGTCTTCCCTTGTCTCCTGTCCTCGGTGGCGTGTCTGACCCTCTCTGTTTTCCTCAGGCCTCGGGAGTGGCGTCTCCTCAAACCTCTGACCAGAGGACGTGTGCATCCACCCCAGCCCTCTGAGGAACCAGGGTCCAGCCTCCCGCCTCAGCCTCGGACCCTCCCCCGCCCCTTGATTATCTTTTAGGCCTTTTTGCCTTCATCTGTTTTATTGTCCTTCAACAGGATCCTCCCCATAGACTTTCATTTTCAAAATAACAGCTCAAAAAAAAGTGTGTTGTGGAAATATAATTCATACACTATACAATTTACCTATTTAAGTGTACAACTCAATAATTCTTAGTGTATCCAGTTATTCAATCATCATTACAGTTTTTTTTAAAGAGAATTAAAAAATTTTTTTTCCTTTCAGTTTTACTGAGATATAATTGACATACAGCATTATATATATGTAAGGTATTCCCTGGTGGCTCAGCTGGTAAAGAATCTGCCTGCAAAGCAGGAGACCCCGGTTCGATTCTTGGGTTGGCAAGATCCCCTGGAGGAGGGCATGAGAACCCACTCCAGTATTCTTGCCTGAAGGATCTGCATGGACAGACGAGCCTGACGGGCTCCCGTCCACGGGGTAACAAAGACAGGACTGAGCAACTAAGCACAGCAGATTTGGCATGAGTTTAGTGAATATCCATCATCTTATATAGATGTTGGTATAACATTAAGGAAATAGAAAAAATGCAAATCTGGTCTCTTTTCCTGTGAGTTCTTTTGTTTGTTTATTTGGCTCATTGATTGCTTTTGAAGTATGATCAACCTACAACAGTATATCTCTTCCTGTTATACAACATAATGATCAGTTTTATTTTATTTACTTAATTTTTATTTTTTCTGATTTTGCGGATGAAATTTATTTTACAGAAGAGACTATTTAGAATGAGAACAAATCACAACAGATGAGGGAATTTAAAAAGATGGCAAATGCTACAAACTCACAAAATCCAGAAAAGTAACACTGCGACCATTTTAGAACGTTTCATCACCCTGAAAAAACTCTCATACCCATTAGCAATTATGTCCCTTTTTACCTCCCCTGCCCCACAGCCCTAGGCAACCACTAATATACTTTGTTTTTATAGATTTGCCTATTCTTGACATTTTAAGTAAATGAACTCATACACCTTGTGATTCTTTGTTACCGACTTCTTTGAAGTAGTATAAAGAAGCTTTCATTCTCAATGCTTTAAACAATCAGCCATGTTGCACCATGTATTGTTGTGCTTAGCTGCTCATTAGAGTCTGACGTTTTGCAACTGCATGGGCTCTAGCCCCCCAGGCTCCTCTGTCCATGGGGATTCTCCAGGCAAGAATACTGGAGTGGGTTGCCATGCTCTTCTCTAGGGTCTTCCCAACCCAGGGATTGAACCCAGGTCTCCCGCACTGCAGGTGAATTCTTTACCGTCTGAGCCACAAGTGAAGCCCAAGAATACTGGAGTGGGTAGCCTTTCCCTTCTCCAGGGGATCTTCCTGACCCAGGAATCAAACCGGAGTCTCTTGTAATACAGGCAGATTCTTTACCAGTTGAACTACCAGGGAAGCCATGTATTAATACTTTATTTTTATTTTAATTGTCAAATAATAATTCACTGTATAGCTATACCACATTTTACTTGATGGGTATTTGGGTTGTTTCCACTTTTTGGTCATTATGAATAATGCTTGTATGAACATTTGTGTACGTGTTTTTGTGTGGAAGTAGAGTTTCATTTCTGCTGGGTACACGCTGAGGAGTGGAATTGTTGGGTCATATGATAACGCTAGGCCTTCTCTGGTCACTCAGCCATAAGGACTCCACCTGCAATGCAGGAGACACCTGGAGAAGGGCATGGTAATTCACTGTGCTTGCTTGCCTGGAGAATCTCAGGGGAGCCGGTGGGCCACAGTCCAGAGAGTCGCAGAGCTGGACACAACTGAAGCTACTTAGCATGCATGCACACGGTGACTCTGTCGTTGACATTTTGAGGAAATGGCAGATAGCTTTCTAAAGTGGCTGCCTTACTTTACATTCCCACCAGCAGTGTGTGATGTTTTCAATTTCTCCACATCCTTGCCAACATGTGTTATCATCTCCCTTTTTGATTACAGCCCTCCTTGTGAGTGTGAAATGGCGTCTCATTGTGGTTTTGCTTTGCATTTTCTTGATGGATAATGAGGTTGATTTGCTCAACATTCAGAAAACTAATATCATGGCATCCAGTACCATCACCTCATGGCGAATAGATGGGGAAACAGTGGCAACAGTGGCTGACTTTATTTTTTTGGGCTCCAAAATCACTGCAGATGGTGATTGCAGCCATGAAATTAAAAGACGCTTACTCCTTGGAAGGAAAGTTATGACCAACCTAGACAGCATATTACAAGGCAGAGACATTACTTTGTCAACAAAGATCCATCTAATCAAGGCTCTGGATTTTCCAGTGGTCACATATGGATGTGAGAGTTGGACTATAAAGAAAGCTCAGCACCGAAGAATAGCTGCTTTTGAACTGTGGTGTTGGAGAAGACTCTTGAGAGTCCCTTGGACTGCAAGGAGATCCAACCAGTCCATCCTAAAGGAGATCAGTCCTGGGTGTTCATTTGAAGGACTGATGTTGAAGCTGAAACTCCAATACTTTGGCCACCTGATGCGAAGAGCTGACTCATTGGAAAAGACCCTGATGCTGGGAAAGATTGAGGGCTGGAGGAGAAGGGGACGATGGAGGATGAGATGGTTGGAAGGCATCATCGTCTCGGTGGCCATGGGTTTGGGTGGACTCCGGGAGTTGGTGATGGACAGGGAGGCCTGGTGTGCTGCAGTTCATGGGGTTGCAAAAAGTCAGACACGACTGAGCGACTGAACTGAACTGATCTTTTCACGTGCTTATTGGCCATCTGCCTGCAATGCAAGAGACGTGGGTTCAGTCCCTGGGTTGGGAAGACCCCCTGGAGAAGGAAATGGCAACCGACTCCAGTATTCTTGCCTGGAGAATCTCATGGACGGAGGAGCCTTGTGGGCTACAGTCCATGGAGTTGCAAAGAGTTGGGCACAACTTCATTTTCACTTTCATATCTTCTTTGGAAAAATGCCTGTGAAGACCCTTTGCCAGTTTTTAATTGGGTCATTCGTCTTTTCATTATTGAGTTGTAATAGTTCTGTATTGTATTCTAGATACAAGCCCCTTATCAGAAATATGACTGTAAACATTTTCTCCTGTTCTAAGGGTTGTCTTTTCGCTTTCTTGACGGTGAATTTTTTTTTTTTTTTTGCATGGATAAAAACATGCAAGGAAGTTTTAAGTTTTTCATGGAGCCCAGTTTATCCATTTTTGGGCTTTGTTGATGTTGCAGTCTCTGCTTTGGTATCATATTAAGAAACTGTTGCCTAATCCAAGGTCATGAGATTTTCTCCTATGTTTTCTAAACAATGTTATAGATTTAGCTCTTAGATTGAGATATTGGCCCATTGTGAGTTGGCTCCCCAGGTGGCTCAGTGGTAAGGACTCCTTGTGCCAGTGTAGGAGATGCAGGAGGTTTGATCCCTGGGTTGGGAAGATCCCCAGGAGGAGGAAATGGCAAGCCCATTCCAGTGTTCTTGTCTGGAAAATCCCATGGACAGAGGAGCCTGGTGGGCTACAGTCCCTGGGGTCACAAAGAGTTGGGCACGACTGAAGCAACTGAGCATGCTTGCACACCCACTGCTGTGAGTTCATTTTTCTATGTGGCATAAGGGAAGGATTCAGCATCATTCCTTTCTACCATTCTCTAGCACTATTTGTTAAAAAGATTTTTCTTTCTCCATTGAACTGTCTTGGCATGCTTCCCCCAAATCAACTGACTGTAAATGTGAAGGCTTATTTGTGGAGGCTGTATTCTATCCGCTGAAATACACGTCGATGCCCCTGTCTTGATGGAGCGCTCCATTCACTAACTGCCTTTCCTCTGGGGTGGAACCTCGAAAGCCTTTCTCCAGAGCTGGGGACAGGGACTGTGGTCCACGTTTTCAGAGGACACTCCTATTTATGAGCAGGGCATTGAGCGAAGAGGGAGGTCCTGAGTCTTCTCAGCTCGCCTTACTGTTTTCCACGTGATTTTACTTGTTAGCCTTTTGGCTGTGCTGGGTTTCTGATGCTGCTGCCGCCTTTTCGGCAGTTGTGGGGAGTGGGCACCGCTCTCTAGTCGCGGAGCACGGGCTCTGGGGCACTCAGGGCTCAGTCACTTCGGAACGGGGGTCCTGCAGTTGTGGCTCGGAGGCTCTAGAGCACAGTCTTGGTAGTGTGGTGCGCAGGCTCAGTGGCTCCGTGGCACGGGGAATGTTCCCGGACCCGGGATGGAACGTGTGTCCCCTGCACTGGCGGGTGGATACTTAGCCTCTCTGCCGCCAGGGAAGTCCTCGGCTTGCCTCTCTTGACGTGAACTTGGGTGAGGGCGGTCAGGGTCCCCATCTTCTCGGCTGGCAGTGCCTGGCGTGGAGCCTCTCTCCGATCATGATGAAGACTTGGTGGGGGTAAGTGCACCCTGATATTTTGGAAGCTTTTGCCAAGAGTGGCTCAGTGGGAAAGAATCTGCCTGAAAGGCAGGAGACACAGGAAATGCCTGGGTCGCCCCTAAGTCATGCATCTCCTGGAGGAGAGCATGGCAACCCACACCAGTGTTCTCGCCTGGGAATCCCATGGACAGAGGAGCCTGGCAGGCTCCATGGGGTCGCAGAGTCGGACACGACTGGTGATTTAGCATGATCGCGTAGGCCAGGAGTTTAGCTTCTGCAGCTTGGAGTTTGGGGAAATGAGAAATGACAGCGGTTTGCCTTTCACAATGAAATACTCTACTCCTTGACTGGGAACTTAGGGGACAGGAAGGCTCATTTTTTTAACCACAGCTGTTCAGATCGGAGCTGCCGTTGTTTTGCTGAGAGGCGGAGTGGGGGAACCTGTCATGGTTCAAGTCTCACAGACGCTTGCTGTTCTCCATGAGGTTCAGCTCTGGAATGGTTGTTTCTGCCTTTGCTGTCCTCCCGCAGGACAGCTCCCGGGGACTTCAAGTGGCTGGTTTAATAGCCGTCATTAGTTGGGCTTGTTTCCTGAGGGGCAGGCGGAACCCCTCACCCTGTAATCTCGGAGGTCCCCCACTGGCCTTTAAACTCGAGTGTTTGCCACTGAAGAAAAAAAAATTCTATCTGGCACCAATTGCTGCTCTGCTTCTTTTTGCTTTCATTGCCAAAGTTCTAGTAAAAGTTCTGGACCTTTCCAACGCTCTCCTCCATGACCGTAAACAGGTTTCCCACGCCCATTCGTCCTGAAAGAGCAGCTTATTTCTAAGATCAGCAGTGATCGCCATGTCGCGATGTCCTTCAGGTATTTTTCTCTCATCTCATTTCATCTGTCAGCAGCACCCCACCATCATCCCCCTCCTCCTTGAACTGTCCTCTGCTCCTGGACACGGAGACTGGACACCCACCTGGACCACCTCCTCTCCCTCCTTTGCAGGTTCGTTCCCCTCTGCCAGCCACTGAAAGAGAGGGGTCTTCAAGACTCTGGCTTGGACTCTGCCTTAACCTTCAGTTGCTGAGAAACAAAGGTGCCTCAAACTCAGCAGCTTAGAAGGCAAGCGCTCATTATCCGGGGCAGGAATCTGGCTCTTGCACAGCGAGGTGTCTCCCGGTGGGGGTCTCACAAAGCTGCTGTGAGGATGCCGCCTGGAGCTGAGTCATCGCCTGAAAGCTGGATCAACACCGTAGAAGCTGCTCTCAGTCTCCTCCATGTGGTTATTGGCAGGATTCGTTTTCCCACAGGATGATGGACGGAGGGCGTCAGGCACTCATTGGCTGTTGGTTGCAGGTCTCCTGGGGTCCTTGCCACGTGGATCTATCTGTAGGGCAGCTTGCACCATGGTGGGCATCCCTCAGAGCAGGCAGTTGGGGAAAGGGCAGCCACGGTGGGAGCCAGGCTTTGTAATCTAACCTTGGCAATGACACCCCATCGCTTTTACTATACTCTGTGTTTTAGAAGCAAGTCAGTAGGTCCAGCCCACATTTAAAAGATATTGTTTGCGTGCTAAGTCCCTTCAGTCATGTCTTTGTGACCCCATGGACTGTAGCCCGCCAGGTTCCTCCGTCCATGGTATTTTCCAGGCAAGAGTACTAGACTGGGTTGCCATTTCCTTCACCAGGAGGTCTTCCCAACCCAGGGATTGAACCCAGGTCTCCCGCATTGTAGGCAGACGCTTTACTGTCTGAGCTGCCAGGGAAGGCCACATACACACCACTACAGATAAAATAGATGACTAAGTGAGAACCTGCCGCATAGCACGGGCCGCCCGACTCAGCACTCTGTGGGGCCCTAGAAGGGAAGGGGGTCAAGAAAGGGGATAAGTGTGTACGTCTGGCTGGTGCACTTTGCTGCACAACAGAAAATACAACTACTTTGTGGAGCAACTATACTCCAGTAAAACTTAAAAAAAAAAAAAAGATGTGACCCAGAAAAAGCGTATCCCGTCTACTTCTGTCCTGCGGGCGTGTGGGGAAGCTGCAGTTAGGGAGTGGGATGTAGTGGAGGAGGCTGGGCACTCCATCTCTAGTCCTGCAGCCATGTCCCCAGTTACAATTTGTGGGGTTATATTACTGCCTAGACCGAGGTCCCCTAGGAGAAAGATCTGAGGCAGAGGGCTTCTGCGCTCTTATTTTATTAGGGAATCAAATCCCAGATAGAAGATAGAAGTACATAATAAGATAGAAGCAAGTAGAAGTAAGTAAGTGATAGAATATCACTGATTCTATTACAGTCTGACAAGGGATAAGTAAGTAATAAGAAGCGAGAGGCAGGAAGAAGGGAATGATAAGAAGACGATGTGTATTAGGAATTGGTCCGCGTTGTAGGAAGACTACTCTGAGTTATATAAACTTCCTGCGCAGACCAGCCCTCTGGGAGAGAATGCCGAAGAATTTTTCCACTGGCTTCTGTCTCCCAGCGGACAAAAGTTGGTCCCCTGGGGTGCTAACCCTTTTGTTTTTCTGACTCTGAATTCAAGGAGGCCAGGCAGCGGCCATATCGACAGGAAGCCCCAGTTCGGGCGGAGAGGAGCTGGGGTCTGCACCGGCAGCCGGGCGCCAGGCACACGTCCACATGGCCGGCCAGCCCGTGGTGCCTGCAGGCCCTTCAGAGCCCTGGCAGAGCTGGAGCCAGAGGGAGAGGAACCGGAGGGGGTCTGAAGCGGCCGATATGGGAACTCGATGCAATCACTGGAGGGAGAGGGAGAAAAGAGACGCTGGGGTTCACTTGTCACTTCCTGCCACACCCTGTTCCCATGGGTGACACCCCTATTCATTTAGTTCCAGCAAGCAAGAAACCTGAGAGGCTCCCTGGTGGTGCCCTTGTCCTTAGACCTGCTTCCGACCCCGAGTATCTCCGCAGTCTACTTGCCTCTCTCCATTCAGACCCCCTTAATCAAGGTTCCTCTCATCTCTGGGGACAAGCATCTTTTAATTGAACTCCTTCGTCTCCATTTCCCGCATACAACCCAAGCAGCTTTTCTGTAACACCCGCTGGGTCTTGTCACACGCCCTGCTAACTTCAGCCCTTTGAAAGCTTTCCGCAGCTTGGAGGACAAAGATGAAATGCCCCCAGGTGGCCCACAAAACCGTGCGTGGCCTGGCTCCTGGCCTCCTCGTGGGACACCGTCCCCACTGTTTTCTGCTCCAGTCTCGCCCGTTGACTTTTGGCTTCAGCTCACTGAGGCTCCAGGCTGCCACAGGACCTTTGCACACGCTCTGCCCAGTGCTGGCCAGCCTTTTCTCCCATCTGCCTTCTCATCTTGATGCTCCCAGAGAAGTTACTCTTTTCTCGGGAAGTCTTTCTTAGTTCCTCTTATTTGTATATATCTAGTCCTGGATTCCCCAAGAGCAGACTGAGTATGCATTTTGTATTTCAGCTGTCAGTGAGACATGGTCACTCCTGATTTTTTGTAAGGTGCTACTTTCAGAGAAGTCATCACGGGAAAGACAAGACTTTTTGAAATTTCACTATACTTACCTGGTTTTTGTTTGCTTGCATTGTTTCGGCTGTGCTGCAGACTTGCAGGGTCTTAGTTCCTTAACCAGAGACTGAACACGCACCCTCAGCAGTGAAGGCGTGGAGTCTCAACCGCTGGACCACCAGGGACTTCGCCAGTGCTTACCCTTTGAGTCTGTTTGTTTGTATATGCTGCATTGGCTGTGGGGCTTCCCTGGCACTCCGGTGGAAGGACCTCATCTTCCAGTGCAAGGGGTGTGGGTTCAACCCCTGGTCGAGGAGCTAAGAGCTCACATGCCTCTCGGCCATAAAGCCAAATGTAAAACAGGATCGATACGGTGTGTGCGTGCTCAGTCGTGTCCAACTCTTTGCGACCCCACAGACTACAGAGGCAAGTCAGTAGGTCCAGCCCATGTTTAAGAGGTGTTGTTTGCGTGCTAAGTCCCTTCAGTCATGTCTGACCCTTTGCGACCCCATGGACTGTAGCCCACCAGGTTCCTCTGTCCATGGAATTTTCCAGGAGAGAATACAGGAGTGGGTTGCCATTTCCTACTCCAGGGGACATTGCCCACCCAAGGATCGAACCCACGTCTCTTGCGTCTCCTGCACTGGCAGGTGGATTCTTTACCACCGTGACAGCTGGGAAGCCCAAGTAACAAATTCAGTAAAGACTTTAAAAATGGTCCGCATCAAAAAATCTTAAAAAAAAAAAAAAGATTACGAAGGAGGTCACAATCTTTTCTGTACTTAAAGCCTCTAAGGGTCAGGATCTAAAACTCTGGCTATGGAACTACTTCTCCTTCCACATTTGCAGGTTTGCTTTTTTACATCATTAGTAGAAGTCTGTCTCCCTCACAAACCTCTCAGTCTCTTTTCTCCCTTCCTTCCTTTCTTTCTCTCTTTTCATCCCTCCATTTTCCTCCCTTCATTTCCTTCTTTCTTTCTGTCTTCCCCGAAAGCTCAGCCTCTGTACATCGATGCCGTACTGAATCCTGGAGACGGAGCTTTGGGTGAAGTGCAAGGGGGTAGCTTTATAGCTTTGCCAGGTAAAGGGAGACACGCCAGGCTCCCCGCAAAGACTGCGTGTGCCCAGGCTCCCAGTCTTCTGAAGGTAGAAGCTGCAACGGTGTTCTGACTCACAGGTGAACGTGGCATAGCGTCTCCCACGGAGGAGAAACCCAGGAGACCTCTGCTGAGTGGGTCACAAGAGCCCGGACTGCAGCCTGGCCCAGCCGCTGACTGGCTTTGCGCACACCTGTCCGTGCTGGAGATCACGCCTCGTCCGAGTGGCTGGGGCCTGAGAAACAGGGAAAGGTTATTTAGAGGGAGAAAGAGGAAAAGAGGAACGGCATGCACACAGGTGAGATGTCATTAATTAAACCTTTGTGTGGCTAATGGGGGTTACGAAAAGTGAAGTGAAGGTCGCTCAGTCGTGTCCGACTCTGTGCCACCCCACGGACTATACAGTCCATGGAATTCTCCAGGCCAGGATACTGGAGTGGGGAGCCTTTCCCTTTTCCAGGGGATCTTCCCGACCCAGGAATCAAATGGGGTCTCCTGCATTGCAGGCAGGTTCTTTACCCACCGAGCTGCAGGGGTTATGGGTTAAGAACGTTTTTAGAGTCACACTTCTTGCTTGGGTCCACTCGACTGTGCTCCTGCCTGCTCTTTCCTGCTACAGATTCGTGGTGTAATAGGAGAGGTCTCAGCACAAACCTGATGAAGGTTAAAGATCCCGATGGATTCTCAGTTGCCTTCTCCTAAAGGGTGGCTGGCTCCTGCAGGCCGAGTGGAGGCTGGGCTCGCTGCTCTGAGAGCAGCCACACGGTGGCGCCGGGTGCCCAGCCTTGAGACTCGCTGGGGTCTAACCCTTCAACCTTTTTCTTGTAGATTCCGAGTCTCTTTCGAGTCCACGATGTTCTTTAACGAAACAGAGTTATGCTTCTCCTTTTCAGATGCATCTTTAGCGAACGACATGCTTGATGAAGTGTCATGAATGACCCCGAGGACGATTCCGTGTCTCTGGGTTTTACACAGGCATCTTCCAGAGAAACGATGAAAACATTTCCTCTCCTATTTGGGAGTCATGACGAGACGTCGGATGGTTGCAGAGCAGTATCACCACATTTCAGGAGAGCATGCACGACTCCAAACTCTGAGCTGCGTGTCGGGGCCTAGCACTGGATTCTCCAGGAGCCTGGAGGCCCGCGCGGGGCTCTAAGGCACGGTCGACCCGGGAATCACCAGCTGGTCTGACTTGCTGGGCTTTCCAGGTGGCACAGGGGTAAAGGACCCGCCTGCCAATGCAGGAGACACAGGAGACGCGGGTTCGAATCCCTGGGTCAGAAAGATCCCCTGGAGGAGGAACTGGCAACCCGCCCCAGTATCCTTGCCTGGAGAGTCCCATGGACAGAGGAGCCCGGCGGGCCACAGTCGGTGGGGTCGCAGAGCGTCCGGCACGACTGAGCGACTGAGCACGGGTGGGCGACGTGCTGAGGACTCTCAGCGCAGCCCCAGAGCCGGGAGATGCCGGCGCTGGCACTTCCGAGACGCCTCGGGGGCCCAGAGGAAGGACAGGTCTGCCGGGGGCTCAGCTGGTGGGGTCTCTGCCCGGCGCCAGGGCCAGAAGTCCGGCGGGCTCCGAGGAAGGCGGAGACTGAGTTCCAGCTCGTGTCCACCAGAGGGCAGCATGGCACAGCCGCCGGGGCCGCGCCGCCGCCCGCCAGGCCCGGCGGTCCGTGACTCGGGAGGTCGCTCTGCCCTCTGTGCGGCTCTCAGTGTCCAGTGCTCACTCCCATCTCCCCAGCCGCCCCGGGCCCCAGCAGTCACAGAGGTGGAAGACGCTGGAGGACCTGCCTGGTGCCTTCCTGGCAAAGATCGCAGCCCTCGGATACGCGTGGTACCCCTGGAGCTGATGGGGAAGTCGTCAGCAGAGCCCTGTGGCATCCAGACAGGGACCCTCTGTGCTCACACCCAGCCGCTGACTACCCCACTGGCAGCTCCCGAAGCCGTGGGCAGGTAGATCAGCTACCTTCCTGGCTCAGGAAACTAAGAAAGTGTCATTTAAGAAGAGCAAGGAAATAAAAAAAAAAAAGACTGTTGTTCCAAAAAGGAGAACTTCACAGACTCTATCAGTTCAGTTCAGTTCAGTCGCTCAGTCGTGTCTGACTGTGTGACCCCATGGACTGCAGCACGCCAGGCCTCCCTGTCCATCACCAACTTCCAGAGTTTACTCAAACTCATGTCCATTGAGTCGGTGATGCCATCCTACCATCTCATCCTCCGTCGTCCCCTTCTCCTCCTGCCCCCAATCCTTCCCAGCATCAGGGTCTTTTCTTCAGTCTAACGCTCTCCCAACTGAGCTATTTCGGCTGGTAGGGTCTTTTCTAATGAGTCAGCTCTTCTCATCAGGGGGCCAAAGTATTGTAGTTTCAGCTTCAGCATCAGTCCTTGCAATGAATATTTAGGGTTAATTTCCTTTTGGATTGACTGGTTTGATCTTCCTGCTGTTCAAGGGATTCTCAAGAGTCTTCTCCAGCACCACAGTTCAAAAGCATCAGTTCTTCAGCACACAGCCTTTCGTTTTTAATGAATTTTTAAAAATTTTGTGAAATTACATTGGGAAGAGAATTTTCATGTGTGTTTGCAGTGCCCGGTAAACTTTACCTAATAGCTTTGGTGTGATAAGTCTGACTTACTACTAGTGGTTGTACTTATGTGGAGCTCAAGGAGAAGAAAGGTCATTTCCCTCTCGAATCTACCTGTGACCGAAAAATACCCGAGTCATCTCTGGAGGCCAGGCCTGGGCTCAGACAACTGCCTCTGTTTCCCAACGAGCACCTCTGTTCCAGCAGCCCTCAGAGATGCCTTCATCTTTTTTTTAATTATGCATTTTTATTCATTTGTTATTAATTATTATTTTGGGCTGTGCTGTGTGGCTTGTGGGATCTTAGTCCCCTGAGCAGGGATCGAACCCCGGCCCCCTGCATTGGGGTGAAGACTTGACCACCAGACCACCCAGAAAGTCTCCAGAGTGACCTTTCTAAAGCTTGGATCTGGTCCTTTTAGCTCAGCACTACCACATACGAATATAATAGGAAGTACATGTGTCCTTTTATTGTTTACAGTAGTCACATTAAAAAAGTGAAGGAAACAAGTAAAGTTCATTGTAATACATACTTTATTCGCCTCAGTATATCCCAAGCATCAGTTGATGTGTAATCAATATAAAAACTTACTAATGTGATCTCTTACATTGCATATTTATTTATTTTTCGCCAGAACTACTTGGCATTTGGGACCTCAGTTCCCTGGCCAGGGATTGAACCCGCGTCCCCTGCTTCGGAAGGGCAGAGCCTTACCCACTGGACCACTGGGGAAGCCCCTCTTACGTTGTATTTTACCCCTGCAGCTGATCCCCATTCGCCCCGGCCGCCCTTCACGTGCCTGATAGCGACTGCGGCCAGTGGGTGATGCACCAGACGCTGCAGGGCCAGCTCTTCAGTGGCTCTTTTTTGTTTTATTTTATTTGGCCATGCTCCCTGACCTTTGGGATCTTAGTTCCCCGAGCAGGGACTGAACCCAGGCCCCTGGCAGTGAGCACACTAAGAATCCTAGCCACTGGACTGCCAGGGAATGCCTCGATGTCTCTGTAATGGCCACACATGGTGGCTGGCTTTCCCAGCCTTATCTAGCTTTCGCCCCAAGACATCTGCCACTGTTTTGCATCTCTGTGTTTCTGCCCTCATCTTTCTGCCTCCATGGCATTGTCTCCAAGTACCCGATAGCTACTCTCTTGCTGAATCTCATACCAACCCTGTAAGGTAGATACTACAATGACTCCCATCGTACAGATGGGAAAACTGAGGCTTGAAATGATTGGGCGGCTCACCCATGGCAATGCGACACGACGGGTGAGCGGAAGCTCTGTGCTCTGAACCCCTCTGCTCTATTGGAGGAATGCTGTGGATCGAGCAGGGATGCTCAGATGAGACTGGAGTGGGCTTCCAGGGCGGGAGTGAGTGTCTGCTCAGCAGAGGTATTCAGGAAGCCGCTGAACGATGGCCCTTGGACTGGGGTGGCATGGAGAAAGTTTCTGCATATTACCTACTCGCCGCAGTCGCTATCAAGCACTCAAAAGGTGGCCAGGGCAAATGAGGTTGAGCTGTGGGTATAAAGTACAACGTAAGGAGTATTGCTCTCCCTACAGCGTGAAGCGCATGTGGCTTCTGTGTAACTGATGGAGGATGTGAACCCTCAACTTGGACTCCAGGGCTGGGGCAGGGTGGCAGGCTGATGGCGCTCTGAGCAGTTCTGAGAGCCTGTGATGCCTTCCCGCACTGGGGCGAGGGGACTGCAGGCAGCCTGGACGGGCAGGGCTAGCTCCAGCTCTGGCCCGGGGGAAAGCCTGGACTTCCTCGTTAGTGGCTGGAGGCTCCTGTCGCTGATTGCGTTGGTCTCTCCGCTGGATCGCCCGGCCACATATCCTCCAATTGTCAGCGCCAGTCCAGCACCTCTGTTAATGTAGACTCACTGTAAATAGTTTTGGCAACCCGGGGCGGCTCTCCTGCAGGCTGATGGAGCGGGGCGTGAGTGGAGGTCCGCCCGGCCGCCCCTTCCTGCCCTCTTTCCTCCTGCTCTTTCCTGTCCTGCTGTCTCCTGCTTGCGGTCCCTTCCCCTCCCAGCCTCACAAAGGGGCGTCTGCTCCGAGGGTGGAGGAGGGCTTCCTCTGGGTGCGACCTACAGGGATGGGAGGGGGAGGCCGAGGGGGGCAGGGGACCGGGGCTGGGTCCCGTGGGGACCCCTGGAGGCATTCCCTTTCCTTCCTCGGGCCTCACTTTCCTCCTGGGCAAAGTCAAGTGTGCACAGCAGATTAGCAGCCACAAGCTCCTCACCAGCAAAGGCCACTTTGCCCGCTTTCCTGACCTCCCTTCGCTAATGAGATATCACTTTGGAGGAGTCTGTTTATCCAACCCACTCCATTTGCTAAATAATGATGGATGCGTCTTTCCAGCTTTTGTTCACCAGGGCATCCTGAGCGGCATGGAGTCACCAGAGTCAGCACATGGAGAAGTGAAATCCAAGCCCAACAGGCAGAGGAGGTGATCTCCTTAAGGGGGCGGTGGGGCACAAGGTTTTATGAAATGCTGATGCTGGGCCTGGAGACTTCCTCTCCCCTGTTACTAGCCTCACAGGCCGCTGACCTCAGCTTGGACATCAATGGCCTCAGTGTCTTTTAGGAGCCTTTCCTCTTCAAAGTCATGGGAAACTAGCCCTCCATCCAGGTGGTCTTAAAGCCCTGAGTGCCTCTGAAGGTATAGAGATGGCGCTCCATCTGCCTGCAGCCCAAAGTTCCCTGCGCATTTATTAGTGATCCGTTAAGTCTAGGGTGGACTGCAAGAAGATCCAACCAGTCCATCCTAAAGGAAATTAGTCCTGAATATTCACTGAAAGGACTGAGGCTGCAGCTGAAACTCCAGTACTTTGGCCACCTGATGCGAAGAGCTGACTCATGGGAAAAGACCCTGATGCTGGGGAAGATTGAGGGCAGGAGGAGAAGGGGACGACAGAGGATGAGATGGTTGGATGGCATCACCGGCTCAATGGACATGAGTTTGAGCAAGCTCAGGGAGACAGTGAATGACAGGGAGGCCTGGAGTGCTGTAGTCCGTGGGGTCACAGAGTCAGATATGACTTCGCAACTGAACATGTATAGGGTGCTGTGCTTAGTAACTGGGGGAAGTGGGTAGTGGTGGGTAAAGAGGTGAGAGAGGTGGGTGTGGAGATAAGGAGAGGCTTCCAGACGCCTCTTACTCAGTCTAACAAACAGCCCATTAGATGGGGTTTGGTTCCCTAAGGGGGACACTGCCCATTACTGACTCCTTCCACCCAGTGCTTCTTCTTTTGACTTTTTTTTTTAATAGGAAATCCACTTCTCTAATCAGCTCTGGGAACCACTGCCACAGTCCCCAGAGTCACAGAAAGCTAGTTCCTGCTGGTTCAGCATCCTCGTGGACTGACAGGGAAACTGAGGCTCAGAGAGGGGAAGAGCCTTGTCTAGGGTCACACAGCAAGCTAGTCATTCGGGTTTCAGCTACAACGTTGGCGACTCCTGGGAGGACCCCAGCTTTTGGTGGTTTGCCTTGTCAAAAACCGGCCCCTTTCCATGGGTTTTCTCTGTCATTGTCCATAACTTTCTGAGTCCATCGCATTTACTGACTGCTTATTTCTTTTGTCTGTTTCCTGCCTCTAGAAGATATGTCCAAGGGCTCGGGGCTACGGTCTGAATTGTTCACAGTATAGTAGCTGCTCAGTAAGTATTTGCTTATCGAGTGAATGAATTCATAATCGAGATGAAGTTGGTCGTCTTGGAGCTTGTGGTTTCTGGCTCCCAGGCCAGTGGGTTTTCCTGCATTTGCTGTCCTGAGATCCCAGGACGTCCAAGAGAACTGGCGTCCGGCCTGGAGCTTTGAAGGAACACCAAATGGCCAGGGGGAGAAGGGGCCCTGAGGACGGGGGTCTGCTTCAGGGACCAGAGGCAGCTGGCCATTTGTTTGTGGTCAGATAAGCCGAGATGGGAGCCCTGCCCGCCCCTGCTCAGAGGCGTGTCCAGCTGTGAGGGGCACAGCTGGTGCCCGAGGGAAGGGGGCCAAGAGCCCACGCCCTGGGTGGGTCCCGACACCGGAGCGCAAAGCAGAGCTGTGGGGGCTGCTGAGGGGCAGGGGGGTGGGCATGCACTCTGAGGTCCTGGCCCAGGGCTGGACTGGGCGAGGCTCAGCTTTGCCCTCATCCTGGCTCTCTGAGAGAGGTGCCTTTCCTGCCCTCACAGAGGCCGGCTCTGCAGAGCCCTCAGCCCGACACACATACGAACCCTGGGCACACCCAGCTCCCGTCTGCTCACAGCTGCCCCGTGTTAGCCCGCCTGCCTGTGAATGTGCACGGCCACACACGGCCACACACAACCACACACGGCCACACACAGCTACACACGGCCACACACGGCCACACACAACCACACACAGCTACACACAACCACACATGGCCACACACGGCCACACACAACCACACACAGCTACACACAACCACACATGGCCACACACGGCCACACACAACCACACACGGCCACACACGGCCACACACAACCACACACGGCCACACACGGCCACACACAACCACACACGGCCACACACGGCCACACACAACCACACACAGCCCCACACAACTGCACACAGCCACACACAACCACACACGGCCACATACAACCAGAAAACCACACACAATCACACACAAACACACACAACCACACACTGCCACACACAGCCACACACAACCACACACAGCCACACACAGCCCGGGCCGAGCCAGTCTCTGTTTTCTGGGCCTGGGACCACAACCCCGAGGGTGGGGTGGGTGAGGGCAGTGGACTCCCTGACTCAGAAGCCCCCCCGCCCCCTGCAGTCTGGGCGCTCCTCAAAGGAACCCGCAGCAGGCCTGGGGCGCCGGGCTGCCAGGCTCATCACAATACTCAGAAGAAATCACCCAGGAGAGGGAGAAGGCCCCCGGGAAAACCGCCCGGCCTCTCCAGGGCCAGCCAGCCCAGGGGGCCACGGGCCAAGGCTCCTGCCTTGCTGCTGGTCTGCCAGATGGCTCAGGGTGGATGCTTCTGGTAGACTCAGCAAAAAGTTCCCCTCGCTAGTTCGGTAGAGCTGCCCTGAGGTGACGGCCCTATCTTTCCCTGAGCACACATTCCCTCGGCTCTAACTCAGCAGACACACCAGCTCCAAGTTGAAGAGGACAGAAACGAAAAGCAGGTTCTGCCCAGGGGTGCTCTGCCTGGGAAGGGCTAACTTAGTTTTCATTCTTCCTTTTTTTTTTTTTTAAACACTTTTAATGTTATTTTTAAAAAGCTTTTTATTTTGTATTAGGGTATAACTGATTAACTCTGTTATGATAGTCTCAGGGGGATGGGGAAGGGACTTGTCCATGCATATACACGTGTCCGCTCTCCCCCAAACCCTCCTCACACCCAGGCTGCCACATAACATGGGGCAGAGTTCCCTGTGCAATACAGTAGGGCCTGGTTGACTGCCCGTTTAAAACGCAGTAGAGCGTACATGTCCATCCCAAACTCCTGAACTATCCCTTCCCCCGTGGCAACCATAAGTTCGTTCTGGGGAGGGCTGACTTCTGAGCCCTCGGGGCGCGTAGGTCAGCCTCCTGCAACTGGTCTCGTTTCCCTAACTTTCATCCTCTGCTCTGGGTGACCAGGCACCTGGGGTGTCGGCCTGGGAGAGGAGGAAGGCTGGCTGCTCCGTGCAGGCTGCCATCTTGGGGATGCTCAGACCATCTGGTTCCAGCTGGTTCTTGGCCAGGGAGGGGAGGACAGGCAGACCTTACCAGCATCCCACCCCCTCTGGCCCCAGTCAACAGCCCCCTCCCGGGCCTAGCTCCCCAGTCCCTCCAGTTTCAGCGAGTCTGGTTCCTCTAGTGAGATTAACTGTCTCTCTGAGTCAGAGAGCCTGGAAGCTAGAGGATTAAAGAGATGGATGAGCATCCTCTCCCGCAGGATCTCAGGCTCCCGTCTGCCTTGGGATTCAAGTGGGAGCAGCCAAGAACAGCTGGCTGATTTGGGGGACACTCTGGGCTCACTTGCTCCCCTCCTTCTGTGTTCCTAACTGCAAAGAGCACATCTTTGTGAGAGAACCAGAGAAGCTCTGGATTCGCTGGGAGTCTTGATTTTGGCCTTTATCCTGGAAGGTCCTGCGTAGTCATTTTTATTCATGACAGGGCCATCTCTTATGACCTGACCTGAGCTAGTCCCTATAGAACCCTTAGGTCCCTTTTGTGAAGTCAAGGTCATCATTGATGAAGTCTTGTCGTTGTTCAGTCGCTCAGTCATGTCCAACTCTTTGTGACCCCATGGACTGCAGCACGCCAGGCCTCCTTGTCCGTCACCAACTCCCAGAGTTTACTCAAACTCATGTCCATTGAGTTGGTGATGCCATCCAACCATCTCATCCTCTGTCGGCCCCTTCTCCTCCCTCCTTCAGTCTTTCCCAGCATCAGGGTCTTTTCCAATGACGTGGCTGAAAGTCAACCATTTTCATCCAAGCTTGCTGTCAGGTTATAATGACAGCCATCATGCCCCCTGTACATTCTTCTGCTTCTTTTAAATGGCTTTCTTCTTCTAATTTTTCGCTCATTCAGTCCCTGTAACTTTATTCATTTTCACTCTCCATTCTTTTTGTTATCTTTTTTTCCTGGTAGACAGCAAAGGAACTCAGCCATACACATACATGTATCCCTTCTCTTCCAGACTCCCCTCCCATCCAGGCTGCCACATAACACTGAGCAGAGTTCCCTGTGCTATACTGTAAGACCTTGTTGATTATTTAAATATAGCAGTGAAATGAGGTGTGCCTGCACTTTCCTTTTTTAATCTTTTGGCCAAGCCGCAGAGCATGTGGGATCTTAGTTCCCTGACTGGGGATCAAACCCCTACCCCTGCGGTGGCAGTTCGGGATCTTAACCACTGGGCCATCAGGGAAGTCCTTCTGCACAGTCTTCACTAGACAAACGTTCTGGAGCAAGCAGACCCCAGGCAATTCCTACTCTGTGTCTTGTGAGATCAAGGAAGCCCCAGATGGATCCTCTTGGGTGTCCGGACCACACGCTGCAGACTGCAACCTTTCCAGAGGCTGGTCTTGCTAACTTTCCACCTGGCGTCTGACAAGGGGGGATCCTCTTTGGGGAAGGCTGGTGGCAGGGCAGTTTTTAGAGACACTGTCTGTTGCCTGGCAGGGGTCTCATACCCAGTTCAATCAAGAGTTGGAAGGATCTTGAAGCTATTGATCAATCTATTTTTAACTTCACCAAAGAGAAGTTGTTTTAAAGGGAATCTCGGATATCCTAGTACCTCCCTACCTTTTAATGATGTTCAACAGAGGACAAACGCCTCAAGATAAAGAGTTGGAGGGACTTCCTGTGCCAGAGGTTAAGGCTTGCACTCCCAGTGCAGGATGCGTGGGTTCAGTCCCCAACTGGGGAACTAAGATCCTGCATGCTGCCTGGCGTGGCCAGAAAGTATTTGATTTAAAACAAACAAAAAAAACGGGTTGGAGTTTTTCCTTTGGCAACGTAGTGGTTTAGTTCACGGACTTGGTTCAAAATCTGTTTGACCTTGGCCAAATCGTGTCACATCCCTGTACCTCAGTGTCCTTCTCTGTAAACTGAGATGAATAAAGGTATCTACCTTCTAGAGGGGTTCTGCCAATTAAAAGTGATAAGGAAGACAAAAAAATAGGAAATGCTTCAAGGAATGCCCAACACTTGGTAAGGGCTCAATGTGCCTCTTTCTCTGCGTTGCCTTTAGGGAAAGGCTGTCCAAGATCCCCAGGGCCTTCCTTATCTCTCTCTCCTTTCCCGCCTCTCCCTGCTGCACCCTGAGGATCTTAGCATGCTTGTTTTCATTTCCCTGTCTTTGCATTTTATGCTTCTTCCTCCTGACCTACCCTTCCTGTTTTTCTGCTTCCTTCTATTCCCGGTAAGTTCCCACTCGAAGGGCACCACGTCGGGGCCTGGGAACATGTTTTAGTTATCCTGCTGCATCATTTTTATAAGTGGAATCCCCCAAATTTACAAGCATGAGAATTTCCCATTACCTTTAGGATCTGGAATTAGGTTGAAAACAAACAGACGTCAAGCTAGGGTCCCCATTTCCAGGGGGCAACCAGGCACCAGGAGTTCAAGAGGCTTCCTTTTGATGTAGTGGAGGAGTGGATTTCTGTTTTTCATTTTCTTACCTTTCTTTTTTTACCCAAACACTTTACTTGGCGTTGGGGTCAGCCAGTCAGCAACGCCGTGATAGTTCCAGGCGCAGCAAACTGACTCAGTCACGCGTGCACACGCACCCGTTCTCCCCAACTCCTCTCCTACCCAGACCGCCACGTAACGCTGAGCAGAGTTCCCTGGGCTCCATGGCAGGTCCTTGCCTGCTGCCAAGGCGCTTCAGTCGTGTCCGACTCTGTGCGACCCCACAGACGGCAGCCCCCCAGGCTCCGCCGTCCCTGGGATTCTCCAGGCAAGGACACTGGAGTGGGCTGCCATTTCCCTCTCCAGTGCATGAAGGTGAAAAGTTAAAGTGAAGCCGCTCAGTCGAGTCTGACTCTCAGCAACCCCGAGGACTGCAGCCCACCAGGCTCCTCTGTCCATGGGATTTTCCAGGCAAGAGTATTGGAGTGGGGTGCCATTGCCTTCTCCACCTTGCCGGTTATCCAGTTTTAAAAATATTTATTTGTTTATTTGGCTGCATCTTAGTTGCTGCATGCAGGCTTCTCTCTAGCTGTGGCTGGCAGGCTCCAGAGCTTGCAGGTCCAGTAGCTGTGGTGCGTGGGCTTAGGTCCCCGTGGCCTGCGGGCTCTCCGTTACCTGACCAGGGATTGAACCTCAGCCTCCTGCTTTGGAAGGTGGATTCCTAACCACCGGACCACCAGGGAAGTCCCTGGTTATCCATTTAAGATAAGCAGCGTGTGCATGTCGATCTCCAACTCCCTAACTATCTCTTAGCCCTGCTCTTCCCCGCTGGAAACCTTGGGTTTCTTCTCTAAGTCTGTGAGTCTGTTTCTTTGCTGTGAATAAGTCACTTGTGTGTTGGACTGTGCTTGTTCCAGTTTGTCACAGTCTCTATCTCTTCCTATTGTCTCAAACTGCTGGTTTTCCCCATACACATTCTTAGCCTGGCCCTTGTGAGTATCTGAGTTTGGGGTCCCTGGGTTGAAGACCTCTGGAGAAGATTTTCGGACCAACTCTTGCCTGAGATGATGGATTTTAATTTTGTAAGCCTGTGCTTTGAATGTGGCCAAGACCCTTCTCCTGATTTTGCTCTCTCTCCCAGCATAGATGGCAATTTTTAATCCTATCTGTGCATCGTTCCCTCCTTCCTGCCCAGAGGTCCTGGAGAGGCAAATGGACAGGGCAAGGTCAGTTTCTATGGGATGGTGCCCACGGCATCCACTGCCTCTTCTTCCGTCTCCTCCTTCAGTTTTAGCTTCCTGATTCCCACAAGATCTTATGGAAACTTTCTGGTCCGTGCAGAGCAGGAAGAACTCGAGGACCGAAATGTATCTGTGTTCTCACTGCAGAGTAATTCAAACAGCCATTCTTCCATATATGGACCCCTCTTTTCCCTCACATCCTAATTCATCCATCCACTTACTCACTCACTCAACCACCATTAGTGACCACCTACTACATGCCAGGCACTGCTTGGTGCTGGGAGCAGAGGAAAAGCAAAACGACAAAACCAAGGGAAAATTTATCCTGTGTCATTGGGCAAGACCTCACTTTGCCCAGTCTCAGTTTCTGCACAGACCTAAAGGCTGGATTAGACATCCTTTAGCCCAGGGTTTCTTTCTGCTGTGACCCTGCCCCTGTGTCCTCTGCACTCCCTGTGCCCTCTCCTAACAGCCGATGGACCCTACAGACGTCTCTCTGTCACTGGGACTGTAGAGCACAAACGCCCTCCTGGAGAGGCTCAAAGCTGAGGTGTTAGAGAGGATGGCAGGCTGAGGAGGGTAGGGGAAATCTGGTCTGGGTGGGGACTGGGAGGGCAGGAGGGGAGGGGGGAGCCGGACCAGAGGGGCTAGACTGGCCGCCAGGTGGGCCTGCCAGATGCTTGGACCATCCTGCGAAATCTCACACCCTCCTGCCCCCTACCCTCCCAGCTCCAGCTCAGGCTGGCTTTCAGTCTGCATAATTTGCCCCATTTAGAGGGGCCAGGAGGGGGTGAGAACAGGGGAGAGGGGCTTGCCAGCAGAGGCCTGATGAGATTCTGCAAACACCCAGAGGAATGCAGAGAGAGAGTGAGAGAGAGAGAGAGACAGAGGCTGGGTCAGGCGCAGAGCAGGCTGCAACCACAGATAACATCCTGCCCAGCACAGCAGGGGTCAATGTGGTCCACTTGCCCAGTGACAAGAAAAGAAAAAAAAAAGTGGGCTGTAACTTCAGGATCCGAAGGCTCACAAGTGAGGGGCTGGTCTGGAGGTGGGAGGAGGGAGGAACAAGCCAAGGAGGAGACAGGCTCAGGAGGGCGCGAGGAAGTGTCTGAGCAGAGGCTGGGGCCGCTGGAGGGAAGCCTGCAGGAGCCAGGCCTCCTCCTCCGGGTCCTGGGAGCTGCCGCCGCTGCCAAAGGCGCTGGACACCTCCGGCCCTGCCCGCTTGCCTCCCCGAGGCTGCCAGCCGGAGTTCACGGTGCTTGGCTGAGTCGAGGGACCCTGCCTCGGAGCCTGGTATCCCAGGGGGGACCCCCGGCCGACCTCTGCGCCCCACAGCATGGAAGAAGGTGGCGAGTTCGACAGCTACTATGGGGTGGACAACCAGTCTGAGTGTGAGTACGCCGACTGGCAGTCCTCCGGCGCCCTCATCCCCGCCATCTACATGGTGGTCTTCGTCCTGGGCACGGCGGGCAACGGGCTGGTGCTCTGGACTGTCTTCCGGAGCGGCCGCGACCGGCGGCGCGCGGCCGACGTCTTCATCGCCAGCCTGGCGGTGGCCGACCTCACCTTCGTGGTGACCCTGCCGCTCTGGGCCACCTACACCTACCGGGACTACGACTGGCCCTTCGGGGCCTTCGCCTGCAAGCTCAGCAGCTATCTCATCTTCGTCAACATGTACGCCAGCGTCTTCTGCCTCACCGGCCTCAGCCTGGACCGCTACCTGGCCATCGTGCGGCCGGTGGCCAACGCCCGGCTGCGGCCGCGGGTGGGCGGCGCCGTGGCCACGGCCGTCCTGTGGGCGCTGGCCGGCCTGCTGGCCCTGCCCGTGCTGGTCTTCCGCGCCACCGGCGCCGAGGCGCAGGCCGAGAACGCCACCAGGGTGCAGTGCTACATGGATTACTCGCTGGTGGCCGGCCCCGATGCCGAGTGGGCCTGGGAGGTGGGCCTGGGCGTCTCGTCCACCGCGCTGGGCTTCGCGGGGCCCTTCGCCGTCATGCTGACCTGCTACTTCTGCATCGGCCGCACGGTGGCCGGCCACTTCGGCAAGGAGCGCGCGCGGGGCCTGCGCAAGCGCCGGCGGCTGCTGGCCATCATCGCCGTGCTGGTGCTGACCTTCGCGCTCTGCTGGCTGCCCTACCACCTGGTCAAGACCCTCTACATGCTGGGCAGCCTGCTGCGCTGGCCCTGCGCCTTCGACCTCTTCCTCATGAACGTCTTCCCCTACTGCACCTGCGTCAGCTACGTCAACAGCTGCCTCAACCCCTTCCTCTACGCCTTCTTCGACCCCCGCTTCCGCCAGGCCTGCGCCTCGGTGCTCTGCTGGGGCCGCCGGGGCTGCGGCGGCGCCTGGCGCGCGGGCGGCGGGGGCGGCCGCGGCGGCCGGGGCGGCGGCGGCGGGGACAAGTCGGCCAGCTCCTCCTCCTCGGCGTCGTCCGGGCCGAGCCAGGGCCCCGGGGCCGGCGGCGCGGGCAAGGGCGGGGAGCCGACGCCGGAGAAGTCCATCCCCTACAGCCAGGAGACGCTCGTGGTGGACTAGGGCCGGGGTCCCCCCGCCCGGCCTCCCGCCCGGGGCCCCTTGTCCTCTGAGGGGCAGGGAGCTGGCGAGGGGCCGGGGGGCCCCTTCTCTGTGCACTTGACTCTCTCCCTGCTCCCCACAGAGGTCTTGTCCCCCTTTCCCCCTGGGAAGCGCTTCTTCAGAGGTTTGTGGTTTTAGAGGGAAAGAGATGGAAGCCCGTGGCCCAAGCTCCGCCACTCAGTCTCCGTGAGACTGACCTCGCCCGTCTCTGAAATCCTCCGAGCCTCAGTTTCTCCACGCGGACAAAAGGGAGGAACTAAAATGATGTGTGTCCTTGCTCCATCAAAGTACATCCATTCCCCCCCCCCTGCCTCCTCCAAACTAAAATGATGTGCGTCCTGGCTCCACCAAAGTTCATTTCCCCCCAGCCCTTTTCCTGTGTCTCCAGCTCCCCACCGTTTCCTTTTAGTTTTCGCCCCCTTCTCCTCCTTCTGTTCCCGCCACCCCCTCCCCGCCCCGTGCAGTTTCTCCTCCGCATCCTTACCTCTTGGCTCCCAGACCCTCCCCCAAGGCTCATCCTCTTCCTTCCTCAGTCTCTCTCTCTTTTTATCTCCTTGTTCTTAAGGGCTCCTCACAGACACTGCCCGGTTCAAGCTCTTTGTCCCTGAGGCCCCCAGGGAGGGAATGGACCTGGCAGAGAGGGGCTGCGTGTCAGCAAAGTTGCGGCTCCTGGCTCTGCAGCTGTGAGCTCCAGAGCTTTCACTCCAACTTGGATCAGTGTCCTGGAGGTCCAGCGATGCGTGAAGTCCCTTCTGGCAGCCCACCGACTAGACACACTTTCTACTCGTGTCCTTAAACCCTTTCCTTCATCTGCTCTTTTCTGCAGGGACGGGAAGGCAGTGGGGTTGATGCAGCAGCAGGCTCCTTGATTTCACGATATGAGCGGGGAGTTGGGAAGGGAAAAGGAGAAAGAGGGGGCGTCTGCATTTGGTCTAAAGGCTGCTCGGGCCCCCTCCCCGAATCCTCATCTCTCCAACCTCCTCCAGACCCACGAGCGGCCGACCGCTCCCTGTCTCTCCATCTGACATCTCCAGGTCGTTTTTCTTGGGTGCTGGGCTGAGTGGGTGCTAAGGGTCCCTGTGATGGGGGTGGGGAAACTCCTGCTTTGTGTGTGTGCGTGTGCAAACAAGGATGGGCGTAACATGGAGAGCTGGATGCCTGGACCACATGTCCCTTGGATGAACACCCTCTGCTCTGCACATCTCTGTTCTTCACACAACATCCTTGAGGGAAGCAGGGACATAGGAGGCAATTTAGAATGAGTCCACCCCCACTGGTTTGGGGGGCTCTGACGGCTGGTCCGTGTGTTAAGAGAGAAGTGTGAGTTTGCACCCAGGCTCTCTGTAGGGAATCCCTCAAGGCAGCTGGCATGCAACGCTTAAAGAAACCCTGGACCCTGGGTCCCTCTGCCCAGTCCCTGGTTCCAAGAGGGAGATGGGAGAGAGCTTCAGAGGTTCCCTTGACTCCTTTCCCACGCCTGCCAACCTGGTTTTGAATTTATAAGCATTTTCTTTAGCACCCTTTGTTTTTCCAGGGTAAGTGGCCCTCTTCCTGGCGGTGGTGGGGGATGGTGGCTGCCTGGGGTGTAAAGCACTGGGTAGGTTTTTCCTGACCTCCCCATCAGGATGGGACCCGCACC